>WEDG01000466.1:0-586319 GCA_017591395.1 Schistocephalus solidus | reverse complement strand
CCGTATCCCATCGTCCAGTGATTTTGATTAGGACCCGGTGACCGTTTAAGGAGAAGCATGCGTATTTACGGACGGTGGATGGTAATGGGGTTTTTTTTGAGAAAGTTCCCTAATGTAGCTTTATAAACGTTAATAATCAAAAACAATCCTCAACATTTCATACTCTACAAACAATAAGCATATGTCTCCACTGGAATAGTAGACAATATTCTGCACACATACTAATTTATCGCCTACCAGAAGTGACCCATTTGATAGCGTCGTACCTATTATTAACCTTTTGTTCTTAATATACCGAAACTGTGTAAACGAACCACCCAATGTTGATAGTGGCCCGTCGCAGTGTTCATAGATAGCAGTCCATTCTGATAGACCACGTAAAGGCCGCCGCTCTGCCTGTAATTATCCTAGCCTACGGACCACTTTCTGAAGTGGCTGCGATGGTTTTCTATGCATGCGCTTCATTTTTCCTAGATAAATTTCAAAAGGAAAAGACGAGAAACTATCAAGGGGGCCATGTCGGTGGACATAATCTGGTAGATGAATAATGCTGTGAACATTGTTCACCATTTTCGACTAACCACATAAGGACGAATATTTTTCTACGAACATTTTCAACAGCTGCCTGCAGTAAGGCACCCATTCTTTGCACGAATGAGGACGAACAAGACAACGTATTGCCGTGGAAAATAGTAAAAAAACGCTTCCAACATCTTTTGGGAAGGACATCTTTAAGGACGACTATACCGGTGATCAGTAGAAACTGACGCAGTTCAGTGCCCTTTCAGGTATCGTTATCAGTAATAGACCTTGCGCGCTCTGAAAATTCCCGTGGCAGGTAGACAAAAAGCGAGTTTAACCTATCATTTACCATAGTAATCGCTTCAAGTGATAACCGGAAAGGAGCTTCTCTTGGGCTTTTGAGCCACAAGTTCAGAATCCGTCGCATAACACCCAGGTAAACTAAATGAAGAGGATCTAAAGGAAAGAAAGTAATCATTCCTACCTAAAATGCTAGTAATGTTGAAGTGCCGATACGATGACAGTCAAATATGACGGAGAGGAAATCGGCATCCGTCCTCAAACGCTCTGAGACGCTATCATATACTACTTTATCTACGTAATCGCCTTTAACGTAACACCTCTCACAGCCATAATAGGCGTTCACATTCTTAATTTGCTTAATAAAATCTCTCGCTGGAGCATCGCAAATTACAGCTCCTAAACGAAACCGGAGGGTCCTCTTGATTTGTTCGACATGCAGACCATCTCTTGCCAAAGATTTTAATTCTTTAGCGAGGGGCCTACAGAACGTTTGTACATATGAAGGTTTTCCATAGCCACAGTAAATTCACAGGACGAATATTTCACTAACAAAGGGCTGCATAATTCTACCTAGGATATGCCAAAACCCACGCTTTGTTTTCTTATGTATAGGGAGACCATCAATAGCTAAATACGTTACAACACTATTGCCTACTAAACACCTGGTAGGGTCTCGAAACTGCTTAGTCTCCGAGGTCACCAATACAAACTGAAAAGAAATCACGCCAAACTTGAAGTGCGGGCCAACTTCTTTTCCCAACGGGTGATTGACGAATGGAACAAACTGCCAGCCTCAGTTGTTCAGGCTGAAAGCGTTGAAATGTTTAAAAGAAGACTTGATGCATTTTTACTTGATGAACATATATTTAGTCGACAGCAATGATTGATATACTAAAACGACTATCGCCATGTAACATTTGCTTGTTTTGCTAGCGTCTATCTGTAAATAGGGTTTTCAAAGGCTCCGCCTATCTCCCTTATATATACTGAATTATACTGAATTATAGTTTAGGTGAACTACAGGGCCACTGACCAAAAAATGCAGTCAAATAGAGTGGACATTCAAAAGGCAATGCGTAAACTGCTAACCACCGCCAATGGGTGGCTTGTTTACGCAGTTTAGGTACGACGCCGGCAGAGGGTTGCTCCCTATAGGCCGCAAGCTAATATATACTCAGAACATATATCTTTACACTTCCGGGAGGTGGGCTTAGTGTTTGTGGCGTATGTTAATAATGAGGATTTCACTGGTTATCCTATTGGTCTTCAGTCATTAAGATTTTTAAGGTGGTATCTCAATGGCATTTGGGAGTCCTGTGTTAACAGCACCTTTCAATCTGCTAAAGCATAATATTCTGCCTCATCACTAAGAGCAAAACTGCACGCTGGCTTGGAGCATTACACACCGTTCCTCTTCCCAACCGGCTTAGTTGCAACCCCTCTGACGACATTTAACCATCTGAGCAGCCATAAAGATGTTTAAAACCATGAGTAAACATCGCATTCTAAAGCTTTGGAAGGCAAATATTCTCCAAAATTGTCCCCTGAGACGGAATAACCAAAGATCAACAAGTCATGTATTCGAGCCTCGGTTGGGGCACGACCTGATGTTGCGTACGTCGGGCTGCTGATGAAAAATGAACCATAAATGGATATAAAAGTCTCCCTTATCTTTTTTGGCATGGTTAATCTGCGTCTATTACTAATAGCCGCTGTGTGACTGCAGGCAGGGCTCTGGAACGATCCCCATGACAGAGTGGGACAAGTGAGTTCCGTTAGCGATCGGTGAGCGTTAATCAACTGAACTCGTGAAGTGCGTCAACCCGCCCTCTCCAATTTCGCTTCACGTTGCCACAACGCAGGGTTGGCTTTCTGAACAGTTTAGTTTAACTTCAGTAAATATTTAATCACCTGGGTCTGTCACTCTGTTTTCAGTTTTCTTATTTTACAATGCTTGGTTAAATAATAATCCCCATAATTTCTTATTATAGCTCTTGTACACAACGTCTTGAGATCTTCTGTACCCACTCCGACCAAGAATATGCAAAAAACAAGGCAACCCAAGGTGCAATGCTTGACGGCCTTTTGCTGTCTTTTGCCAAATATATATCAGGAATGCTTCAGAGTAACAAGTATAATATTTTTGCCGTTAATTTGAAATTCGCATGCTTGTACAAGACAGTAGAAATCGACACCCTCCTATAACAAATAAAACAATCTATAAGCTTTTAGGTAATAGTGTTGCATATGGCATCCTTATCGTTGTTTCTGAAATGTCTAGTTGTGTGATTTGGTGATTTTCGTTCAGCTCAATAAGGCATTGATATTCATAACATCACATTCCCCTCTCAACGTCATCAAAATAATGAGTAATTTTCATAACAAGAGAAAGCTTTAAAATACCATTTAGTTAACTTACTATGCCAAAGGATGATGTACACTGAACGAATGAACTTTGAGAACTATAGTATTAAATTTTAGTGCAAGCCGTTTAGTCATTAATAAGGTCTTACGACAGAAGCCTATACACTCAACATATCTCTCCTCCACCTCTCCCAAATTCCCTCGTCTCAGTCCTACCCGTTCTGCCATACAGACTAATAGTTTTGATGTCAAACATCCAGAGGACCTATCCTAAGAAAGTTAAAACTGAGCTAAATGTAAAAAGCATAAAGATAGACAAAAAACTATTCAAACATGTTGTGCGTGAACAGCCAGGTATACAATACAATGAGGTGTACGGGAGTACTAGTTAGGAGAATTACCATAAGGTCGTTCCATTTGTCTCACGCAGGTGGGGAATGCTCCTGTGGTCACTTCTAGCAGGTACCCAACTCTAACCTGTAGATCATCGAATTTGGCTTTGCCCAGCAGCCACAACCGGGAGAATCACCATGACCAACTGGCTTAACCAAATGAGGGTCTCCTGTCTGTGTCTCCACACCCGGTATATCTGCTTCCTTCCCCCTACCCTTTGCCCTCGCCCCTCCTCCTTCACCGCCCCTCTATCTTCCTCCCGACTCTTTCCCCTCCTTTCTCCCTGCCCCTTTCTCCTCCTGACTGCCCTTCCCCCTCTACTCTCACCCTTCCCTCTTCCCCAACGGTCGTAAAAGTCAAACGTCGGGTGCGACTGCAATCACGTAGGTGGCCAAGGCAAATCGGTCGTTCTCTCATTAACCCAAATCGTGGACAATAGTGGAGGTCAGTTACAGCCGGGGATGACTAAACAGCCCTATTTATGGGCATCACTGCTTGCCCCCTCGCGGAGGGGTGGGAAATGGAAGAGTTGGCCCAAACAAATGCTGGATCTCACCAGTGTAGCAGCAGACCATGGGTCGCAGACTACAATTACTGCAGTAGAAAAACTTTAAAAAACACCAACAACTCTTCTCCCACTACCCCTTACCGTAATTTTCGGGTTAACCCAGCTTCTCGGGTGAGCCTGCTCACTCTAGCAGCCTGAAATTTTCGATCTCTTATAGACAATCCAAGGAACAGCCGACCGGAACGGAGGATGGCAATCGGGGATCGGTGACTGTGTCGAAGGCAGACAAGTTGATTGCCCTTGGGGACTTCAAAGCTCGCGTCGGCACAAACAATGCCACGCGGAGAGGGGTGATCGGACTCCATGGTCTCGAAGGCTTCAGTGACAATTATTTTCTCCTCCAATGAGCCTGCGCAGAACGACGCCTCATTCTGACAAATACCTACTTCTGCCTTTTGCGGCGTCAGAAAATGACCTGGATGTACCTACGGTCGAGAAACTCGCACCTGCTGAATTATGTCTTCATCCGGAGGCGAGTCAGCAGGATGTACTGGTGACAAACGTAATCCCCGGTGCCGATGGATTCACGGATAATCACCTCGTTATCTCCTCATGTCTGGTTCATGTTTCGCGTTAAGTCAACTCCAAATCTACCACGAATTAATACTCTCACTCCGGTAGTTCGATCTTATGCCACTCGTAATTCCTCAATGATCATTTCGCCACCCTTTAGCTCCAAAACTAACTGTTCTCAGATTTTTTCCTCCAAATATGCTTTCATCTGGAGTAATATTTTACTCGAAATTATGTTGTCATCTACATTAGCGATTTTAAAAACCAAATTAAGCAAACATTTACCATCGGAAGATATAAAGTCCTTATTGTCTGTTTCCTTCTCAAACTCGCAAATTTTGGATTTGAAAAGGATCCTTCTGGTATTTGAGGTAGTTCCCTTGATATTACATAGATTTATAAATACGATGCCATTATCCTCTGCAGAGTCAATGCTCGCATTCACTTTTTCGTCCCCTCCCTTTCAAACATAATCTCAACCTCTTGACAACCTTGATACTTTCCTCTGACTTTGCAACCATGTCGATGGTCCCCGGGATCTGTTGATGATCATGGCGGGTTCTGACGTTTTCGCCACCTTGTTGGTGAATTATGCAGTCAGCAAGGTTGCATCTTGGTGATGATCTCGTGACCTCTACTTCCCCTCTTCTTTTCGACCCTGTTGTCTACGATGTGTTCCTCTTCTCTCACCTCCCTGATAGTTATAAACAGCAGCTCTGGCTTATTTTAACTCTCGACCGACAAGGAGTGTTCCGAACCCTCATAGGTTGTTAGCGACATCGCAATACTATTCCATTGCATCGTACCAATCCCATCAACCTTAGCTATTATTTTTTAGAGAAGCAGTTTTTTTCTCCTATTTTTTAAATTGGTAGCTCGCCGAACTCCGCCCCCGATTTTACCGTAGTAATTTTTTTCAAGATTTGTTTCCTTGTTCACCGTATATTCCAAAAATTGCTGACTGTTGTTTTAAAAATGGCGAATCTTTCTGAATCGGAAATGCCTACCATAATACTAATTTATGTTGTTCATATGGTTGTTCACATAGTGCAGCCACTTATCCACTTGGTTTTTATTTATACAGCGATACTAAGTTTGTAATGATGGGGCCCTCTGGGCCTTAAATATACAATTTATTTATTTATTTAAAATGAGACTTATCATTGAACCACGCAGGAGACCCCAAGGTAAAAGGCCTCCAGGTAGGTTGAATATCATTCTGCTGAACATGCATTCTCTCCATCTCCATTTGAACAATGAACTGGTTAACCAGCTAGCCAACCTCCAAGTCATCGACGAGGACGCCTTAGTTAAGAACGGCCGTTGCCACCTGCGGAACATGGTCAAATCCACCACCCTGGATGTCTTCTGCCGCGCACGTCACCAACACCAGGACTGGTTCGATAAAAACGACGCAGCCATCCATATTCTGTTTTCCTAAAAAAACGGGTTGCAAAAAGCCTACCTCGACCGACCTTACGATGCAAACAAGGCCGCATTCCATCAAAGTCGCCCTCTTGTGCAGCAGTGGCTGCAGAAAATGCAGGACACCTGGATGGTTCGAAAAGCCAAAGAGATCCAAAGGAACACGGACCGAAACCAATGGAAATACCTCACTGCCATCTAGGCCATCTACCATCCCCCAGTCAAAGGAGCTTCTCCTCTTCTCACTGCTGACGGAACTACATTGCTCACTGCGAAGACGAAAATCCTGAATCGTTGGACTGAGCACTTCAGAAGCGTTCTCAACTGTCCTTCCGCCCTCTCCGGTGCTGCCATCAAGCGACTGTCTCAAGTAGAAACCAAGGCTGACCTCGCACTCCTGTCCTATCTCAGAGAAACCATCACGGTCGTGCAGCAACTCTCCAGCGGAAAGCACCAGGATTAGACGCGATCCCTGCTGAGTTTAAAAGCATGGCCGCCACACCTGATGAATCAGCTCACAGGGCTCTTCCAGGAGATGTGGCGTCAAGGGCAGATCCCTCAGGATTTCAAGGATTTCACAAGCGTCCATCTCTAAAAGAAGAAGGGTAACCGCAAACTCTGCGACAACCATCAAGGAATCTCTCTTTTAAACAGCACCGGGAAAATCGACACCCAAATTCTCCTCAATCGCTTCATCAGCCACCTGGGACAAGGACTCCTTCCTGAAAGCAAATGCGGTATCCACCATTGTGGGACGGTCGATATGATCTTCGGTGCGCGCTAACTGCAGGATAAGTGCCAGAAGATGTTGACTCGACCTCTACTCTGCCTTCGTAGATCTCACAGAAACCTTTGTAACGGTAAACCGCGAAGGACTGTGGAAGAAAATGGAGAAATTCAGCTGTATTGAGCGATTCACGCACATGGTGCGTCAACTCCATGATGGCGCGAGCCTCGGTCAATGGAGCCATCTCAGAGGACTTCGCAGTGACCAACTGAGTGATGCAGGGTGGCGAACTCAAGTCTACCCTCTCCAGTCTCATGTTTTCTGGCATGTCAATGGAAGCCTATCAGGACTAACCACTCCCACATCAGGCAACTGACCGGCTAGGACAGTGTCTGATGGTGGGGGTTGGGGAGAGAGTGAGGTCGACAGCTCAGCGCATGTTTCTAACTATAAAAAATCTGACGCGCTTGAAACTATCACGGTACGCTAAAAGCCGTGGCTTGGAAGGTTGCCAACTGACGGGATAACTCGGACCGCATGGTCAGCCCAATGTGTGTTTTGTGTGGAGTGGCTGACTGGCGGACTGAGAGTCAGGCTGCAATGGCTCCTTCTTAATGTGGTCTTTATGGCACTCCCACTCTGTGGGATCCGAGTCAGGTGTGGTGGTACGCCCAGGGGCGGCTCCGGCCGCGCCAGCCACCTGCGACCTCTCTCATCTCCGGTCTTCTTGCCTGTGTCGTGAGACCGGGCTCAGGTGGGGGAGGAGAAGAGTGTGCGGTAACGTTAACCACCGCGGTTGGAAGGTTG
This sequence comes from Schistocephalus solidus, assembly GCA_017591395.1. Taxonomy (NCBI): domain Eukaryota; kingdom Metazoa; phylum Platyhelminthes; class Cestoda; order Diphyllobothriidea; family Diphyllobothriidae; genus Schistocephalus; species Schistocephalus solidus. Next base: position 578,697 of record WEDG01000466.1, on the reverse strand, counting down.
CCAAATGACAATTACACTCAGACCTCGCAGTTAATTCAATGTGTGTTGTGTGGAGTGGCTGACTGGTGGTCTGAGAGTCAGGCTGCGATGGCTCCTTCTTAACGTGACCTCTGGCTATCTCACACATGTGAGATGTACTCCGTTCAACCCCCTGTTGTGTGAAATCCTGGTGCTTGTTTTTGGGGGGCCAGGTCATGTGCGTACTACACGTAGACGAGGTCACCAGCAGCTGCGCCTGCTTCCGCATCAGACAACTGACCGGCTCGGACAGTGGTCTGATTGTGGGGGTGGGGAAGAGTGAGGTCGAGAGCTCAGCGTATTTTCCTCACTATAAACAATCTGACGCGCTTGAACCTATCGCTCCAACTCCGTGGGATCCGAGCCAGGTGTGGTGGCACGCACAGGGGCGGCTCCGGCCGCGCCAGCCACCTGCGCTCTCTCCCATCTCCGGTCTTCTTGACTCTGTCTTGACACCGGGCTCAGGTGGGGGAGGAGGAGAGAGTGCGGTAGCTGCAGCGCAAGGCTACCATCACTTAAAACTAATTCACGCGCAAGTCACCGTCCCTGCACCACCTGGTGTGGAGCATACGGTGGACCTCGTCGAATCGACGGTCGAACTGCCATCAGGACTAACACCCCAGAATCCGTATAACCTACCGGATGGATGGCCAACTACTCAATCAACAGTTGGGGCGTTCCCACCCACGTGTATCCACAGCCACCATCCACAAACTTCTCTTCGTTGACTAGTGCACACTCAATGCAACGACCGAAGGGGACATGCAAAGGAGCATTGACCTCTTAGTTGTCGCCTGCGAAAATTTCGGACTGCACATAAACATGGAAAAAACGGTGGTACGCATCAGCAACCGCCCAATACCATCAACAAAAGGCGATTCTCGGATGTATTCACAACCCGCCTTATTCATCATCCGATGAAGATGCAAAACTTTGTGAAATTTTTAAATTGATTTCAGAGTCAAATTTAAAATTAAAATAATTGCTGGGAATTTTAATTTTCCTGAAATTGACTGGATTTTAAACTTTTGTCCACCCAGATTTCAGCCTTTCCTCGATACCATTAATTTTTCTAATTGGTCCCAGCTTGTCCTTTATTCAACGAGAGACAAGCAAATTTTAGACTTGATTTTCACAAACGACATTGCTCCTCTCTTCGTTGATTTTAAGCAGGGCCTCTTCCACAGTGACCATTCATTAATTCACTGTTGACTTTCGATTGCTTCATCGAAAAAGGCTAGCGCCATTCGTACCTATCATGCTTTTGACCTCGCAGATATGAGCTTAATCAATAACCTTTTGGGCTCATTAGACTGGCAGCATCTCTCCTCCATGAACGACGCAGCAAGTCTTTGTGACTTCACGTCAGTCGTTTCAAATAACATCCTGGAGCTTGTGCCAACTAAAATAGTTAAGCCCTACGTCTCGGAATCCACCGTTCCTCACTTTCTTTTGCCAAGACTAAAGAAATTGACGAAGCAGTTGAAAGATCAATATACTAGTTCGTTATCTGACCATCTAAGGATCGCAGAGATTTTTGAATAAGCCTCCAAGATTCATCTTGCGCGTGACAGACAGAGGGAATCTTGCTCACTCAGAGAGCCAAACTCTGCAAAATCTGTTGCTCAACTGTTCCGCCGTCGATCCTCCTCTAAACGAGGTTATGAAATTCCTCCATTACTCAACGAAGACAAAAACTTAGTTCTCTAAGACTCTGACAAGGCAGAACTGTTTAGTGCGTTCTTTGAAAATCATGTTACGATGGAATCTGAACCGGTTCCGACGTTTCAGGCATCCTCATTGAATGTTATCAGCACTATTGATTTCTCCTTAGAACTAATTCGTAAGCAAATAATTCGTCTAAAAAACTCGCACTCTTCGGGGACTGATGGTATTTCAAACTCAGATATTAAGAGAGTGTCGAGCTTCCCCCGATTGCTTAGCCATATATTCTCAGTTTAACTTCTAAACGGATTCTTTCCTGACTCATGGAAGACATCTATTATTCTTCCTGTCTTCAAGTGGGGATCTCGTTCGGATGTAAATAATTATCGAGGCGTTCACAAAACCCCGGCTCTAGCAAACCTTCTTGAAAAAATTATCTTTAATCAAATTCTCGACTTTTGCTTAGAAATTAAGCTCTTAAGCGACTCGCAATATGGTTTTCTACATGGGAGATCATGCGAAGTGTGTCACTTAGCTTTTCTAAACCTCGTCACTTCCCTTCGTAATGAGCAGCAGTCAGTGGTTGTGATCTACTTTGACCTGAGAAAAGCCTTTGACAAGGTACCGCGCAGACGTCTTCTGGTGAAACTGGAAGCCCTCGGCATCTGGCCTCCTCTCCTTGACTTCATTGGTTCCTACTTGTCTAACCGCAGCCAGAAGGTCTTAGTAGGTGATAGCTATTCAGGCCTCAGCCGATCATGAGTGGCGTTTTTCAAGGCACGGTTCTAGGTCCCCTTCTCTTCATTCTGTACATAAACGAAATTTCAACTTTACTCACAAATTCACAAAATTTCGTTTACGCTGACGATCTCAAGTGCATTTATTCCTTTTCTAAAGACACTGCCAATAGTTGCGTTGATAAAATCAACACTGATCTACTTATGCTCTCACGTTGGAGCTGTACTTGGCAGATGAAATTTTCTCCATCCAAGAGCAGTTTCACGTGTTTTGGCCCCGACAAGCTTCCTGGACCCCTAGTATTCCAAAATAGTACACTTTTAGAACGATCAACCATAAAATACTTAGGTCTAAGTTACACGAATAAGCTAGCGTTATCGCCTCATGCAGATCGAATTTCGGCAAAGGCTGCACTTGAGATTCTAACGGTCTACCGACCACCAAGAAACGATCCGCAGTCAGACAGTAGACTGATAGATGATTTAGAATCGTTTGCTAGTCGATCCGAAGTAATGATTATGGGCGACTTTAACGCTCCAAATATCGATTGGAATCTGAGCTCGGCACCAGGCTCGGAATTAAACTTCAATCGCCGCCTCCTAGAAGCTACACACAAACGCTTCCTAACTCAACACGTCCTGTCTCCGACCAGAATACGCGAGGGGCAACAAGCTAATTGTTTGGACCTTGTATTGACAAAGGCGCCTGACAGCGTAGATGTTGTGAACTGTCTATCCCCGCTGGGGCAAAAAGTGATCACGTAGTCCTACAATGGGAATATTCACTCTTCTCTGTCCCCGATCGAAGCATCACAGTCAAACGCAACCTATGGTGTGGAGACTTTACCCAAATGAAAATTGATGTGCGCCATTTTAGATTGGAATGAAACATTCACCGGGTGTATTCACGAGGATTGGTTTGCAATTTAAGGCCGTATTACAAGGACTTATCACCAACTACTGTCCTAATTCGAAAAAGATCACCAACAGGCCCCAGTGGCTAACAGAACACACTGACGAGTGAAGTAAACCGCAAGCGAAAGCTATGGCAAACTTATCTCAGGGAAAAAGACCGCCGAATCGCTGACGAAGTACAAGACGCAGAGGAACAGGTTAAAAGGCCTGGTTTATAAAGCCCGCCAAAGTTTTTGAGAGTAACTTGATAAACCGTGCAGCAGAAAACCCGAAGCTCTTCTACAACTACGTTAGGCAGTGCACTCGAAATAAAGACCCATCCCTTTGTTAAAAAACGGATGAAGGCGTCGAACTTTGCAAGGACGAAGAAAAAAGGCTGAGCATCTATCTGAGTTCTTTCAGTCAGTTTACGAGAGAAGCCAATCTAACCGCTGATAACTTTAGTGGGGAAGAGGTCCCGACAATTGACTCAGTGGTCATAACAGAACCTATTGTTCTGCAGGAACTACTGAAGCTGGACGAAACAAAATCGCCAGGTCCTGATGTAATACCGGCAAAGTTGTTGAAGGAGTTGGCCGTAGAGTTGGCAGAACCCTTGTGTCTACTCTTCCAAGCCTCCCCTCGCTGCAGGCAAATTGCCACCCGATTGGAAGACCGCGTGGATTTCCCAATACACAAAAGTGGCAGCCGTGCTTCCGCAAATAACTACAGTCCGGTAAGTCTCACCTCCATATGTTGCAAGATTATGGAGCGAATCATCAAACGTGAACTGATGCAGTTTCTGGAGCGGCATCATCTTCTCTCTGAAGCGCAGCACGGATTCCGCAGAGGAAGGTCCTGTTTAACTAATTTGCTCTACTGTCTGGAACGATGGACCCGAGCGGTCGATGAAGGAAATGTAGTGCACGCAGTGTACATAGACTTCAAGAAGGCCTTTGATAGCGTGCCTCACCAACGTCTCCTATACAAACTCAACCGTATTGGGGTAAGGGGCAAGCTTTTGAAGTGGATCGAAAACTTCTTGATTGGGCGATCTCAGATTGTCCGTCTGGGCGATCAACAATCGGCGGAAGTGGCGGTTGAGAGTGGGGTTCCTCAGGGCTCCGTCCTGGGCCCTATCCTCTTCCTTATATACATTGATGATTGCGTAAGTGGCTTGGACTGTGACACCGCCATGTTTGCTGACGATATAAAGCTTTGGAAGGTCATCCACAACGCAGATGGTGAAGAAAATCTACAGGCGAACTTGCATCGACTCGAGGAATGGTCTCACAACTGGCTCCTCCCATTCAATGCTACCAAGTGCAATATTCTGCGATTTGGCAGAACCATCTCAGGGCACCAGAGAATTTACTATCTGGACGACACACCGCTACCAGAGGTAGAGGCTCAGAAAGATCTAGGAGTATGGATCACGCCCACACTGAAGCCATCGTTCCATTGCTCAAAAGTAGCAAAATCTGCCATGTCAAGCTTGTATCTAATTAAGCGAGCGTTTGCAAAGTTCGACAAAGAGTGCTTTAATAAGGTCTTCGGGATGTTCGTGCGACCACAATTGGAATTTGCCATACAAGCCTGGGGACCGTGGTCTGCCAAAGACCACAACACCCTTGAGAAGGTCCAAAGACGTGCAACCAAGCTTGTTCAAGGTCAAAGCTGCCTGCCTTACGAGACACGATTGTCTAATCTTGATCTGTTTCCTCTGGACTATAGACAGCTACGCGGCAACTTAATACAAGCCTTTCGAATGCTGCGGCTTCAGGATTGTTGCCTTGCATCTGGCGACTTCTTTGAGCTGGCCACTACCACTACTTTGCGAGGGCATCCCATTAAACTACGAGTGACAGGTGCAAGACTCGACACAAGAAGGTTCTTCTTCTCCAACAGAGTGATTAAGGCCTGGAATGCTCTGCCGGCCGACATAATCATGTCCCCATCCGTTGACACTTTTAAGCGGAAGTTTGACCAGTACAGCCATAAGTACCACCACGACATCCGAACCTAACACATTTCCTGAAACATATTCCCATCCACAATTTTCGCGTCATATAACATACTACTCCCTATTTTTGAGTAACATTATTTTATAATTGTTTGTCCGATGCCCTGCAGTGTGTCCGTGAGATAACCCTTTGTCCAACGTCCATTATATGTCAGCCTTTTTAAATTACAGTGTCACTGACATCAATAGGGAGCTCAAAGGCTTCGCCTATATTTCCCTTAATAAAACTGAACTGAACTGAACTGAACTGAATATCACATAATTTCTTCCTTACGGAAATAAAGTTCAACCTATACCGCATGTTTGTTCTTCCTATCCTAGAATACTGCTGTCCCCTCTTTGGGCTGATGACCGCCTCTGACCGCAGTAAAACTGAAAAATTTCAGAGGGTTTTTACTCGAAGGCTATTTTCTCTTCCTTAATATAGTATCTCTTATACGGATAGATGCCAGTTAGCAAACATTACATTTCTGTGGGTTAGAAGACTCGAAACCGGTCTCTGCTTCCTGTTTCGCGTTAACTCTAGCCCAAATATCCAACGAATTAATGCTCTCACTCCGGTAGATCGACCCTATGCCACTCGTAATTCCTCCATGAACATTTCACCACTCCTTAGCTCCACAACTAACCGGTCTCAGGTTTTTATGCCTCTAAATATGCTTTTATATGGAATAATCTTCCACTGCAAATTAGGCTGTCGTCTACATTAGCTATTTTCAAAACCAAAGTACGCAAACATTTAACTTCGGAAGATATAAAGTCCTTATTGTCTGTTTCCTTCCCAAACTCGCAACTTTTGGTTTTGAAAGGGTCCTCCCTGGTATTTGAGGCAGCTCCCTTGATATTATATTGGTCTCTAATTATATTTCCATCATCCTCTGCAGAGTCAATCTTTGCATTCAATTTTTTTCCTCCCTCCTTTTTAAACTAGCATTGCCAACTCTTGACAACCTTGATACTTTCCTCCGAATTTGCAACCCTGACGATAGTATCCAGGTTCTGTTGATGATCGAGGCGGGTTCTGATGGTTTCGCCTCTTTGGTGATGGACTATGCAGTCAGCAAGGTCGCATCTCGATGATGATCTCGTGACCTATACTGTCCCCTCTTCGTTTCGACCATGTTGTCTACGAGGATTTCGTCCTCTTTCATCTCCACTGGTGTTTATAAACAGAAGCTCTGACTGCTATATTATCTCTCATCCGCCAAGGAGCTTTCCGAACCCTCATACGTTGTGAGGAACATCACAATACTATCCCATTGCATTAAGCTATTATTTTTTTAGTGAAGCAGTTTTTTTCTCCTATTTTTTTTATAACTTGGTGGCTCGCCGAACTCCGCCTCGATTTAACCCTAGGAGTTTTTACTGCTTCTTTTTCCAGTTCACCGTATATGCCAAAAGATTGTTGACTTTTGTTTTAAAAATGGCAAATCGTTTTGAATCGGATATGTTTACCATACGACTCATTTCTGCTGTTCATATGAATGCTCACATAGTGCCGCAATTATCCACTTTGTATTTATTTAAACCACGGTACTAAGTTTGTAATGATGGGGCCCTCTAGGCCTTAAATATACAATTTATTTATTTATTTACAACGTAGCTCAAATAAATTTCAACGGCGTTCAACGTCAATCCGTGGGTACCTTCACATACCTGGGCAGCAACCTCTCACGCAGCACCAAAATGGACGATGAGTTTGCCCACCGGATCGACAAAGCCAGCCAAGCCATCGGACTTACGCAGAACATCGTCTGGAATCGACACGGTCTCCACCTCAGCCCCAAAACGCAAGATGTACAAAGCTGTCATCTTGCCGACCCTGCTATATGGAGTGGAGACCTGGACGATGTACCAAAAGCAGGAACGAAAGCTCAATCACTTCCATCTCAGCTGCCTCCGCAGATTATTGAAGCCTAGATGGCAAGACAGGATCTCCGAAACAGAAGCGCGGGAATGAACAGGCCTCCTGAGCACCTACGCCTAAGTGAGAAAACGGCAACTGCGCTAAAACGGCCACCTCGTGAGGATGGACGACGAATAATTACGCAAACGTCTCTCCTACGAAGATGTTACCACGGGTTCTCGTAAATAAGGGGGTCAAGAACGACACAACAAGGACACTCTGAAGGCTCCCCTGAATCAACTGCAGATCAACCCAGCAAACAGGAAGGACCTTGACCAGAATCAACCAGCCTGGAGAAAGAAAGTGAAAACAGGAGCAGTGATCTTTAAAGACAACCGGATTACAGTTTCCAAAACCAAAAGGAGATGCGCAAGTCACAAGCGACCTGAACCACCACCAATATGGTCCAAGCCCTCCTTACATGCTCAAAATGTCAACGCACCTCCCATGCGTGAATCGGCCTGATCGGAAACTTTCGAATGCAATGCAACGACATTCGGACAACATCATCTTCTGCGTCAACTTCTGACAACCCTCTTTCGGGCCTCCCGACGGTCACCACCGGCACTAATTCACCCCTCCCATCATCGTAGTGACCACATCCCTAAACTCATCAGCTGATTCCACCACCAGACCACCCACAACCACCACTTCCAGCGATGGGGACTCGGTCATAAACTGTCCTCATTGCAACCGTACATTCACTTCTCACATCGGCCTGGTCAGTTACTTGTGAATCCATCGCACAGAGACTGGTGAAATAGTGCCTGGGGCACCAACCCACAGCAGAGATCGCCGCATCCACTGCCCTCACCGCTCTTGCGCATTTACTTGCCGTATGAGCCTATTCAGTCACATGCGCATCCATAATATCAGAATTCACCACAATGTAGACAACAATGATACCCCACACATACCCTGCACTCCTGCCATTCTCACCAAAATTATCACAACCATTACCACAAACGGCAACCTCCCAACCCCTTCCGATTTCGCTTGCCCACACTGCGCCTGAAACTTAACCCCACGTGTTGAACTGGTCAATCATATATGAATCCATCGCATGAAGACTGGCGAACCAGTGCTTGGGGCTCCGAAAAACAGCCACCGCACGTGCCTCCACTCCCCTCTCTGCTCCCGCACCTTCACCCAATGCATGGGTCTATAAGGTCACGTGTTGTTCCAATATATCCTGCGGTAAACCGCCGTAGGCTTAACTACATCAACGCTCAATACATCCGACAATGCATACACAACACCCTTACCATGATCATGTACCTCAGAATATAACGGTTTCCCAGAAACTGTGACTTGGATGTCTGCCAATCTGACGCTTACACCAGACCACGCCATCTGCTCCGTGTGTGTTGTGCGTTGAGTGGCTGATCAGTGAACCGGGAGTCAGGCGTCGGTGGTTTTGTGAGTCTCTTGTGTGCGTTTTGGGGGTCAGGTTGTGCTGTGGAGCGCGAAGACGGGTACATTGGCCCTGTCAGTCAATGCATACAAACCCGCATCAGACAACTGACCGACTTGCATGATGGTCTGATTCTTAAGGTGGTGGGGAGAGTGATGTTGATAGCTCAACACATTTTTCCTCACTATAAACAATCCAACTCGTTTGAAACTATCACGGTGCGCTAAAAAACCATGACTTGGAAGGTTGCCCACTGATAGGATAACTCGGACTGCGTGGTCAGCCCAGTGTGTGCATGTATGCTCAATGGACGGCTGGTAGACTAAGAGTCAGGCTGCAATGGATCCTTCTTAATTTGTCATACAAAACATGTTCGGATCTCCAATTTTATCTCCAACCCCCGCTCGTATAAGAAGTGGAGGTATACAGGTTATTGTGCTTGGCCCGCTCTTATTTTGTCTTATTGTCAATGATATACCAGGTTTATTTCAGAATGGTAGGCACTTTATGTATGCTGAAAATCTAAAAGTTACCTATTGATATAAGCAGGCAGATCGCATCATCATGCTCGAAATCTTAAAAAGCGATCTTGAGGCAGGCCCAGTGGTGTTGCACGTGGTGCCTTTCGTTTTCTTGCGCACAAATGCTCTGTTATATTTGTTGGCGAAAAGCATCAGCATCAAGTAAGCATACATGGTCACAATTTAAATTTACCTGCAGTTTTTAAGGATCTGGGCATGTCATATTCCAACGGTCTTAATCTTTCAGAGTATCGCACCCAGATTGTCTAGAAAGCATGCAGAACTACCGAGTTTATCCTCCAAACTTTTAAAACTATCGATACTAGACCCCACCTTTATAAAATGTACGTTAGACCTTGCTTGGAATACTGCTAGTTTCTATTTAGACTTCTGTGAGCTAGTGAACGGAAGAAAATAGAATCACTCCAGCACTTCTTTAATAAAAGAGTTTTATGTTTGGAACACCATAATCTGACTTATCAAGAACGCTGTGGGCTTATAAACCTGGATCCCTTACGGTTTCACCAATAACAGAAGGGAATATTTTCAATGTTTAAGCTTTTACATAGTCGTTCATTGAATCCCCTTAACACTGTGAGGCAGATTGACCACGCTCGATGCAGCAGTCATCGCAATGTATTTTAATTTCTTCCATTAGCTCGGTTCTTTTCGGTAAACGCTATATTCATATGGAATAAACTACCAGAGAATATAAAAATCCTGCAGTCATTCTTTGTTTAAGAAAACCATAACAAGTTTACTGCATTAAGAAGAGCTTAAGCAATTCTGGGATTTAGTCTACTTCTTTTATAGTGTTTCCCTTTTCCACTTAATCATTGTTTTGTTTCTTCGCTTTCAACTAAGGGGTCTAAAGAACAGCTGGGATGGCTGCCAGAAGTTGGGACTGAGGTCAAGACAACATTTGGACGAGGCACCCTTGCCGATGTCCTGGTCTTATTGTTATCCAAGTCGACACGTACTGGACTGCAACCCATAATTTGATATTATTCTGGCATTATACTTCCTTGAATATTTGCATTTTATGCTTTGCTGCTTTGCTTGTTTTGCTCTAACGCCAGTAAACTATTTCTGGCCATTAATATTTTGTTTTATGTGCTGCCCTAAATAGCGAGGTCATCTTACAATTTATTTAAATTTCATCAATACAAAACCCGAACAGCATCCTGCCCTGCATCAGGTGTGCTTTCATAGTTTTTCCTCCTGAACTCTCTCCGCGGATCTTCAGGTCTTTCGTTAGACTGCATTTGGCAAACAAAATGCCAGGATGGATATCCTTGATGAATATAAGTGGGTGATCCCATCGAGAAGGTGCAAAGACGGGCAGCAAAATTGGTGGAGGGTCTAAGGACCCTGTCATATCCAGAAAGACTTATCAAGCTTAACCTGTTTGCTTTAGCCTATAGACAAATGAAATGTGACCTGCTATGGACATTCAGAATTATCCACGGATATGTTTGTTTGCTGAAATCTGAAGATTTCGGTTGGTTTACAAACATGGCTCACCTGCGTGGTCATCCATATAAGGTCAAATGCGAATGTATATGCATAGAGCAACGAAATTTTTCTTTCAGTCAGCGAGTGTTTCGACCATGAAAATCACTTTCTAACAAAATAATGACGTCAAATGCCGTGGATATGTTTAAATGGCAGTTGTACTGCTTATATTTTGATAACCGACGACTCTCACTGCTAGGAATATCCCCGGCCAACCATAAGCTTTACTCCATTATTTCAATGTATGCGTATCGTGTCACTACACATTTGATGTAAAAATTTTAATTGTATTTTATGTTGTCTGTATATATTTGCATTTATAGTTTCGATTGTACATGAATAAGGTCAACAAGGGCTAGGTCTGTAACCCTCAAAATAAAAAAATATGCAAAACATAGGTACAGCTTACACAAGGTTCATCTTTATATCCCACAATGTTCGTGGCAATTAAGCTTTTGGCGTGTTTTCCGATCGTAGGCTGCAGGCACAAATGCTGGACCTGAAAATAATATCACTTGGATTTCCTCATTTAGAAATATTCCTGTTTTGCTTGCTTTTATCGTCAAATTGCTGACATTCCATGAAGTATGAAGTTTTGTTATTATTTAAAATACAATGAGGACAAAGAGTGCTTTAATAAGGTCTTCGGGATGTTCGTGCGACCACAATTGGAATTCGCCATACAAGCCTGGAGACCGTGGTCTGCCAAAGACCACAACACCCTTGAGAAGGTCCAAAGACGTGCAACCAAGCTTGTTCAAGGTCAAAGCTGCCTGCCTTACGAGACACGATTGTCTAATCTTGATCTGTTTCCTCTGGACTATAGACAGCTACGCGGCAACTTAATACAAGCCTTTCGAATGCTGCGGCTTCAGGATTGTTGCCTTGCATCTGGCGACTTCTTTGAGCTGGCCACTACCACTACTTTGCGAGGGCATCCCATTAAACTACGAGTGACAGGTGCAAGACTCGACACAAGAAGGTTCTTCTTCTCCAACAGAGTGATTAAGGCCTGGAATGCTCTGCCGGCCGACATAATCATGTCCCCATCCGTTGACACTTTTAAGCGGAAGTTTGACCAGTACAGCCATAAGTACCACCACGACATCCGAACCTAACACATTTCCTGAAACATATTCCCACCCACAATTTTTCGCGTCATATAACATACTACTCCCTATTTTTGAGTAACATTATTTTATAATTGTTTGTCCGATGCCCTGCAGTGTGTCCGTGAGATAACCCTTTGTCCAACGTCCATTATATGTCAGCCTTTTTAAATTACAGTGTCACTGACATCAATAGGGAGCTCAAAGGCTTCGCCTATATTTCCCTTAATAAAACTGAACTGAACTGAACTGAACCTATCGTTTTACCGTTAATAAAAAGAAATTTGATAAACGTATGAAGGATATTCAGAAACGTCTTAATTGTTCGATCTTACACAACGTTGACATCTTGTTCTGTGAAGCTGTTATTTGTGCAGGAAGCATTCCGGTAGTCCACCAGAATTTTTTAAAAACAAACATTGCATAAATTTCGATTTCTGAGAAATTTCCACACGAGAAAAGATTCCAGAGATGTAGAATGTGATTTTACACGTACAGTTCCAGCTATAACATAGGAGGCAGGAGCTGCGAAGTGGTATCGATGTACGAATATTTCCTGTTGGAGCGCAAATAAGCTTATGTTCAGTTGGACTCCGGACCAAGATCATTGGAATAAATGAGGCGTCCAACTGAACATAACGATGTTGTTTGTGCACAAGTAACAGGAACTCGATTCCTGATATCAGAAACGATGACGGTTTCGAGATATCAGAAATTAAAAAACAAAACTGAACAATTTTTACAGTTTTTTCAGTCGGTTTTAACCAGAGAAGCTGTTTTCATTCCATCTAGTTACGAGACTATATGAGCGCCAATTATTCAGGACATGCTCTTTCGAGAAGAGGCGGTCTTTGAAGAACTATAAAGTCTGAAGTCATGCAAATCCCCTGGCCCTGACGAGATTCCAGCAAATATACTCCTCGAACTTGCTGGAGAGCTGGCCAAACCACTATCCTTGCTGTGCCAGAAATCGTTAGATACGGGAATTCTTCCTACCGACTGGAAAACAGCCTACATTACACCACTTCACAAAAGTGGTAGTTGTACATTTGCTACAAACTACAGGCCTGTCAGCCTGACCTCAATCTGTTGCAAGGTTATGGAGAAGGTTGTAAAACGGAATTGATGATTTATTTAGAAACCCGTAACCTCTTTTCAACTGCACAATACGGCTTTCGTAGGGAAAGATCGTGTATAAGGAAATTACTTTTTACGATGCAAAGCTGGACAAAACACTCGATGCAAAAGACACTGTGCATGTGGCCTACATTGATTTCCAGAAGGTCTTCGATAGTGTTCCGCACCAGCGTCTCCTTTATAAGTTCAGAATATTTGGTATTGGAGGAAAACTTATTACGTGGATCAATAATTTTATCATTGGTCATTCCCAAGTAGTCTGTGTAGGCGGATCACGATCAAAGGGCACAGTCATCGAGAGTGGAGTCCCACAAGGTTCAGTCCTCGGACCGATCCTATTTATCTAGTTAATTAATGATTGTGTACATGAATTGGACTGTGACTTTGCTATGTTTGCGGACGATAAAAAAAAATCTGGAAAGTTATCCACAATGCTGCCAATAGAGAAGATTTTCAAAAAATCTTCGTCGATTGGACGAGTGGTCCCGCAAATGGCTCTTGTCCTTCAACTCAAACAAATGCAGCCTGCTACGTCTGGGAAATTGAAATCAGGTCACTGATATGCGACCCTACTATTTTAACGGTATGCCACTTCGAGAAGGGCACACACAGAAGGATCTCGGTGTTTGGATGAAAGAAAACCTGAAGCCTTCTACGCAATGTTGCAAGACGGCTAAATCCGCAAATTCAATGCTGAATGCCATCAAGCGGGCATTTAAAGTTTTCGATGAAGACTGCTTTTCTAAAGTCTTTGGTACGTTTTTAAGGCCACATCTTGAATATGCGATCCAAGCCTGACGACCGTGGACCCTAAAGGACTCCAACATGCTGGAAAGGGTGAAGCGGTGAGCCACAAATAAGTAAGTGGGCCAAGGTGGACTGCCATATGAGATTCGCCTAAATAACCTTAAGTTCTATACTTTGAGTTATAGGCAGTTGCGAGGAGACTTGATACAAACCTTCCGTATAGTACCTGACAGGAATTGCGCCCTCCTTACGTGAGGACCTATTCCAACTTGACTCTACGAATAATATCTGAGGTCATCCATTCAAATTAAGTATGCCCCAAGTAAAATTGGATGTGGGAAGTATTTTTTCACCAACCGTGTCGTGGAAACGTGGAATCACCTACCTGAGGCCATTTTACTGTCCCAGTCTGTGGATTTATTCAAACATCGGCTTGAAATAGATATGATGCAGCACCACGAAGACTATGTGACTACTTAACCTTAACAATAAAAGTGTACCACATAAATCTGCCTACACTCACGTGAAGGGAACCTTCTTTACATTGCTTCTTATTCTTCTGACTTTTATGTAACAAATAGGGATTTCAAAGAGTAAGCCTATTTTCTTTAAATACACTGAACTAAACTGAACATAAGTCTGAATGTCCATAGCAGGTCACATTTCATTTGTCTATAGGCTTAAGCAAACAGGTTAAGCTTGATAAGTCTTTTTGGATATGACAGGGTCCTAAGACCCTCAACCAATTTTGCTGCCCGTCTTTGCACCTTCTCGATGGGATCACCCACTTATATTCATCAAGGGTATCCATCCTGGCATTTCGTATGCCAAATGCGGTCTAACGAAAGACCTGAAGATCCGCGGAAAGAGTTCAAGAGGAAAAACTATGAAAGCACACCTGATGCAAGACATGATGCTGTCCGCGTTTTGTATTGATGAAATTTAAATAAATTGTAAGATGACCTCGCTATTTAGGGCAGCGCATGAAACAAAATATTGATGACCAGAAAGAGGTTACTGGCGTTAAAGCAAAAAAGCAAAGCAGCAATGCGCAAAACGCAAATATTCAAGGAAGTATAATGCCAGAATAATATCAAATTATGGGTTGCAGTCCAGTACGTGTCGACTTGGATAACAATAAGACCAGTACATCGGCAAGGGTGCCTCGTCCAAATGTTGTCTTGACCTCAGTCCCAACTTCTGGCAGCCATCCCAGCTGTTTTTTAGACCCCTTAGTCGAAAGTGAAGAAAAAAACCAATGGCATATTGGAATAGGGAAACACTACAAAAGAAGTAGCTTTAATCTCAGTGAGAGCTCCGTAAATTGCCCTTGTGCTCTTAAGGAGAATTTTGCCAAAAGCCAATATCAGGACTAATGCGATCGGCAACAGCGTTTAATTATTCGGATTTTGCACAAATCAACTGCAGTCCGACCTGTAGACCATGTCGCTGAGAACCTTGTCTGTTTTGCTGGCCTCCTGTACCAGCTGCTATAGCCAGGCGTGTAAGTGAAAGTCCTGAAAGCATTCAGGATCAGCAGAAGGGTTGAAGATAACCTAGGAACACCGCAACCTCTCAAAATTATGCTAGAGCTCAAAAACCAAATCAAGACGATCCTTTCCAGGAAAAAACAACCTCAGTCAATCGCATAAACAGTTTTTTAACCGGACTACTCCCCAGCGGAAAGGCCGAAACGCTTGGAAGTTGCTTTGGAATTTCAATCAAGGCTGAATGGTGATTAACAAAATCTGGCTATCTGCAATTGAAAGTAGTTCAAAAGAATATGACGTTTCAGGTGAATTAATTACTTGTATTAAGGACGACAGCGACCAATCCAATAACTCCGATGCCATTAGCGAACAAATTGTCAAAAGAGACAAAAGAATTAGGTCAGTTACGCCCAGTATTCTGACCGAAGAAACAAAAGTTAACGAAAGTCATCAAACAACTGAACATGTCCCTAGAATTGACTACGTCGGGGACACAGGAATGCCAATAACATTGACGAATGCAATCGAAAGTTTGGCTGGCACAAAAATGAATGACTTGAATCTAATGCCCAAAGCCTTTATCTAAACTTGATGATTTAAAAATGCGCCTTACCGAAGTATCTCCGGATGTGATAGCAGTTACCGAAAGCTGGCTTTCCAGCAGTCTTTTAGATAGCGAAATAAAATTGTCTGGATACCAAATATATCG
This sequence comes from Schistocephalus solidus, assembly GCA_017591395.1. NCBI lineage: Eukaryota > Metazoa > Platyhelminthes > Cestoda > Diphyllobothriidea > Diphyllobothriidae > Schistocephalus > Schistocephalus solidus. The sequence goes on along the minus strand of WEDG01000466.1, from coordinate 562,812 downwards.
GAGGAACAGAGAAAACCGACAGGGCGTTAAATAGTTGTGCATTTGAAAGAAGTTCTTATAGTTTCCAACAAGACGACCACGTGTGCGTGCAACACGAAAGTCATATGGTTGACCATCAAGGCTCTTGGCTCTTTATGTCTTGATGTCCTTTCTGTCTATCGGCCACCTAGGACAGACCGAGGCAAAAACGCCAATCTCTTGGAACGATTGGAGAAGTTCTTCAGTAGACTTAAAGTCATGATAATGAGCGAATTCAACGCACCAGGAATTAACTGGAGCACTGTTCAATCGTCATGCACACAGTTAAATTTTGATTATGGTTTTCCGCACAAAAACTTGAAGGCACTCCTATCATGACATGTATTGTTTCCGACCAGAACACGTGAAGGACCAAGATCTAACGGTCTTGACCTGGTCTTTACGCAAACATTAGGCAGCATCGATGAGATCATTTCCATGCCCCAGGTCGGTTGAAGTGACCACATAGTTTATTTATTTATTTAGAATTTATATTTGGTTAGCACCGGGAAGGTACTGTCTAAGCAAACATTAGTAACGAAATAAAGTTATGACAATGTGTGCAGATAAAATGTACAAATTCATAAATTGTCCTGCTATGTCAACAGTTAGCAATGTTTTAAAATTAATGGTGAACTAGAACTAAATAAATAAATAAAAAGTGTTTATGTGGGACTACTCATCATTCTCCATTTTGCCTAACATATACAAAAGCAAGCGAAACGTAAAGCGAGGTAATTTTTTCGAGACGCGAGCACAGTTAACCGAAATCAACTAGACTTCAATGTTTTCGGGTACTGTGAACAAAGATTTGTAGTTTTTATGGAATTCTCTTCTGCAGCTCATCGACAACCACTGCCTTTGAACAAGTGTCCATCGGAACTAGTGCCCTGGGTAGCTAGATATCCACCAGAAAAGGGAACTAAACAGGAAGCATGCATTGTGAAGAAAATACTGCGAGTTTAAACAATTCACACATTTTAATATACATAAAATACCGAAAAATAAACTACGAAGCCTTATTCTTGACACGCATCAGGCCTTCGAGAAGACTTTGCTACAAAAGGCAACGTGGCATCCAGAGTTAATCTACAGCTGTGTTCGCAGACGTGCATGGAATAGGCATCAACTTCCGACGATTAGGCCTAGCACGAGCATTTAAATTACTGAAAACAGGGGAAAAGCCGAGCTTTTTCCACAGTTCTTCCGCTCTGCCTACATCACTGATGCAAGGTTCCTTCGTAGTTCCACGGAGGACCTGTCGAATCCAAGCATTATCTAAATTCTGTTTTCAGACTGCGAGGCATTCGATAAAGTGCCTTAAAGCCGACTTCTAGCTTAACTAGAGGTTATAGGATTTTGTAGTCCCCTTACTGACTTTTTAAGATCATACTTCTCTGCTCGAAAACAAAAGGTTTCAATGAGATCCACATACTCAAGTGCCAACCCGACTGTAAATGTTGTCCTTCAAGGTACCGCGTTAGGTTATTTGTAGTTTTTACTTTAAATTTATGATATTTCCTTAAAAGTTAAACATTCTTAATCTTATATTCATGCCGATGACCTCAAATGCGTGCATTCCTTCTCTAACTCTACTACCAAACGATGCCTAGACATAGACGCTATTTTTGGCCTGGAGCTCCACATGGCTAATGGAGTTCTCAACTTCTATGTGTCACTGCATGTGTTTTGGGCCTTTAAGGCTTCCGCAAGCTGTTATTTTTAAAGGTTGCCCTATGACTGAATGCTCATCCATCAAGGACCAATAAATTAGATCATTCGGCTGAGGCAGATTGAATTACAGTCAAAGTTCCTCAGATTTTCGGCTTTATTTATTTTAATTTCTACCTTCCTGGAATTAAGTTAGGACTTTATCGTATGTTTGTGCTTCCGATTCTTGAATTATGCTGTCCTTTCTTCGGTTAAATGAACGAATCTTGTAGTTAAAAAATTGAAAGTGTCCAAAGGCATTTCACGAAAAACTCCTGTATCCGACTCTAAAATACTTCCTACTCAACTAGATACCAGCTGACGAAGCTAAAATTTCTTTGGGTCAGGAGACTGAAAGCAGACTTTCGTCTTCTTTTTCGAATAAATAATAGCTCAAATCGTCCCAAACTTTCTGTATTTACCCCAGTTAGTTTTCCTTATAACCTAAGAAATGCAGCACTAATTATACCTCCTCCTGCATCTTCCACATATAATCTCTCTCTATTCTTCGCTTCTAGGTATAGCTTTCTTTGGAATAACTTGCTAATTGAAGTTAGGACTTTACCTAGTCTATCTGCATTCAAGCGATGACTGCACATTTCTATTAACACTGATTCTATGTATCTTTTATTTTCCTAATCTTTTTGGAGCAGCTTTCTCCATGACTCGGAGAAAGGACCATTGGGAATTTAAAAGACATTCTTGAAACTAGTTTTCTCTACTTCGTGTCCCCCAGGAACTATGGTTTTTCCTTGAACCCGAAGTCATTCAAACGAGGGAAGTCAAGATCAATGTGTCCTTACTGTGGCCAAAACTTGCAAAAATGTTGGCTGGGTCTCCCTGACGAATCGATCATTGAAAGTCGTCTCCGCAAATGTACAAAGCTTGTTCAACAAGCTCGACGACCTTAGAAACGTTTTGAATGAAATTAAACCAGTCATTATGGCTTTCACTGACACTTGGCTTACTGCAGACATTACTGATTCCAAAATATCACTAAGAGGATATCAGCACTTCAGGAGAGATAGACCAAGTCGAGGGGGGAGGAGTCATAGTTTATGTCACTAGCAAACTGACCGCTATGGCTGACATACATATTCCCCTACGCGATGTGGAACTCTTAAGCATTACTATATCTGCTAAGTCTTCCAGACCACTGACGATATCAGTTGTGTACCATTTGCCTTATCAGACTTCCGATCAGGATCTCATTCTTTTAACGATCTCTACAAAACAAGCGAGAAGAAAGATGTCCTCATTTTTGGGGATTTTAAAGCTCCTGGTTTTGACTGAAAAACATGGACTGCGCAGGGAATGTTAGAAAACTTCGACCAAAGACTACTACAATGGGCAACAGACAAACTTCTCGATCAAGAACGTCACATTTGGAACACGGACGGGAGAAGGACAGCAGTCAAAGTGTCTTAACCTGATTTTTACCCGAGATGAGGAAAATGTGCTAGACCTACAGGATCGCACGCCATTAGGGTCAAGCGATCACATAACACTGTGCTTCGAGTACTCACTGTTTTCCAAACCAAATTTACTTAGGGAAGAAACATTTCGAAGAGGAACTTCTCACTTATGAGAAGAAAAATGTCAGAGATATCCTAGCAAACAAAACTACACCTTGAAACCAATAAAGATTGGACGACTTTGAGCTCGTTATTGAAAAGAATTGTTTACCTCAAATGTCCTCTCCGGAGAATGGCGACCACAAACCACCCAAAGTAAATAAACTCAAACTTGCAGGTCTCTTTCAAACAAGAAATCGCTTCTGGAGGAGTTACAAACAAATCCACTCCGATACTCACTTACGGGAATATAAGCAGCAACGCCACGTTTGTTAAAGTGAGACTACTAAGCTGCGAAGGAAGTTCGAACTGAACATACTGCAAATCATCAGCGTACATAAAGGGCCTACCATACTGAAAACAATCAGGAACATCGTTCACAAAAAGGCAAAATAGAAGCGGGCCGATTACGCTTATCTGAATAACTTCACTCCTCACGTGCGTGGGGTTGGAGATAACATCGGAAATTTTTAACTCGTTGTGCGCAAGCATTCAAATAGGAGGATATTAAGTTCAAAAGCTTGTGTCTGTGACTGTTATGCAATCGAAAGTTTTCAATGAAATTTTGAAGTAAAACCTTATATCCACTATTTAAAATAATTCATACTCCAGCAGATGCACCTTGACTAACCGAAAGTTTTTATGGGTTCGGTGACTTGAAGCGAAGTTATTTTTCTGATGAACCAGCTTCCATTTGACGGGAAATGTTCCAGAGTCAAATGAAGTTCAGAAGAACATTGACAGACGTACAGAAAATTAATTTGCGAGTTATTTGTGAATCTTGGGTTAGATCTCGTCCGGTCCTGGATATTTTGATTATTTTAGTTCCTCTACCTGTCAGGCGGTTTCTTCAACTTTAGATTGTCTCTTGCACATTCCCCTTATGCTCTCAGCATTTCTTCGTTTTCCAGAAATACTTGTTTCGTTTCAGTCATCCTCCCACATAAGAAAAAAGCCATAATTGGCTGTGTCTAAAATCCTCCTTGTTATTCCGGCAATAAAATCCAGCTCTGTGAACTCTAAAAAAGCTGCAGAAGCTCCGTTTGATGTCAAAATAATCGTAGGAGATTTTAATTTGCCAGAAATTGACTGGCATACAAATACTACACCGCCAAAATTTAAGAATTTGTTGAGGACAATTTACTTTTCAAACATGTCTCAATTAGTCAGTTCAGTTACTAGAAAATATAGTAGGTAAGCTTTAATTTGTACTAATTTGTGTCCATAATTTGCTTATGAATTTTCATCAAAACCTTTTTACACGATACCAGACATTAATTCATTGTTTTTATCCAGTCTCCTCCGCTGTAAAGCCAGAAATAAACGTACATAAATTGGCTTTGCTCAGGTTAACAAAGAGTTATTAAAAATTTCACAAGCAGTCTAGATTGGCCAAGCTTTTTTCAAATCCCGTTCAAGTATAATCCACGATACATTGCAAGGCCTAACAGAAGGTCTCCTCAATTTAATTCCACAAAAGACCTTCATAACAAAAGCTGCTTCTTCAATGGTCCCAAATTTTCTTCAAAATCTAATAAAAAATTGCAAAAACAGATAAAGGATCCGTCCATATGTTCATTATCGGTCCACTTAAGGAAAGAACAAATATTTGAATTAGTTTCAAAATAAAGATCGCGTGAAAAAGGCGAAGGGCGTTCATAGTAATCAGCGATGTTAATACTACGAAAGGAGGAGAATGTTCGCAATCCAGGTGTGTGTACTAGCAAAGACGAAGAAGAAGAAGTGTGTTAGTTCACAGGAATCATAGTTTTTTCCACTTAGCTTTAGAAATCTTACTGGAGTCCATAGTCAGAGATAAAACAGCAACATAAATGAATAACACTTATAGAGGGCATGAACCAATTAGAAACCAGTGGCGCCAGTCCGGAGGTGACTACGCAGGGTTCAGTATGACGGCGCCAGATCGATGAATCGATCGACCGAATTCTCATCTGAGGTCAAGGCTTCAATCAATTCTCGGCTTGTCTTGCATGTGGCCTGGGTGATTATCATGGTGGCTGCGAAGTTAAACTCGTGACCCGTTTCGTAGGTGTGGGCAGCCACATGCGATAAACCATCACCCCGTCTCACAGCCAGCTTATGCTCGTGTATGCGCGATCCATGCATACGTGCATTCTGTCCTGCGTCACCAGTTTGTTATATCCCAATGGGTGTGATAGAGGAGAAGGCAAAGCCGGTTTCCGAAAAAACCCTTTATTCTGGGCCGACCGAAAACAGTAGACCTCAAGCTCATCAACTCTCGTCTATTTACTTAGTTCTCGGGGTTCTTGAAAATTCTGACCAATCGTGATGGAGAGCATTCGGGAACTTTCTGGTCTGCAACGTGGCTCGCATTGATTGGTAGCTTCTCACGTTGGAAAACCCCTGGCGGAAACTAGTCAAATTTGGGCCGCACGCGTGCGTGGGAGCTTGACGATTGCTCGGTGCAGCGGAGCATACCAGATGGGTTGCCTGGTTGCCTGCGCATTTTCTCAGCCGGCTTTGCCTATTTCGGCGAACTTCAACACGTGCCCTTTCCGCCTTGGGCCACGGCTCAATTGCGGATCCCGTCTCCGTAAAACCTCCCGCTTTTTAAAGGTGGATCTCATATCACTTCTTCTTCGGGTCCACGATGCGTTTTTTGGTGGTTATGTAATTCTATGACACTTGCAGACGGGAGGTGATATCGGTTTTGTGTCTTCTTCGGGGGAAGGGACCTCAAAAGTGTTACAAAGCAAATTGAGGTCTATTTGGCCATCCTTAGTGAACCTCCGTCTTAGCTGGTTCACATGTCGTTTAATTATCCCTGTTGCCGTTTCCACCTCAAAGACAACGCCTTTCGACTTTATTTAGAATTTAGAATTTATATTTGGTTAGCACTGGGAAGGTACTGTCTAAGGTACTGTTTATGACAAAGCCCTCTACCCACGGTTTCTCGCCAGGATTATAAATTCGGACAAACACGTCTTTTCCTCTCCTGAAAAATAGACTGTTGGCTTATGGGAAACTCGAACCTCATGTTTTAGGTACAGTAGTTGTACATCAGGTTGTATACTCAGAAAACGTTCGGCTGGTGTTTGACCACCAAGCTCATTTTTTGGGGTTGTTCTGTAGGCCAGAAGGAACGTGTTGAGGTTGTCCATTTTAACCCCTGCGTTCCACATCTCTCTCAAAGCTCTCTTGAAGGTGTCAACAAAACGTTCTGCTTGACCGTTCGATTGAAGATGAAATGGCGGTGAAGTCACATGTCGGATTCCCCATTTGTGACAACTGTCAGAACATTGATGACTTAAACTGGGTGTCGTTATCAGGCACAATCTCTGTGGAGATAAGTTCTTCCGTCTTTTTTTGATGTGACCTCGGCAGTGGCTGCCTGACATCAAAACTTAAAACCACTTTGACTATGCGTCGACGACTACTAGAAACATGCGGTTGAAAAATGGTCCAGCGAAATCCATAAGGACTCTTGTCCACGGTCTCGTCACTTCCGGCCATGGCACGGGTGGTACTGTGGGTGGATTCTTAGCAAAACGTCCACACGTATCGCAACTTCGAACGAAAGATTCAACGTCGTTATCAATTCCTGGCCAATATACGTACCTTCGAACAACCTGTTTCATACGAGTCATACCCTGGTGTCCGGCGTGAAGTTCACTTAAAACTTGTTGTTGATGTTTGGCTAAAATCACCACTCTACCATCATACCGTATACATTCTTCTGTGATGTACAACTGCTCCTTCCGGTTCTTGAAGGGCCTTATAGCTGGGTTTACCATATCTTTATTAGGCCAACGGTTCTGAATAAACTCCTTTACCTGGCGTAATAGTGGGTCTGCTGTGATGGTTGCTCTTATATGTTCGGCTGTGAGGGGCACCTGCCGTATGACGCCTCTAAATTCATCGTCATCTTGTATCAAAGTGCTTGCAATCATGGTTTCCTAAAATAAAATAACCTACGGCTTCTTTGGAAAAATGAACTTTACGTAACGCTCATGTTCGCACTGGCTTTGCTTCAAAAGCAGAACTTCCATCTTCTCTTTCTCCTCCAAATTTGAGCCTTCCTCTTCAAATAGAAGTGCATATTTTCAATACCAAACTTCAAAGTTCACGTCGTCGTCGGGATCGTAATTAAATTCTGTGATCTGGTCTTCAAGTTCTTTTCATTTGTTTTTCCTAGCCGGACTACAACTGTTTTTACATTTCTGAAAACAGAGCCGCAAAACTGGCCCGTTGTGCGTAGAGTAGCTACTGCATTTGTTCTGCTGTGATCATAAGTTCGGATATCTGCGTCGCCAGTTTGTTATATCCCGGTGGGTGTGATAGAGGAGAAGGCAAAACCGGTTTCCGAAAAAAAAACACTTTATTCTGGGCTGACAGAAACCAGTAGACCTCAAGCTCATCAACTCTCATATATTTATTTAGTTCTCGGGGTTCTTGAACATTCCGACCAATCGTGACGGAGAGCGTTCTGGAACTTTGTGACCTGCAACATGGCTCGCATTGATTGATCGCTTCTAACGCTAAAAAACCCCTGGTTGAAACCTCAAATTTGGGCCGCACGCGTGCGTGGGGGCTTGACGCGTGCTCGGTGCAGCGGCGCATACCGATTGGTTGCCTGGTTGCCTGTACAATTTTCTTAGCTGGCTTGGCCTATTTCGGCGTGCATCAACACGTGCCATTTACGCCTTGGGCCCCGGCTCAACTGCGGATCCCGTCTCCGTAACAGTTTTGGCACGGATGCGATACAATACCCCGACTACTCATTCGGAGTTAATTTGTCCTTGATTCTCACGACCTTACTGCGCATGGTAGCTTTGGGTCGGTGTGCAATTCCGACACTTAATCCCGCAACAATGCGCTCGGTCGCTTCTGACACGCCCTTTATGTTTTGTATCACATGCCAAACCATAGGGGTTGACTCTGGTCGAGTAATTCAGGGGCGAACACGTAGGCATTGGCTTATGAACGCCTTCGGATAGCCACTCCGCATAAACTGGTTACGGAGGTAACGAACCTCACGTGCTTTTTTCACCGGGCTGCTGCAATGAGTGTGAATGCGTTTGAACAGTGTTCTCATACAGCTTCGTTTTTGAGCCACCGGATTTTTACTGTGAAAATTGAGAAGCTGCATGCTATTAGTCGCTTTCTGTAGACAGTTGTTTCTATTTCGCTGTTGGGACGTCACCTGACGAGTACATCGAGGAAGAAGAGGTGCTGTTCTTTTTGTTCTCTCTTCGTGAATTGCATGTCTGGGAAGATCGAGTTATGGGGATAATGGAAATGCTGCAGCATGTTCTTCTTCACGATAAAAATGTTTTGTCTACGTAAAGTCACCAAAAGATATGCTGCTGTTGGGTGAGTGCGATCTTTTCCAGCTCTTGTAGGACCAATTCTGCCACTAAACCGGAGATTCAGGAGCCCATTGGAGTTCCCTTGATCAACTCATAGGTATCTCCGGCAAAGGTTACAAAATTCGAATAGCTTCATAAGGGGTTCAATCTTGAGAGAACTCTGGGTTTTGTTGTATGACTCCTCAAGTTTCCTGCGCAAGATTTCTTGTGCTAAACTCAGCAGGATGGATGTTAATAAGGACGTCACGTCAAAAGAGTCCATCACTTCGTCCGATTGAATCCTCCAACCTTGGAGGTCTGTCAGGAATCTGGAGGCTGAACGGAATGTGGCAGGCGAGTTGTTTTATAGGGATTTCATTTTTGAGTTCATCTTTCAGGGCGACTATATGCCGCAGTGGAACATTTGGTTTATGAACCTTTGGCAGACCTTAGAAGTGAGCCAGAGCCGTATCCGTTGGATTCATTTGGCGCCGTTTGTTCTCCGTAATCAAATTTTGCCGTTTGATTTCTCCGAGTAATTTGTTCCACCGACTTGCTACCACTTTAGCTTGTGCCTCCTGTGCTTGTCTGTCAAATTCTCTATCATCAAGTAGAGCCTTGGCTTTCACATTGTAGTCTTCTGGATTCAGTTATGTTAGTTGATCGCCCCTTATCAGCGGGTAGGATGATACCTTTTGGCCGTTCTTAAATGATAGTACTTCCAGATCAGTTGCTCATATCTTCTGCATCCGTTCCTCCACTAAACCTCATAAAGTTATTCCGCCATTACTTAATTGAATAATAATTTTATTACAGAGTATTTGGACAAAACAGAATTGTTAAATTACTTCCTTGCCAAAATTTTTACCCTTGAAACCAATCCCATACCTTCGATTGCCCTGACATCTCATGAGTTGCTCATTAACATTGATTTCATTTTCACAAATATTTCGAAACAGATCAACTAATTTTATCAATCACATTCAGTTGGATACGAAAACATCTCAAATTACCTTATTAAACAGCCAAGTGATTTTGCCCTTTGCTGAGCAAATTGTTCTCAGTTTTTCTCGAGAATTGTTTCTTACGTGATTATTGCTAAACGTCTATTATCATTCCAGTATTTAAATCTGGCTTACGCTAGGATGTTCACAATTATCGCTGTCTTCATAAAATACCTTTTCTCGCTAAGCTCTTTGGAAAACTAATTGCACTACACATTTTTGCATAATCAATCATCTTCTTAGCTCTTCCCAACATGGCTTCCTACCAGATCGCTCTTGGGAAAAATATCCCCTGTCTTTTATAAATCTATTAGTACCTCTTCGTAATGACTATCTATCTGTGGTCATTACCTATTTTGATCTTAGCAAAACCTTATATAAAGTGCCCCATAGGAGAATTATACTTAAGGTAGACGATTTATGACTTTGAAGTTCCCCTGCCGATTTCATTCCCTCATATCTAAATAATCGTAAACAAAAGGTCTTAGTGGAGTCCTCAATTTAGCTGAGACCTCTACTACAAGTGGTATCCTTTAAGGCACCGTGCGGTGTCCTCTTTTGTTTTTGCTTTACATTAATGATATTTCATCCGCAGTTAAACACTCCCACTATTTTTTTATGCGAACGATCTTAAATACGTATATTTCTTCTCTAAATCTTTGTCTCAACGATGCTTAAAAGAAATCCATGCAAAATTGCATGCTCTTTCCGCGTGGAGCTCAAAATGGCAAATGGAATTTTCCCCTTCTAATTGACGTCGCATGCACTTCTGGCTTGATATACTTCCGCAACCAGTTATTTTTCAAGGCACCCCTATGAATGAATGTTCCATCATCAAGAATTTAGGTTTAATCTACACAAATAATTGAGATCTGTCGCCCCATGCGGATAGAATTATGGCCAAAGCTGCCCAGATTTGTGGCTTTATTTCTTATAATTTTAATCTTCCTGAAATTAAATTAAGACTTTATCGAATGATTATCCTTCCCATTCTTGAACATAGCTGCCCATTTTTTAGTTTAATGACCGAGTTAAGCCGTTCTAAATTGAAAAGGTCCAAAGACATTTCACTCTCGCATAAAGTAGTTTTTTTTCAACCGGACTACTCCCCTGCGGAAAGGCTGAAACGCCGGGAACTTGTCTTGGAACTACAATCAAGACTGAAGGCTGGCGAACACAATCTGGCTATTTTCAAGGCGAAGGTAGTTAAAAAGAATACGAATTTTCCATTGAACCAACCGATTGTTCTGAAGACAACGGCAGCCACCTCACTAACGCCAAAACCATCAGGGAACCAATTGCCCAAAGAGATGTCAGAACTGATTCCGTAACGCCCAGCGTTCTCACTAAAGAAATCAGAGTTACCGAAAATCATCACGAAACGGAAAAGACATACGACCTTGACGTTAGAGGAGACGCAGTTGGGCCCATAAAAATTGACAAACGCAACAGGAAACTTGGTTGGCGCAAAATTGAAGTGCTTGTATACAAATGCGCAAAGCCTTTTATCAAAACTTGATGAGTTAAAAATGTGCCTTGCCGAAGTATCTCCGGATGTGATAGCAGTAACCGAAACCTGGCTGTCGGGCAGTATTCTAGATAGCGAAATAACATTGTCTGGGTACCAAATATATCGGAGGGACAGAGAAAACCGACAGGGGTGGTGGAATAATTGTGTATGTGAAAGACGTGCTAATAGTGTCTGACAAGACGAGCAAGTTTGCGTGCAGCACTGAAGCCATATGGTTGAACATCAAGGCTCTTGGCTCTCCATGTCTAGATGTCCTCATTGTCTATCGGCCACCTAGGATAGACCGAGTCGCGGACACCCACTTGTTGGAACAATTAGAAAAGTTCTCCAGTAGACCTAATGTAATGATTATGGGTGACTTCAACGCACCAGGAATTAACTGGAGCACTGTTCAATCATCATGCCCGAAATCGACTTTTGATTATGTTTTTCTGCAAAAGACCTTGAATGCACTCCTCACACAGCATGTGCCTTTCCCCACCAGAACACGCGAAGGACAAAGGGCTAACTGTCTTGACCTCGTTTTCACGAAAACATCAGGCAGCATTGACGAGATTATTTCAATGCCTCCGCTCGGTCGTAGTGATCATGTGGTGCTTATGTGGGACTACTCCTTATTCTCCGTTGCGCCTGCTATAGAGGAAAAACGGCGTAACGTTTGGCGAGGAAACTTTCATCAGATGCTAGCAGATTTAACACACATCAACTGGACCTCAATGTTTTCGAGCACCGTAAACGAAGATTGGGAGTCCTTCCGAAATGTTCTTCTGCAACTTATGGACAACCACTGCCCGCTAACGAGTGTCCATCACAGCAAGCGTCCTGGGTGGCTAGACAGCAACTTAAAAGGGATAATAAACAGGAAGCACAAGTTGTGGAGAAAATATTGCGAGTCTAATCAAGCCGCCTATTTTAATAAGTATAAAGCGCAGAGAAACAAAATGAGAAGCCTTATTCTTACAACGCGAAGAGAATTTGAGAAGACTTTGCTGCAAAAGGCAACGCAGAATCCAAAGTTAGTCTACAGTTACCTCCGTAGATGTACAAGGAATAAACATCAAATACCGCTGATTAAGACTGCCATGGGCGTCGAAATTTCTGAAAACAGAAAAAAAGCCGAGTACTTTTCACAGTTCTACCGCTCAGTCTTTACAAACGAGGCAAGGTTCCTTCGTCCCTCAGTGGATAACCCGCCGACTGCAAGCATTAGCCACATACTATTCTCAGAATTTCTGATCCAAAAGGAATTAAAAGAACTAAAAGAGTCGAAATCCCCAGGACCAGACGAGCTTCCACCCAAGCTTCTGAAAGAACTCGCCAATGAACTTTCCGCACCTTTGTCAGTGCTCTTTCAAAAAGTCCTTTGACTCCGGAACACTTCCTTTCGATTGGAAGCTGGCACATATAACTCCCTTTTGTACAAAAGCGGTAGCCGGGCGTCAGTGACAAACTACAGGCCCATAAGCTTAACATGCATCCTTGGCAAGATTATGAAAAGGATCATCAAGAGCGAATTGGGGAAATTCCTAGAGACTCATAATTTGTTATCAAGCTGTCAACACGGGTTCAGAAAAGGAAGATAATGCACAACGAATTTGCTGTATTCGCTCCAGAGGTGGATCCAAGCACTTGAAGATAGACACGCGGTTCACATTGCCTTCATTGACTTTCAAAAGGCCTTCGATACTGTGCCGCGCGAGAGACTGCTGTACAAGCTAGAAAGAATTGGAAGCAGTGGAAACCTCCTCAAGTGGATCGTAAACTTCCTCGTGGGTCGGCGCCAGGTTGTGTGCATCGGCCAAGAGAGATCAAGTTCTGCTGCGGTCGAGAGTGGGATTCCTCAGGGTTCAGTACTAGGGCCAATACTGTTTTTAATATGCGTGAACGATTGTGTCAGGAATCTCGACTGTGAAGCAGCAATGTTTGCCGACGACATTAAACTCTGGAATGTAATCCAGAGCCCTGCTGACGAAGATAAACTGCAGATCAACCTAACTCGGTTGGAGGAGTGGTCGAATCATTGGCTTTTGCGGTTCAACGTCGATAAGTGTACAATACTTCGCTTAGGCAACCCGTCTGGATCTGCCGAAAGTAGAAGTTACTTTCTCAACGGCGAAGCCTTAAAAGACGTGGAAACCCAAAAGGACCTTAGTGTGCTGATGACCACCACCATAAAACCATCGTCTCACTGCTCGAAAGTGGCGAAGAGGGCAATTTCGGTGTTGCATGCCATCAGACGAGCCTTTTTGGATTTCGATGAAGCTCTTTTTGCTAAGACCTTTGGAACATTCATTAGGCCACATTTGGAATATGCTATGCACGCCTGGAAACCCTGGACAGTTCAAGATCAGAACTGCCTCGAAAGAGTCCAGAGGAAAGCCACCAAAAATGGTTAGAAGTCAAAGCTCCTTGCCATATCCAACCCGCCTAATGAATCTTAATCTGTTCCCTTTGAGTTATAGGCAAATGCGTGGTGATCTCCTGCAGACATTCCGCATTGTGAAGGGATTGGATTGTTGCCTGGAATTCTCGGACTTCTTTTGAATTTGCCACCACGACCCATCTCCGAGGTCACCCATTGAAACTGCGTGTCCAGCAGGCGAGACTGGATGTGCGCAAGTTCTTCTTCTCTGTCAGAGTGGTTAAACCATGGAATGCCCTCCCTGAAGACGTTGTGATGTCACCATCGCTGGAAAGCTTTAAAAGGAACCTTGACAGTTTTATGTTCCGCAAAGAGCCTGAGCGATGAGGCATTTATCTTAACCCTCGAGAGTCGTGCACCACTTGTCAAATTTTATGACCGCCTTTTGTACCTTTGCAACCCACATGGTTTCTCTGTATTCCGCACTTAATTTTACGTTACAAATAGGGTACTCAAAGGCCCATGCCTATTTCCCTCAATAAATTGAATTGAATTGAATTGAATTGAACTCAGAATCTTTTACCTCCAACACTTTCAAATACCTCCTACTTGAATAGGTGCCAGCTAACTTACCTAAAATTCATATGGGTTCGGAGACTGGAATCTGGCTTCTGCCTCCTTTTTGCCTTAATAAAAGTTCAAATAATCCCTTAATTCCAGCCCTTACCTCGTTAGTCGTCCGTACAACCTACGTAATTATTCCCTGATTATACCTCCTCCTATATCCTCCACATATAAACGCTCTCTTCTTTGATTCCAGGCATTGCTTTATTTGGAAGAACCTACCAATCAATATAAATTTATCAACTTACTTCTCTAATTTTAAATGAAGACTGCATATTTATCTTAGCCCTGATTCAATTAATCTTTTATTTTCCTCTTCCTTCCCGAGCAGCTTTCTCCGTGAACCCAAGAAAGAACCAGCGTAAATAATAAAAACAAATTGTATATTTAAGGCCCAGAGAGCCCCATAATTTCAAACTTAGTATCACGGTATAAATAAATACACAGTGGATAATTGCTGCACTATGTGAGCATCCATATGAAACGTATGGTAGGCATATCCGATTCAGAACGATTACCCATTTTAAAAATAATAGTCAACAATCTTTGACATAAAAGGTGAAATAGAAAAGAAGCAGTAAAAAACTTCTACGGTTAAATCGGAGGCTGAGTTCGGCGAGCCGCCAATTAAAAAATAATCAGAGAAAAAAACGGATTCACTTAAAAATTAATAGCTAGATGCAATGGGATAGTATTGTGATGTTCCTCACAACGTATGAGGGTTCGAAACGCTCTATGTCGTGTGAGAGATAATATAGCAGTCAGAGCTACTGTTTGTAACCACCAGTGGAGTTGAGAGAGGAAGAATTTTATCGTGGACACCAGAGTCAAAATGAACAGGGGACAGTAGAGGTCATGACGTCATCATCAAGATGCGACCTTGCTGACTGCATAGTTCACTAATCAAAAAGGCAAAACCATCAGAAACCGTCTTGATCATCAACTGAACCTGAAGACCATCATCGGGGATGCAAAATCAGAGGAAAGTATCAAGGTTGTCAAGAGTTGGCAATGCTAGTTTAAAAGGAGGGGAGGAAAAAGTGAATGCAAAGATTGACTCTGCAGAGGATGACGGAAATATAATTTGAGACCAATTTAATATCACGGGAGCTGCCTCAAATACTAGGAGGACCCTTTTCAAGATCCAAAAGTTGCGAGTTTTGGAAGGAAACAGACAATAAGGATTTTATATCTTCCGCAATTAAATGTTTCCGTAATTTAGTTTTCAAAATAGTTAATGTAAATGACAACCAAATTTCCAGTGGAAGATTATTCCACATGAAAGCATATTTGGAGGCAAAAAACTGAGAACGGTGAGTTGTGGAGCTAAGGGGTGGTGAAATGATCATGGAGGAATTACGAGTGGCATAGGGTCAATCTACCGGAGTGAGAGCATTAATTCGTTGGATATTTGGGCTAGAGTTAACGCGAAACAGGAAGCACAGGAACCCACAGAAATTTAATGTTTGCTAACTGGCATCTATCCGTATAAGAGATACTAGATTAAGGAAGAGAAAATTGTCTTCAAGTAAAAACCCTCTGAAATTTTTCAAGCTATAAGCGGTAAGAGGCGTTCATCAGCCCAAATAGGGGACAGCTGCATTCTAGGGAAGAAAGAACAAACAAGCGGTATAGGTTTAACTTTATTTCCGGAAGGAAGAAATTATCTGATATATAACCACATATTTGTGCAGCCTTTGCCGAAATTCGATCTGCGTGAGGCGATAACGCTAGCTTATTCGTGTAAGTTAGACCCAAGTCTCTTATAGTTGATCGTTCTAAAAGTGTACTTTTTTGAAATACTAGGGGTCCAGGAAGCCTGGTGGGGCCAAAACACATGAAACTACTCCTGGATGGAGAAAATTCCATCTGCCAACTAGAGCTCCAACGTGAGAGCATAAGTAGATCAGTGTTGATTTTATCAACGCAACTATTGGCAGTGTCTTTAGAAAAGGTATAAATGCACTTGAGATCGTTTGCGTAAACGAAATTTTGTGAATTTGTGAGTAAAGTTGAAATTTCGTTTATGTACAGAATGAAGAGAAGGGGACCTAGAACCGTGCCTTGAAAAACGCCACTAATAATCGGCTGAGGCTGCGAATAGCTATTACCTACTTTTACATTCTGGCTGTGGTTTGACAAGTAGGAACCAATGAAGTCAAGGAGAGGAGGCCAGATGCCGAGGGCTTCCAGTTTCATCAGAAGACGTCTGCGCGGTACCTTGCCAAAGGCTTTGCTCAGGTCAAAGTAGATCACAACCACTGATTGCTACTCATTACGAAGGGAAGTGACGAGGTTAAGAAAAGCTAAGTGGCACACTTCGCATGATTTTCCAGGTAGAAAACCATATTGCGAGTCACTTAAGAGCTTATTTTCTTCGCAAAAGTCGAGAATTTGATAAAAAATAATTTTTTCACGAAGTTTTGCTAGAGCCAGGGTTTGTGAACGCCTCGATAATTATTTACATCCGAACGAGATCCCGACTTGAAGAAAGGAAGAATAATATATTTCTTCCATGAGTCAGGAAAGAATCCGTTTAGAAGATAAACTGAGAATATATGGCTAAGCAATCGGATGAAGCTCGACACTCTCTTAATGTCTGAGTTTGGAATACCATCAGTCCCCGAAGAGGGCGAGTTTTTTATACGAATTATTTGCTTATGAATTAGTTCTAACGAGAAATCAATGGTGTTGATAACATTCAATGCAAATGCTTGAAACGTCGGAACCGGTTCAGATTCCATCGTAAAATGATTTGCAAAGAACTCACTTAACAGTTTTGCCTTGTGAGAATCTTCTAAAACGAAGTTCTTGTCTTCGTTTAGTAATGGAGGAATTTCATAACCTCGTTTAGAGGAGGATCGACGGCCGAACAGTTGAGCGACAGATTTTGCAGAGTTTGGCTCACTGAGTGCGCAAGATTCCATCTGTCTGTCACGCGCAAGACGAATCTTAGAGGCTAATTCAAAAACCTCTGCGATCCTTAAATGTACAGATAATGAACTAGTATATTGATCTTTCAACTGCTTCCGCAATTTCTTTTGTCGGGGCAAAAGAAAGTGAGGAATGGTGGATTCCGAAACGTAGGGCTTGACTATTTTGGTTTGCACAAGACCCAGGATGTTATTTGAAACGACTGACGTGAAGTCACAAAGACTTGCTGCGTCGTTCATGGAGGAGAGATGCTGCCAGTCTAATGAGCCCAAAATGTTATTGATTAAGCTCATATCTGCGAGGTCAAAAGCATGATAGGTACGAATGGCGCTAGCCTTTTTCGATGAAGCAATCGAAAGGCAACAGTGAATTAATGAATGTTCACTGTGGAAGAGGCCCTGCTTAAAATCAACGAAGAGGGGAGAAATGTTATTTGTGAAAATCAGGTCTTAAATATGCTTGTCTCTCGTTGAAGAACGAAGAAGCTGGGACCAATTAGAAAAATTAATGGTATCGAGGAAAAGGCTGAAATCTGGGTGGACAAAAGTTTAAAATCCAGTCAATTTCAGGAAAATTAAAATATCCAGCAATTATTTTAATGTTTAAATTGGACTCAGAAACCAATTTAAAAATTTAACAAAGTTTTGCATCATTATCGGATGATGAATTAGGCGGGTTGTAAATACACCCGATAATCGCCTTTTGTCGGTGTGACAGGATAATGGATGCGAAGCAGTAATTACCAAGTATGACGTAACATCTAAATCAAATGGGAAGTGCTTAAATGAAGCTTTAATATAGAGAAGACAACAACCACCACGCTTGCTAATGCGGTCTTGACGGTAGAGATCATACCGGTCTATGACAAGCAAAGAGTCGGAAAGTAAGGGATGGGTCCAAGATTCAGTTACACATAAAACATCGGGAATTAATTCGAAAGCAATGGCTCTCAGTTGGGCCATCTTATTTAAAACAGATCTAGCATTAAGTAATATGACATCTAGCATAGTTCGAGTTATTTATAAAAAAGGAAGATTTGGTGGTGGGGAAGTAAACTGTAGAGAGGAAAATGCGTTCGGAAAATAAAATTGCTGCTGTCTACAATTAGCTAAGCTGTTACTGCTAACTTAATTAGGATTATTGTAGAGAAACATATTTGGGTGGTATCTATTGAGAGGAAGGCTATTTTCTGCGCTCCATCGGTATAAGATCCCGACAAAGGAAACATTTTGCAACTTCTAGGTAACGAGAAATGCGACCTCGTTGTGCAAAGATGGAGTCCATCTTGATTGGTGAAAAAGGGGTGACTACGGGAGGAGAGGTGTATGGCTTCGGCTATTTTGTAGTTGAAACCGCACGAGTACAGGAAGTCTACGGCAACGTCAATAGGTCGTCTGTCTCGGGAAACTTTTATTAAAAGAAAATTTTAATTTATCTTCTGTCGGTCTTATGTTTCACTGGCAACCAAATTGAATAGAGAATCCAGACGCTGACATTCCTGAGAGGGAAGAGCAGAGATGTCACCGTCGAATAAGTTCGCCAGTATAGAGAGAACTGATCCAAACTTTAACATTAAATCATTACAATTTTGTAAAGCAGAGAGATCAAGCTGCTTAGCTTTAACAAGTGGTTGCATATGCATATCACTGCTGTGACTACTAGATGCAACCAACCAACGATTCGGAGCAATGGCTGAGAGCTTGCGACAAGCTGAGTTTTTCGTTCTCATTTTTGCTTGGAGGATGCTTAAATTTGGTCAGACTTGGGAAAAATCAGGCAAATAATATTCTGCGACAAATATTTTTCCAAAGTTTTAACTAAGGAACTTTATGCGTGCTTGAGAAAACTTCTACGTATAACAGATCCACCTGACTAATAACGAGACTATATGGGGTGTAAACGTTGACTCTAAATGTTCACGCCTGTAGGAGTGGACGAGCACGACAGGTATAAGCTGTGGATAGAGTGTTAAAAATGCAAAGTTTTTATCTAAAAATCAGGTATTAATTTCAGCTTTGGATAAGGGAATCCTGAAAAAATTAGAACTTTCACTTAGCTTTAAA
This sequence comes from Schistocephalus solidus, assembly GCA_017591395.1. Lineage (NCBI taxonomy): Eukaryota > Metazoa > Platyhelminthes > Cestoda > Diphyllobothriidea > Diphyllobothriidae > Schistocephalus > Schistocephalus solidus. Next base: position 543,662 of record WEDG01000466.1, on the reverse strand, counting down.
AAACGAACTGCGCGACTTGACCTTGACCTCGAAATTAAGCATACTGTCTCAAAATTATGTCTTCCATGCATCGTTTCCTTTCCGAACTATGATGTCTTCATAACCCATGTCTCCGTAAAATGTTCGCCAAACAATTGTATCATATTGCGCACTCATTTTAAAGTATATCCGTTTCGTTTGCCACTTACCATCATTAGAAATACAATCTGAATACTGAGCTGTTCAGGCCTCGGATTTATCTTAGATTTGCATGCCAAATAGCACCCCTGAGCGCATTATGTTGATTGATTCTTAATTAATTACCGGATCTCCCATTATCCTTTCGTACTACGCTCAGAAGCAACCTATCATGCTGTTTCATATCCCCTCGTGGAGCAGTTTTTTACCGCACCTCTTCTTTAAAAAGATCTGCGTAGCTGTTTTTCACCGTTTTGTTTATTTCAACCATCATTGGGAAATATTGACGACTCCAATAGTTCCCTCGGTTTCATGGTTCTCCTCTTTCTTGACCATTTGCAAACTGCTACAACCTCGTCCCCCATTGCATCTACCGCACCTTCAGACGATGGTGCTTACAGCCCTATCTTTCTCCTGGTGTCAACCCTACACGGAACGTTGACGAGCATTTCGGGTTCCTCTGTCGGTGGTCTGAGAAATCAGCAATGTGAGTATCATGGTCACTTCTCTGGCAATGCTACCATTACCTTCACGATCTCTTCGGTCCTTTCCTCGTTCGACCTATAAGCATACGTATGATGCCTGCAAAAGTTTTCCCTATCTAGCATCCTTGACGTTTACGCTTAGAGTTAGTCGATACACATTGCGATCCCACCTGCGGTGGTGAAAAGTAGCCCCTGTCGTTACATGATTTCTACCAGGATGAGGAGCGTTTTGAAGCCTCCTACGCTCTCTTCAGCATGTCGGTACTACCTAACGTGTATGTTTTTCTCCCAGGAGGGACAGCTTTTTTCCTTTAAAACCCACAAACCCCATTCAACATATGCCTTTCCTTAAAAATGCCCAAGTAGATTTTTCATTGTCTGCTCTTTTATATAATTTTTTGACCACACAAAGTTGAGTCATTTGTCATCGCCAAGAAACTGACCTACTATTCATAACTAAACTTAACATGATTTCGAACTCGTTTTATTATTTTTTTCAATGACAGTGGCCTTCCAGGTACTCAAATAAAACATCTATCTCTATAAATCCCATGGCTGAATTTAAGTCAGTAGGAAATGGAGAGGTATTATATTAATAAGCCTATTATTATTATTATTATTTTTATTATTAATATTATTAGTATTAGTATTATTATTATTAATATTATAATGATACATTCCGATGCCAGATAGCTATTTACTTCTATTTCTTAGGATTTGGAATTCGGAATTATATACTTAATTCTGCGAGACAAATGCAAAACAGAAAATCGCCTCAGAAACAAACCAAATCCTACAACTTCCAAGGTTCCGTCTTAAGACGTACTTTAACTTGAACGGAAAATCTAGGAGCAACTGAAAGTCATGCTAGTGGATTCACCGAGTTCGGGATTTACAGCTAAAGGTGTCCTAGAACTGTCGGAGTCACATGTCTTCCGAGAAAACAGACCAAAATTCTAGGCTCAGCATTTGGGTTAGCAACCTTGTCACAACACTCGGAGTGGGTGTTGCACACAGACCAAAGGTAACCATCAGTTCCCAGATAATGAGGCCGAAACACCCTCGGTCACAGCAGGAAATGCCTGAAGTCGTTTACCAGATCGGCTGCAGTTGCAACCAAAACAACTATGTCGGCGAAACTGGGAGAACACTCCAAACCTAAACGCTGAGTATGCGGTTGTAGTTAAGAGGAATGGCGCTAAGTCCTAGATGGCAATTCAATCGACGAGACCTGGCCACGCATTCACGTATGATGAGGCGCCAAATTTCTCTTAATAGGTGAAAACCGAAGGAGTCGTGAACTGTCTGAGTCATGATTCTCCGACCCGCATTCAATCAATAAACGCAATGAAGTTCTGCCTCCGTATTCTATGTTGCGAGTTGGCCTGGGCCGAATCATTAGCCTCAAGGGGCATGTGAGATGCCCAGTTATCCCAAACATCAGACCGATAAATTGCTTGTTCCAACGATCACCTCTTCTTCCAATTTGCTTCTTGAAACTAGCCTATTCGTGCATCATCGAGGGTCAAGGGCACGTGGACCGCATTTTAAGATAAGCGAAGGGTTTATTTTTACCATATTTCTTGCTTCTAGCAGTGAACTGTCTATTAATTGTAAGTTTATAAAAAGCTCTTCTTACTGCTCCATATTATTTGTGCCCGCCATATAATCAATTGGATTAATAAGTAACACTTTGCATAAGTTTGGTTTGAAATTGTGCTCGGTTCGTCATTTTCTATTAACTGTATGAAATCAGCTGCAATTTTAGCCTATTTAAGTATACTCTTGTAAATTACTTACCCAATTTTTTCTATTAAGTAAACCAAAATTCCGTCTACTAGTTTACGATGTCCCGCAAGCGACTCGCTGCCTATTTTTTCTAGTTCACTACTAATTTTAAAATATTGCTAACTGTTGATATAACAGGACAAACTATGCATTTGTATATTTTATCTGCACACATTGTCATAACTTTATTTCGTTACTAATGTTTGTTTAGACAGTGCCTTCCCTGTGCTAACCAAATATAAATATAAATAGGTTTATTGATTTGGCACTGCTTTGGCGCCGCCAAATCCTTAGAACACAGGAAAAAACCTAAAACAAAGTCCTCTTTTCATTACCCACTTTTGATTTGGTTTGTTTGTTTGCTTAGAAAGCAGTGTTCGAAATGAAGAGTTTGTTTTAAGAAAAAAACTGTTTTCAAAAGTTCAGAAATAGCAAAATTTGAAGTTAAAACAGTTTTACAGAATGGGGATGAATGTATCAGGTAAGAATGGTTAGAGTCAAGACTAGTCTGTTATTGACGTTAGCGAGTATTCATTTGACAGAGGTAGAAACGTCTGCGGTCGATTCGAAGGGATAAGCGATAAGGGAAAGACTCAAGGTTGCAGTTTCCCCTCCATCCTTGAGTAAAAGTGTAATGGAAGGGGATCTATCAAGCGTATGCAAGACTTCGCAGTCCTCTGTAGATATTGTCAATTCTAAAATCCTTTTGGTCAATCTGGAACCTCTTGATCCTCCGATTGCTCAAGCTTACACCTCGTCCCGCAATAATCGATCGTCGTCTGACGAGATAGTAGATATTTTGTTTAAAAGGAACTATAACCAATACCTCCGACGCAGCAGGCTTTTCATGTCATTGGGATAATCAGCTCCGAAACAAATGAATGGATAAAACGCAAGCAAAATTTTATGTTGCGTAATACTCCAAGTTACATATCTGCTTTCGATGGGGTGCATTCGTTTCTGGAAAGCTGTGACTTATGATATAGAGTCCCGTACGCTAAATGACTGCGTTCGCTCAGGCGCAATACCCCGACATTATTCACGCTCTTTTCCTAGATAGAAGTTGACTTCATACTCTCTAGGAAGGAGATCAGTAGATAATTTTGTCGAAAATGGCATTCCTCAGTTTCCCCTGACCTCACCCCAATGCAAAGAAAACTGAAAAATTTTAAATTATCGACAAGCAACATAAAAATGACTACCTCTGTTGCCATGTTGAACAAATCGCCTCCAATGTCATCTACGGCCTCGCCGTCTGAATCCCCAGCTAAATCTGCACGGAAACCGACCTTGATTAAGCTTTTAGGATCCCAAGACAACAGAACTTCTTTTATTGGTTCTCAAGACAGCAGTATTTCTCCTACTACCACATCCATACCAAGTTTACCAGTTACTCCTGGTAAACCAACGCATATTTTTTAGCTCAAAGACAAACTTGTTAAAGTCTCAACCACTCGAAAACTGCTAAAATTTAGCCTCTCCACGAAAAATACTCCGAAAACTTCCCAATCCCAACTACATCGAATTTCAAGCTACCACTCAGACCTCATACTGAGGCTGATAAACGAAACATATAAGCATTCTCGCCCAAAAATAGTGCTTCTGTGCCACTCGCAGCAGTGCATCCCCAACCCCGCAGCCAATTTTCTCCACGGTCGTTTCCCCACTTGTATTATAATACGAAGGGCCCGATTGGACTACTAGACTCGCCTGACCTTCTGTGTCACTTTAATAGGAATACTTTGCAGTATCCTGTCAAAGGATTTCCCGGACATGCCCCTTTAGCTAGCGGTTGTGCTCAGTTCCCCTGTATGTCATTTCCACCTCCATATTTTACCCCTTTTCACCCGCATCAGGCACGTGTGATCCCACAACCTTTTTTCCAGAACAGGGTGGGAGCGTCCGCCCCCTATGTTCAGTGGCCCGTCAACCGCTGGACGAATTAGCCGCCCTCCCTCAAAAACAACCACCTTGCCCACTTAAACTGTTCGCTCTAAAAGCCAGATCCTTGCTAAATACAATGCCCCTGCTTCAGACTCTAGTCTTTGTCCACTGTCCAGATATTGTTATAGTAACTGAAACATGGGCTTCACCTTCCGTAGCCGACCCCGAACTCTCTCTTATAGGTTATAATTGTACTCGAAATGATCGCCGTGACAGCCATGGTGGAGGAAGTTGTATCTATATTAAGCAAGCGCTGGTATTTCGGACCTTAGACCATCCACAATTTACTGCGGTTGATGAGAGCTGTTGGCTTCAAATTACCTTAAAAAATATGAACTCCTTACTCATTGGCTGTGTCTATCGCCCACACAATACCAGTGAGCATTTCGACCTTTGTCTCTCACAAGCATATCACGTCGCAAATGACTTAGTACTCATTTCGGGTTCCAGTCCGTGAAAATACTTTACAAGAAATGGCTAATAATTAGTCAGACGCATTGTCAGGAGAACTTACGCTGTTTGAAAGGTTCATAGAGATGCCTGCAAGTCAACCAACCGTCTCACCGATGAAGACCAATTTGAACACAGTATTAAAGACTGATACAAAGGGCGTGATTCAACATTCCATCACTAAAAGAAAGCAGGATGAAGAAACGAGTTTTTTTCCTGACAGATCATTTTGTCTGGTAGTTCAGGGAGTCTCAGAGGCTACTAGGAAACGCCAAAAGAAAGGGTAAATCAGGATCTGCTGATATTTCAAAATTTATTGAATGATACGCAAGAAACTGGTGTGAAAGTCGAAATCAAAAAGATCTTTCGATTGGGGCCTCTCGTTACAAATGAAACGCATGAGGTTCGACCAAGACCATTAAAAGTCGTTTTGGGGAGCAAACAGCAGGTAGATCTTTTGCTCTCTCGAAAGTCCCGACTACGAAAGAATCATCATTGAGTTTTTTTCAGCCGGATTACTCTCCCATCGATCGGATGAAAAGGAGGACACTGGTAGCGGAATTGAAAAGACGTCAATACGAGGGGGAACAAAACTAAAAAATTGTAGACAACAAAATCGTCAAAACGGTGCACTCGTTTTTATGGGAACATCCGCTGAAATTGACGGAAACCACGCTGGTCAAAAGCCCTACCAAATGCCTATGAATTTGAACCCAGACAGGAGACTGGATATATCTTGTTGAAGAAAGAACTAAAAATATTCAGAAATCGAGGGAAGAAAACAAGATTAAAATGATGTACACAAATGTGCAGAGTCTATTGAACAAAATGGAGGAAATTAAACTGGTCGTAGACCGTTTACAACCTGACTATATAGCTTTAACTGAAACAAGGTTAAATGAACAAATCGCAGACATAGAAGGCAGAATATATGGTTTTCAGCTTATCCGCAGGGATAGAAACGGACGTAGGGGTGGTGGAATCGCAATGTTCATACGAAAAGGCATTGACTTCATTCAGGATGGGCCCTCGCCAAATAGGATCTGGTCTTGCGAAATACTTTGTTGCAAACTAAAAGTCCCAAACCAACCAGACCTCCATATTGCCGTGGTAATTCGATCCCCAGGACAGCGAACGGACACGAATGAAGCACTACTCATAGAGGTAAAGCAAATCTGCCGTAGCAAACACTTATTAATACTTGGAGATTTCAACGGTCCCGATATCGATTGGTTGTCAATGTACTGCTCGCGATCGGAAAATTCATTCGAACAGAAATTACTTCAGTTGTTAAATGACGAGTTTCTTACCCAACATGTCACAATGGTTACGCGGTTCCGAAATGGGCAGCAGTCAAGCTGTTTGGATCTAGTCATAAGTAGAGATGACAATTGCATCCTTGCATTAAGTTCTTACGTGCCGCTTGGATGAAGTGATCATTGTGTTCTTGCTTGGGAGTACAGTCATTTTTCTGTACCCAAACATCGTGCAGTTAGGCAGAGAAATGTATGGAAAGGGGATTATCCCAAAATGAAAGAATTACTGAATAGGATTGACTGGAGCCCTGCACATGTACCTGACCCAAACGCTGCCTGGTTTCTCATTATTAAATTGATGCAGCAGTTGGTAGAGAACTTCTGCCCACTTAAAAGGCGATCGTGCGTCTCCCGACCCGAGTGGGTGACATTGGAAATAAAAAGGAATCTCAAAAAGAAAAGAAGACTGTGGAGAACATAGGCCAGGTATCAACAACCCGAACATTTTTCCGCTTTTAAGAAACAACGAAATCGGTGTCGGAATCTTCTGAGAAAAGTAAGATCAGCCTTTGAGTCAGAAATAGTCAATGACATGCCGAGAAATTCGAAAAGGTTTTATGCTTACGTTAATAAGGCAAAACGAAATCGCGACTGCATTCCTTGTCTTAAAGACAATCAGGGAAACAGGTTAACTGATAACTCTGATAAGACCAGCCTCTTTTCCAATTTCTTTATATCCGTGTATACCGAGGAACCACCTCTTGACGAGGACCAATACTACAATACTGCCACATCTACAACCAAAATAAGCTCGGTGTCGTTCCCAATGGACATAGTAAGAAAAACTCTGAAAGAGCTACAGCCCACTAAATCACCTGGCCCAGATGGTATTTCCGCAAAAGTTCTCAATGAACTCACAGACCAGCTGGCCTCTCCGCTCTCCAAGATATTTGAAAGTTCAAGAGGCGGGGGCTCTGCCTACCGAGTGGAAGATAGCCAATATAACCCCCAACTATAAAGGAGGAGAGAGGACATCACCAAACAGTTTCCGACCAGTCAGCCTCACAAGTATCTGTTGCAAAATGATGGAGAAGATAATCAAAACGGAACTGATGAGGCATCTTGAAGAGAATAACTTGCTAAGTTCATATCAACATGGATTTCGAAGAAGTCGATCCTGCCTCACAAACCTGCTGACATCCATGGAAAGTTGGACAAAATCAGGAGAAATGGGTTTGTCAGTCGATGCGGTATACATTGACTTTAGCAAAGCCTTTGACAGGGTTCCACACAGACATCTAATGTTTAAGCTCCGTCAAATGTGTGTGTCTGGCAACCTACTCAAATGGTTGGCCGACTTTCTCACAGACATGCCCCAGCGTGTTTGTATTGGAGATGCCAAGTCCAACCTGGAAACCGTTCATAGTGGAGTTCCGCAGGGCAGCGTTGTGGGTCCAATTTTGTTTATGATATCCGTGAACGACTGCTCTGATTGTATGAGATGCGAGAAGGTAATGTTCGCTGACGATCTGAAGTTATGGACCTCAATTGAAAAACCGGAGGATGCGCAGAAATTACAACAAATCTTAGATCGCTTGCAAACATGGTGTGATGAGTGGCTGCTGAACCCTTATCTTAACAAATGCCAAATAATCCGACTGCGGTCAAGTTCCAGCAGGATGATTAGGTTTGAATACCAGTACTTCATCAGTGGTCACCAATTCCAGGAGGTAACTATTACAAAGGACTTGCGTATATGGATAACACCCACTCTCAAACCATCGTCGCAATGTGCGAATATCGCAAAAAAAACTATGTGTATCTTAGGTGCAATCAGGACGTCCTTCGTTAATTTTGACGGAGAGCTTTTTGGGCGCGTGTTTGGAACATTTATCCGGCCGGTGTTGGAATATTGCGTTCAGGTGTGGCGCCCTTGGACGAAACATGACTACGCTCTACTGGAGAAAGTTCAACGGAGGGCGATGAAACTAGTCAGCGGATTGGAATGCCTACCCTATGAGGACCACCTAGAAAGACTTAAAGTTTTTCCTCTCTCTTATAGGCAAAACAGAGGGGATATGATCTTAGTCTTCAAACTGGTCAGAGGAGTTGATTGTGCATTTCAGATGGCCAACTTTTTTGAATTGGCAAACATGACAAGTCTCCGAGGACACCCATAAAAACTGAAAAGAAAACACGCCAAACTTGAAGTGCGCGCCAACTTCTTTTCCCAATGGGTGATTGAAGAATGGAAAAACTGCCAGCTTCGGTTGTTCAGGCTGAAAGCGTTGAAATGTTTAAAAGAAGACTTGATGCATTTTTACTTGATTGACATATATTGAGTCGACCGCAATGATCGATATGCTAAACGACTATCGCAATGTAACATTTGCTTGTTTTGCTAGCGTCACTCTGTAAATAGGGTTTTCAAAGGCTCTGCCTATCTCCCTTATATATACTGAATTATACTGAACTGTCTGAAGACCCCAGTCTCTTCCTCCCTGTGATTCGAGAATTCTCTTTTTATTGTCGCTGCTCATCTCTCCGAGATGTACCTTACTAATTTATCCTATGTAGGTGCTTCCATATTCAAACAAGTTTCCACTGCAGGTGGATTATCGTAGAACGTCATCGAAATAGTCGGTGGCCCGTGAATTTAAAGATACAGCCTGGTTTGAAGCTTTCAATTTGCACGATCTTGAGTATACTAAAAACACGCGGTCGATATAAATCCGTCCAATTAGCAGCGTGCAAAAAGTCGACACTTAGCCCGACTGCTGACAGCCAAATGCGCAGGTGCACCGAGAGGTCGATTGTTATCTATGATCCACATCCACATATATCGATATTTCGTGAATTCGCAGGTTACAGTGTAGGGGTACTTGTAGAGGAAGATGACGAAGAAGACAACACGGAATATCTGAAATCCCTTGACCCTAAAGACTGGCGAACGAACGATCATTATGCCGTATTAAACCTAAAGAAGGCGCGATATCGGGCATCAGATGATGAGGTCCGGAAACACTGTAAGTTTTTTGAAGTCCAGTTATATCACATTTTTTCTTTAACCACCAGGGTTATGCTTTTGCAGCATTTTGTTTGTGGTTTTATGCGTGGATCCACGCACATAACAGCGTGGGCAACTACGTGGTCCACGTACGCACGTAACACACAGTTCATTACCCTAATCTCGATCGATTATGCACGTTTATCCTCATTTTTCGTTTTTACCCCCTGTCCCTTTTATTTCGTGTTCAAAGGCCTATTTTCAGTTTTCCAGGTATCCTGCGCGACAAATATTTGTCCCACCTACCACTTGTCGTACTTACGACAAGATTTTTGCCCACTACTGGTTGTGCATCTGCTAGCAGCCTTAGTTAGCCAGTTTGAATCTAACGACTACTGGGGTCCAAATTTATCCGCTAACTACGCATTTCATAGCTTCCCATGCAAACGATGCTCCAAAATGCCTTTTGACGTATTCTTGCTTTTCATTGCCTACTGAACATGAGGTCTAACAACACGTCAGGGCAATCGTTCTCCGAGTTTATCATATTTTCGGTCCAGAAACGGTAGACTTTGCATCTGTCTTTTAGTGCGATGCTTGTTCATATAAACCGTACGCAGCCGTACGCATTGCAAAGTGTTAACCTGGACGTAACGAGTAGGCGTGTGAAGGCCACTGGTTTTCACACCACGGTACGCGCGAGGACCATAAAACCGGTATTGATCCAACTGTTCGTCCAAGATACGGAGGACTATGTAATGATGGTGGCTCAACTATTATTCTTCCTCACTTTTTGTATTCTATTTGAGTATGTCAGAGCTAAATCATGTAGGATAGTTTTATGTTGCCTTTTATCGAATGCCATTAACTGTTATCAGACAAGCCGTCGATTTACTTCCCTTCATAAAGAACTTATTGGACTGAAATAAAACGAAGTCAATCCGTTTTCTCACCAATTGCATATGTCCAGGAAAACTGTACAGTGAAACGTTTTGCGAATTCCATACCGTTTGGTAACGGCTCCTACTTGTACAATGCATGTCAGAATACCAGAATGGGCGATTAAAAATGACGCATGTTACGATTTTAATGACACTCTTCGACGAACATTTTGAGCTTTGCGCGATTTCGACCACAAGCAGCACTTATATGCTGTCATTAACGACCGCATAGAATGCTGGCGCCGTTTATTATGAAAAAAAGAAGCTTCTCTACGCAAACATTCTTTCTAACACAATTTGCAATGCATTATCTGACATCCGTTTACCTCAGGCAAGCGCAGGGAACATTCATATTTCGTTTATTAAATCTCTTAAGAGAGTGGGATGCATCACTTAATTATTGTTTTCCTTCCTCGTCCCAGGCGTTGGCTTGGGTCCTTGCATCGCTCAACTTTATGTATTCTCAGTCCTATGGTTTAGGCAGATTTATGTACCCCTTTCTCCGGATATGAAATTTGTGGACAATCTTGCGGTCAGCATGTCCAATAATCTGTCTTACATTAGTTATATTTTCATTTCAAGATCGTAAACTTGTACTAAAACATCATCCGGACAAAAGACGGGCTCGGGGCGAAGCTGTTAAGGACGAATCTCACGATTACTTTACCTGCATAACTCAGGGTAAGTCCTTTCCGTGTTTTAGCTTGTTTTACCATCACATTTTACACACTGGTTAGTAGGCACTGACGAGGCAATCCACCTAACCACTTCCTAATCCCATAGATCGTGAGGCTTTCAGCTTTCTAGTGAAGCAATACTTTCCCTCTTACTTTTATTACGAAAGTGCGGAATTTTTGGCCCATCAAGCGCACCCCTTCTTAATCTAACAAAGAGTAGGGAGGAGCATTTTCACTGCTCCCTATTCGGGCCTTAATGACTTTTTCGCTCCAATTTCGCTCCTCTGCCCCGAAACTTGCAGGCGTCCGCGGCTATGCATCTTTTGTTTTTGCCTATAACACATATTGACTGCTGCGTTTTGCCAAATCGACCCTGCTTTCGCGCACCTCCTCAAACTCCGTAAGACTGCGATTGTCGAGTTGCTATTATTTCAGCGGTTTACCTACTAAGCCAAACCAGTAATTTGTTTCAACTTATTCGGACATTTCCTTTCTACAGTCAGGTTATTTCTGTGGGATTTTTTTCAAGCATTGCTTCGCTTTTCGTTTTATACCCTCAAATCATAATTGTCGTTGACGTCCGACAGTGAGCTTGCAATTGCCTGACAAATAAAGGAGCGCTAATTGTGATAATGATAGCCCGTACTGAATCCACAATCATACTTGATAAGGGTAGCCCTAGAACCGACCATATTTGGGCTTTACGCCGAACTGGAAACTATTGTTTGCAGCTGGTAATGTAATGTGGTAGAGTTTCGTTTTTCGACGCTGGTGATTCTTGTGGACTGCCTTTCACCCAGCAGTCGCTGCAAATTTTGGTTATTGGCACCCCCTCTTTTTGTGCAATTCTTAAGTCGAGAAAATGGGTTAAGTAAAATTTCGGTCGGAATCTTTGTTTAAACACAAATTTATTAAATTTCCGGGCTTTTGTTGGCCTCTTACAGTTCACATATTAACTGAAAGAAAAACTTCCCACCAGGTGACATCGTTTTAATTCCTTTCTGTTTACAAAACATCAAACTTTTTAGCCATTGAAATACTCGGCAACCCAACTAAGCGAAATGCTTACGACAGTGTTGATCCATTCCTCGTCGACGAGACAATTCCAACCGTACCGGAAATAAAAAGGGACTTCTTCGGTACTCTCACTCCAATCTTTATCGAAATTGCCCGGTACGTACATTCGTTGTTCGCATGCAGTGGCACTGACACCTAAATCCGCGTATGATATCTGCCATTTTATAATCTCAAATGGCGAGAACAAACCTGCGTGATTTCCGATGCCGCAGACTTCCTTGGCACACTTTGCCTATTGCTTTGGACTAAAAGGTTTTTCCAACTCAGGACGTTTGACGTTTTTGGAGGCACACGTTTCTTTGTAACTTAATCCTGAGTGCGCGCCCCAAGCCGGTGTCTAAAATGTCTCCTCAGGACGTTAGCTCCTAACTACACGCTGACTGCTACGTCTACTGATATGTAATGTTTAAGTACGTAATCGTAATATGTTAGCTTTCGGTTTAACAAGGGCGTCGATCCTCCGCAATTCGAGATTCTCGCTATCGCCCTTAAATGGTGCCTGGGCTTCAGCCCTCATCTGAACAATACTATTAAACACAATTAGTATGTTAATGGAAACATCTTAGTGATATGTTTATTATGATTTTGGTACATTACATCCAGTTTTCAACGGGGCTTATATCAATATTGATATGAAGATCGTTCTGACTACCTTAGACTAAGCATATGCTTAGTCTAAGGTAGTCTGAACTTTTGAAAGAAGGCGTACATCAGTGACAGCTAATCAAAGTAAAAATTGTTGTGTTAAATATCACAGAAGAATATGCGAATGGGAAAATGATAAATATGAGCCGAATATCTAAAAAACTTGCTGTTTTTCGCTGTTCGTAGTTCGCCAAATCTAAGATTAAAAATGAGATGTAATCTGCAAACATACGGAGTATTGAATCATTTTGTTTAGTTTACAGGGTGCGATTTCTTTTAACGTTTATCTCTTTGCATCACGTCAGTTCTGGTATCAGCACAGGCTGCAAGTGGAGAGGGTGGTTATCTTGTAGAAAATGAGACTGAATGTAGACTTAACTGTAAGTACGTCTGTCTTTCTGTTAAAAGTAGCACTACGCCACGAAATGTTTGCCTTAATGTTGGTAGTCTTGGACACGGCTTAGTCCGAAGGTAGCACCAAACCGTTTTTAATATCCCGAGTTAACCATCATAGGAGGCGATGTCCATATTCAATGCTACTCCGACAGGCACACCTTGAATTTTTTTCCAAGGTAATAGATTTCCAGAAAACATTTTTTCGTGCACGTTACGATTTAGGCCTAATTCATTGGTTTATATCAATATGACCCCTTCTTCCAGGAGTAAATCGGCTTCCAAGATGAAAGTCTCCAATGAATGTGCCTACAGGTGGTCAAACGACACCCTCTAGATAGATTTGTACTTCAAATTGCCTGGATTTTAATTGCAACTATTGTGTTTATTGCGCCTTCTAGTCCCAACACTTAATTACGTTCAAAAAATTAGCAACCAATTATAAAGTTACAATTTGGCCCTGTATCCGCACGTATGATGGATTACGTTAAATCGGCTAAAATTGGCCTCAACTGTCTTGGATAAATTAAGGGCCGGTCAAATTATCAGTGGCTACGACGGAAAACTCCTGAACTTCAGTTTGCGGATTTTCGCTTTTGGCCTGTACAGTTTCTCTTGCCCGCCTGCTTTCGGTTCCCGCTGGCAGTCATGAGTGTTGGGCTTTGTGCCTCTTATTTGGACCAGTAAAGCAATTTGACCAAGTACTGTAGCATTTTTCTGTCTTATCTTGGTTATTTGCGACCACGAGGACTAGCATTAGCTTGGGTGAATCAACAAATACTAAAATATTGATTGGCGCCAAAGCTGCCGCCTTTGTTCCCTCACTTTTTCGCAACCTCATCCCAATTTATCCACCGACCAGCCTATCCCGCTGGATGGCTCCTCACGATCATCCAATCGTTTAGTCCCGGCCGAGATGGATCTTCGTAGATCACTTAACCAGCAGGCTACCTCGTCTGCCAAAAATGCATCCATTCCTATTGTTTTTGTTCTCGCTAATTCCTGATTATCCGTGTGGTGACGTAGTAAATTCTCGTCAATAAGTACGGTCTGTCCCTGCTTTTAGCAATTTGCCTTGTGTAAAGTACAGTGACATATTCCGAGTTGATATTAATGACAAGCAGGCGGCTCATTGAAAATTCAGTAAACCCCGCCTGTATTTCCGTCTTGATTTTTCTTCTATCGACGTACACCATTCCGCATCGTCCGCATGAGATTTTGTAGCTACCAGTCCTTAACTTTCTAGCATGAGACGCCAGTTTCTCTTGTTTTTTGTCTGATGTCTTGGTGTTTACAATTCCACCTGGATGGTTTTAATTTGACTTCTATGCTGTTCGTTTGTCTCAGTGGCCTGCTGAAGTTAGCTTTTGACTGCTTTTTGGTTTTCACTTAGGTGGTCGAAACGCCAACCCGCTCCGTTTTTGGGTCACAAGGATACTCCATTGCACCTGGTACATCGCTTTTACGATTTTTGGTACGCTTTTTACCTTTCTCAGTCGCCTGTTTCCGCAGTTTGGAGAATCACTGTCTCTCTGTCATAGGCTTGTCTGTTCTTGAATACGACAACGAGAGCAATTTCAGCGCCAAATTTCGCTACCTCTATCATTTACTTAGCACACTTGCCTCACCAACAATCCTGATTCCTCGAGTTTGCGCGTATACACGTTATAGTGCACAGAAACGAGGTTGCTTTGGTGGATATTAACGGCCTCAGTAAATACCTTGTTGCACGAGACGACTAGTCTTTTCTGACGACTTGGCTGCTAGTCTTCACCTCCGCAATGCTCGTAGCGCCCACACCTCGACAACCACGTCAACTGTCGGCCGTAATCGGATGAGAAGGACTGATATATTTGTGTTTGGAACCTAGTTCCGCTATGGTAAAAGCATCAGTCCTGTTGTGGCACGTGTGGACTTAGGCTTTATACTCGATGGGCCACTGCGTCATTATACATTTGCAGTCGGCTTGATCCAGTCCCGCCACTGTAGGAATCAGTGCCGCGCTGATTTCCCTCAATTTCCTCTTGTTTACACAGAAGCCTTCACTGATTGTCGGAGGAGGGTGTGGGAGAGTGGTCATCATTATCCTGTTCAGTCTGAGAAATAGTTTTCAAACCTTTGGCGATCACCGTCATGGTCGGATTGTCTAAAAATGTCCGATATTGCTACATTGCTCGATTGGGGAGCTTCGCAAATGGATCGTGTCCCGCAAACAGCCCACCCAGTAGATGCATTGCATTAACGCGGGGACTAGGTAAGGGCATGGCCGGCATTATTGGGCATGTGCACCCATAAAAAATGTCGCACTTGGGGGTGGTGGGAAGAGGGAAATAAATATTTAAAAATAAAAAGTTTTATTATGTAGAGCGAGTCCTTGTTGGCCAAACCACAGACGCATCTGTAGGGCAGTTTCCACTTGATGTTCTACCCCCCTGGTGCATCGTACATCTTTCGTCTGTTTTAGGGACACCTACGAAACCACGAAAGACTTCTCCTTCCTGGACGAAGAGGACAAGGACAAGGGTGAAGAGTGAGTTTCCTTTGTTGGTTTCACTTCCAGAAGATGCCAATTTGGGGTATTAGCACAACTTTTGCTGGCAGTCTCAGTTATGCGATGTTCGACCTCAGTACCATGAGAGGGAGAGAGCTACGCTTTATTTTGAAAGAAAAATTCCAAAAATTTCAGCAAAAAAGGTCCTCCATTCACCATGAAGAATCGTCTTTCAATGCGTCTCAAAATATCGATCAATTTGGACTTCCTTGAAAATGGTGTCAGCGTCGTGCGCTGATGACCTCATTTTTGTTGTTCGAATAAACAAATGGGGTTAAAATTTAGTATATAATGGGTGTGAAATAGGTCAATCGACGTACTTATAAGAGGATTCACATGCGAACGGAGAGTAGAGAAGATGGCGGCTCAATTTCAAAACCCGCGGTTTTTTTGGGATCTCAGGCATCGCCCCTTCCGTTCATTGGGATCACCATTCGTGTAGGATTATTACCACTGCTTCATGCCCCATTGACTGTCCATTTGGTTGCCAGTTGGCGGTAATACCTCGAGACTCACAAAGTGGATACTACGTCCTGACCCTCTTGCCCGATTTCAGTCCCACCCACCAGCTTAGTTCAATGTATTTGAGGGCACTAGGCGATGTTCTTCATGCCTCCGGCACGCCTTGATACCTGCCCATCCTCTTCTCGCCTTTCAGTCGGGAAACGCGACGGTACATCGAGCGCCAGAATCGAGCAGATCGAGCCCGTCGGAAGGCGGAGGAGCACAAACGTATTCATCAATTGGTGGATCTCGCTCGAGAACACGATCCGCGCCTTATCGCCGCTGCGAAGGTCGCCAAGCAGGCACGCGAGGCGAAGAAACAAGAACGCCTCCAGGCCCAACAGCGTCGTCGTGAGGAGGAAGAGGAGGTAGCCGCCTTACTAAAATGTGTCTATTTTGGATTTAAATTGTCCCTAACGCTCTTAATTACTGTGATGTGGAGTCATTTTCTTCCTAGGATCGCTGTAACAAGAATTTTATTGGCCTGATTATTTTATTGGATTCTCATTTGAACCCACCGTCAGGCACGATTGCCGTAAAAGGTAATAGAAACACGAGAACGCATGGGGCAAACAACCACATGCCTACAATAATTAGCAGCACATCTTTGGGGGTTTTAGTTTTTGCGATGATTGCTCTCCGGTCCGTACCCGAGTAGTTAATGGTCATAATTTCATCACAGTTATCGGTCATTTGGCTCGCCGTCATTGAAACTGCTGGTCACCCGCATCCTCTGCGCGTAGCTAGCAACTTGACCAGGCAAAATTGCAGCACAGGACATAAAGACGGAAGTTCATTGCGCTTGCTAATTGACTGCAAACCGGATAACCACCATGACTTAAGCAGCTCACGTTTCATGCGGCTGTCACCTCTTGCGCGAACTTCGGCCTCTTCAGCCTCGAAGTTGTGGCCGGATCCCGTCGAATGAGCCGCGATCTGGGAACTAGCGTCATCTCTCCTCAGTGTTGCTGCGTGCTCGGTCATTCGCTTTCTGATTAGTCTCCCGGTCTCTTCGACGTAGTTGCTGCGTCAGCAACTGTAGTTGCTCAACGACCTCCCACCTCCATATTCTGTACTGCGTTTTTGCATGAGAAAAATCACTAGAAACGTAGGGAGGACGTCGATGACCAGCAGTCGTGGTGACAATAAACCCAATTTACGAGTAATCGCCACGCCAAGAACCGACAACGGTGATGAAATCTTGGCGATTCACGACTAGTTTACGGACCGACAAGCAATCATCGAATCAGTAGACCCGCAGTGATGAACGCTCGGACTGCTGATTATTGTCTGTTTGATTATTAACTGTCTCAGACGATGGATTCAGGTGTGAATCCGAAACGTCAGGCGAATAAACCCCTGCTCCAGCGATCGCATTTTCTTCTGTACGGCTTCCTACAACTCGCTTGTTCGCTACCGTCCGCATGTTATTGTGCGCAATGAGTTGTCTCTTCGAGATTCCATAGGAGACCTGGGGTTGGTAACTGCCAAATTAGACAGTTTTTTGGTACTTAATTGTCAGAACATTAGGATGGCGTCGTAGTCCAGTTTGGGGAAATTCCTCGATGGGAACTGTTTTGGGAGCATCAAAACAAACTTCGAGTGTTTGCGAGACTGACGGCAGGTCAGGATACAGAGACTTGTGAAAAGGGAATTGGCTGGATTAGCATGCCTTGTGAAGAAGTAGCACATATCACGATTCGTAGACCGTGCGGGCTTGAGCCTGTTCGAAGGTCCGTAGTTGATCCAATGAAAGATGCTTCCTTCGTCACTGGAATGCGGTGCTGCGGTCACTTTGCATGACAATCCGACATTAAAAAAGCCCTCCCGAGGCATCTGCATTAATTTCTTTGCAGAGTTTCTCCTAGACATTGGTTATACGGCTGTTGTCACTCTGCGCTACCGTTAGAAGATCATACCTAATCAAGCGAACCATCATACGAACAGAAGGTAAGCATTCTGAGTGATTTTTTTGGGCCGTGCATTTCCGTTAAGCACCTCCACGGTAAAGCATTTTTTTCCTAGACGACCGAATTCGTGATCATTTAGTAACATCTCCTTAAACAATCCCCCCATGAGTAAATGTAGGTAGGTACTACTACTTTTGATCGCGCATAATTGCAATGACATGACGATGATCTGGTTATACGTCATCTGGGAGGAACCGGTCGTAGCTATTTGGTTTGTTAAACACAATTTCTACGAAAATTACATGGTTTGCCCTTCATTATTATCAGCGCGCTCGGGCGGAGGCGGCAGCTGAAGAGGCCTCACGAGCAGCCAGCGAGGAGCGTCGCAGAGCGGAAGCTGAAAGGCTGCGTAAGGAGAAGGACGTGGTTAAGGCTATCTGGAAGAAGGAAAAGAAGCTTTTGCGATCCTTGTGTGTGGATCGCTTTGACCACTTCATCGAGCCTTCTCAGTCTTCAAATCCTGCCCTCAGCCCTGGTGAGATCAGAGTACAAACCCTGCAGAACATGGACCTTCTCTGTACAGCACTGTCCCACTTAGAGTAAGTTTCAACTACGCTCCAGCTCTGTACACTTATCGTTTAATTTAATGTCTGTGCTAACTGGAAAAAGCATAAGTAAATTGTTATTGCTGCCGTGGGAGGTTTGACTAGCTGGTATGATATTTTCCTACCCTATGGCATTTAAAGCCGTTTAGTTTGGGAATGCCGTCTTTTATAATTCCTTCATGTTGGTAGGTGTCCCATTCGGTCGAGGGAATTTAGGTTCGTAATCATTGCCTTCATTTACGCACAGCTTGTGAATACCAATACGCTTTGAAGGCCTTTTGGGCTGTGTGGAGCGTGGCTATGGAGTAGGAGTTGCGGGCAATCCCCTTTGTTTGAAATACATGCATTTAAACATACAGGATGGCTGTCCTTGATCAGTTTTCCCCTACAGAATGTGGTTTTCACCCCTGGAATTCCCCGGAACGTCTCTGCCGATCGCTTTGCAGACGTCAGAAAATCTGGCCTATGGATAATCCCTATGTCCTGAAATATGCTACATTGCGGTACAACGACTGCTTTTAAGTGTCGATGGAATACTTCTCACGCAAGTGATTGAGGCAACCAGCTGTCTCCAGAGTATACGAGACTGCCTTTTTCTGTGGCCCCTGCTTATTTGCCGTTTTTCTATAGCCATTCACATCTCCAAAACCCCAGAGGAAGTCAAGAATCGCTGTAAGAGCAATCGATGTTTTGCCGACTGCGCATGGGGTCAAGGCGCATGCATGCACAAGAACATCTGCGTGCCAAGGGGGGTGGGGGAACAACGTTTACGGGGAGATGTGATCATTTTCCTGATCTGCAAGTGGCGAAGTTGGCTAGCCATATTCAAATACGTAGGTCTTCTCTACACAGTTTGTCGAAAACGGGTCTTCAACGAAATGGCTACTCGCGAACGTGAAAAGAGACTAAATCTTAACGAACTCAAATTTTGGCGAGCACTTCCATACACCAAGAATGTCTTGGAGGACTTCAGCCACCTTATCGCATCACTTGGTTTTGGAGTTGCACATAAATCGGAGGCAACCCTTTGGCTTCAGGTAATGAAAACAAAAGCCCCTTTGGCGCGGCAAGAGACGTCTAGAGTCGTTTGTCGGATTTAGTACAATTTTGGGCAAAGCGAGTACGTCGCAGAAACTAAGAGACTTCTCCTGACGCAAATGGCCATACAAGCGACAACAGTGCGGAGAAATGACTTAAACTCTCAAGTCACAGTTCATTCGACGAGACCCGGTAACACATTTAAGTTCGGCCAGGCTGAAATTCTCTCAAGCGGTAACAGTCATGTTAGCCGCGAACCGCCTGAGTCATGGTTCACGGGATCCCAGTGCAATGATCCTCCAACTTTATTTGTACAAAGTAATTAACCACTCAGGTCGCGAACAGGCCAATACTGATTCCAACGCCAGTGCTAGTTAGCCTGATGGCCGAGTAATCATCATACCGACATCCGGTGATGAGACCTCGACGCCTCGAATGCCGAACATCAAGCAATTATCGCACCAAAGCGCACTCATGTTCGATGATGGGGAGAACATTAAGACCCTTTTGTGCGACTGTCTCTAAAGAAGGGGTCGATAGAGAATCCGAAACGTCGGGCTAATAAAGCTCGTGTTCCAATGATCGTGTCTCCTTCGAGATCGTTAAGTGTCATAGGTATGCGTTAGCATAACGACTGGATCATGTAAATACTGCATCTCCTTGCGTATAAATTCTATCGTTAATGCTGTGCTCGAGCATGTATCCAAAACCTCAAGCGGATAAATTTCTTGTTCCAGCGATAGCGTCTACCTCTTCTTAATTGCTTCCTGCGACTCGCATTCTCACTTGTATTGACTGTAGGTAGTGTCCATTGGATTGAGAACAACCTCGCCGCATAGGTAGGATTGTTAGATACATTACGTCCGTTCATGCTGTCTGCGTGGTGGTTGTCCAATGGGCACTACGTGCTGACGTGCCAATTGCAGTTTACTTTTTTGTCATTTTTTGGGTTTTACAAAGAAAGCAACGGTATCGCCGCAGATTGGAAAAAATTTTCTTCGTTTACCTGTTAACGCCCCTTTTGGACGAACCACCTTATGTAACTACTGGCAGGATTCTTGCCGCGCGTCAGTCAACTTGGTCTCACGTGGTTTGCCCCACCTGCGTACAAATTTACATATTCTGGCAAACAGGGCAGTCTCTCGATAAAACTCTCGATATATTCTAACTCATAATGCTCTCCCCCCAAGTGTCTGAAGTAAGTTAACATAGTTTAGAACAGTTACCTATACAATATCCCTTGTGTCGCACGAAATGCCAATTGTTGCCTGTAACTTAAGGGATAATAAACATACTACCAAAATAAAACGAGTAGTGTTTGTATGAAACATATTAATTTGACTGATAAGGGGGTCATGCTCTCTAATATGCGACCTCCTCTCAGCTGATCTACAGCTTGCGTGTTGCCCTCGGCAACATTTTTTACGAATTCGACTTGAATGCCAATGAAACCTAATTTTATCTCCTCTGTCCCTTTGACCATCCTCTAGCTCAGACCGATCTCGAACACAAAGTCCCGTCGACGACGAGGATCCTGGTCCTGTTGTTCGGCCCCCTCGTTTGATCTCTTGAACCTATAACGCGAAATTATTCCACACATGATTTTCACTCGTCGGCTAAACTAGACTGGAAGTATGGTTTGCATTTTGGACTGACAAGAAGGCATTCTGCTGGCCAAGTAATATGTACAGGCCCGTTGCCGCCAGGGCAGCGCAGGTAACTAAACGGACATGATAACGAGATATGGTGCTCGTAATGATGAGCCATTTAGTTGGGCAGGCTAAGCGGTGGCTAAACGGGGGAGGGGGTTTCTTGTGGGGAGTGAATGAGAACAGCAGCGTTCGCTGCTTTTTCGAGATTAACGACAGTCAGCGCAATCGTCAACAACAAAGTTGCCACTGAAAAAGATGGCCATACCTGATAAGAAGAGTTCACTGGGCCAAGTAAGATGATTTGGCCGCAAACATGCACACTCCATCGACCGGAATATCAACTCCTCCATCGCCCTCTGAACGCTCGTTGCGGTTGGTGTCGCCTGTGTGAGGTCAAACATGGACATGAGTATGCCGTTTGGCTGAGGATGCTGGCATATCTGACAATCTTAGGCGTTTGGCAATAGTATCTGAACTTGCCATCGGTCGTGAATGGCCTGCCCGGCACTCTTGGGTCGTATGTTGTACTGATTAGTGGACCTTGTAGCCGATTAAACCAACATGGGTGACGCCGGTAGAACTAATTGTAAGCAGGTATAAGTTAGCTCTTGAGTGCCTTTACGACACCCCTATTGCTTTTGATCTCGGTGTCTTTTTCAATGTATTAAGCAACTATCCTTAGACAAGGATGCCTTTTTCTATCATTTACCTAGTCCATCTTTGACGAACGAGGACTCTTCTGCTTTTCTCTTCATCCCCCCTTTTTCTTCTTATAGACTCGCGGAACTGAATAGGCAACTGGAAGCTGCAGCGGACCCAAAGGCATCCTTTGAAGTTTGGCAACAGGAGGTAGACTCATCCACTGTTCTTTTTATCCTTATTCAACAACTGACGGTCAGCCATGGTTCAGTGCAGTGTAGCATTCGAGGGGATTATAGAACCTGGGTATTTTTCAGAAAGTATATAAAAATGCAATTACCGTGACCTAAAATCGCTATCGAGCAATGCTGTAAACCTTAGCCTCGTTCATTGGGTGACAGACATGAAACAGTTTGAGAAATATTTCGTTATCGCGATAACCGATCTCTGGGGCATAAATAATCTACAACAGAGCCTAAAAAGTTATAAATGACAACAAAAATGGTTGTGGTATAAAAGGAAAAGGAAGATTTTTCGTCTGCAACAGAAATATACACGGAGTGTTTCAGAGCCTGGCAAAATGTAACATTTTCTCACCGACCTTTCTTTATCTTTATCAAAATACTCCAATAACGCAGTTGTCGAAAGACAACTGATTAACGAAGGTCTTTTAGCGTCAGATAACTCGATACGTATGCCTAAACCTGTAAGAACTGTTATTTTGAGGAGTTTGTAGGTGAATTTCTATAGAACCGATCATTCTTGGTAAATCGATCGAAAACATAGAAATCTGCAATGCATTCAATGATTTTTGAAGGACACTTTGAGACTCGAAGCGCTCTACGGTAGTCAGAAAAAACATGCATTATGCACATTTATGAAAAGTTAGTTCCCTCGTCTATCACGAATGTCTACAATTTCGGCATTTCCACTTTCCTCAAGAAAAAAACTTGATATTACCGTCAGTTTTCATTTTTGTTCACAAACTGGTCGTTCTTTATTAACTGCAAGTTCTGCTCAACGCATTCATGCTCGTTGTTGTTTGGTTAGGGAGTTTTTCTGAATGTACACCCATCTCGCCTACTATATAGTCGAAATTCAAAAGGTACCCTGAAAAGGCAACATGCATATTCACGGTAGGGGGTACCCATTTTTTTCTTGAAAGGTTCAGTGGATAAGCATAATACATGGGTTTCAGAGTAGGAAGAATACGAGCTTCACTTATCAATATACTCCCTCGAGGTGTAGCATCCAAAGGAGTAATCAGAATTCACGACGAACATGACAGTAGAGTTTTGCTGGCGCAGGTGATCGATGGCGAGCCGGAAACATGACGGCCCATACGGCCAAAGCTTCAACACAACTCCTAGGCAGATGTGCAGAATCCAAATTGCAACTGATCCCCGTGTTACCCCTCACCTTCCTTCCCCCCTCCGTCCGACAACGCCCGACTCCCTTTGCGCTGTCCGAAGGATCGCATTTATGTTACTAAATCATGACATGCGGGGAGAAATCAATGTCGCAAAAAAATACCTTGAAGCGGAAGAGGGATGTCACTTGCATAACACGCTTTTCTTACCTACATAAAAAATACTTTCCACTTTCAGTACTTCGTTTGATGAGAAAGTAAACTCTTAAGGGTTACAATCCAAAATTGACATTATTTTAAAATGGTAAACTTATATGTGCGACCCTGTAGACGAAGCCACCAATTCCTCAGGCTGCCCCGATGGTTTGACCATCGAGTTTCGGTGATGTCCACCGCGTGTTTTACGGCATGCCGGAAGCAAGCGCGCCGACATGCGCGTAGATTAAATTCCAGCCATAGTAGACTTGCACTGCATCTACCGCACCCTCTCCTGCGCCTCCACCAGCATCAACACCACCTGGGCTCGGTGTCGTGGCAGAGTCAAAAAAACCGGAGATAGGAAAGGACGTAGGTGGCTGGCACGGTGAAAGGCCCCATCCTAGCCAGGATTTTAATTTCCGAGAGGGGTTCAGTTCAGTTAAGTTTATTAAGGGAAATATAGGCAAACGCCTTTGAACTCCCTCTTGGTTATAGTATGGCTAAAAAGGTTCTGGTACATCATGAAAATGTAAAAAAGTTGGTTTACATAACAGCGTGCGGAAAATAAGCAGCTGTTGGCTAATCGAAGAGAGTAAACATAAATGTGTACTCGCATTTTACGAGTAGCATGAGTACATGCTATTGTTTTTGACAATATTCTCGTGAGTGAGGCCTATGCGACGAGTTTGAGATAATAAAAATGGTACTGAAATATAAAACGTCGTATTGTAATAATGATTATCTATCATCAAGTTCGATCCCGTATTTAGAGAAGATAATACTCATACGTAACTGCAGCAGTAGTCTGTTCATCCCTGGAGACTTTACTAGACCTATTTTTACTAAATTATACACTTCATCAAGTGAGCCTTCAACTTTTATGTAAATTCTGCGAGATGAGTGCAGCAATGCCATTTGTATTTGCTTAGACCATAATTATTGTGCATACTTTGTATCCATGCGGAGTATCTTTTTCCTGTGTTTCTATAGATTTTTTACGCGTGCCTGTACGATTTTATTGTAGATTTCTCGAGTGCGCAAGGCCACTGAAGCACCGGGGCTGAGACCTGACACAAAAACTGATAATGATGCAAATGGCCAGAGTGGCAGCAGCAGTAAATCCAAGTGGACTTTTGAGATGAGCCAGATCCTTATCAAAGCTGTCAACCTCTTCCCCGCAGGCACCCAGAAACGGTTAGTTGTCGTGGTGGCATGATTAAGTGTGATACCTCTACCTGCACTCCTGCTCATCGTTCGTATTTTTTTGATAAACTGTATTTACAGGTGGGAGGTGATTGCGGCCTATGTGAACCAGCATGCCAAAGGTGTCACCGTCACAGGCAAAGAGGCTCTGAGGCAAGCCAAAGAATTACGGAACGATGGTGAGTCCAGATCAGACATAGGGTGTTTAGCTGTTGCATGCTATTTTCCTCCCGGTCACCGGGCTTCTAAACTGGAAAATATAACAATTAATTAATATGTTACTAACTGATGGTCAATAGGCTTTTTAAATACATTTATTTAAACTGGCACGTGCCTTCGACGTGCCTCAGCTGTCTTACTGCTTTTTCTGTTCTAGAGGGAACAATGAAACAGGAGACCAACTTGAAGGCTTTCGATAATTTTGCGAGCAATGTTCGAGAATCGGAGGCTACAAAGTCCGTCACCATTACTGACAAATTGGAAGGTAGTCTGTCGTTTATTTCGTGCATGATGTTGCTTTGAATGCTCATTAATACGATGCCACTTTTCAAATTGCGTTTGTGCATTGTGCTGCGCCTGAATCGCGTCTATTTTATTATCTGTACTTAATATTTAATTTAAAATTATGAGATTGATCTTGGAAGTCGTGTTTTAAAACCATTCCTTACTAAATGAACCTCGGACGATGTTTACCTGACTCTTATTATCGCTGAATGAAATTACCTAAATTCAGACAGCGAACCCTAGCCACGTGAATTCCTATAGGACTGATGTTTTTATTTAACTCTCCTGCGATTATAGATTAATTACTAGACTGTCGACTGTATCTAAAGGGGTGAAGGTAAGTCTACAAATAAATTGACGAGGCGGTAACAAACTTCAGTTCGATGAAGTATTTATGACCCATCTGTTAAACTCCATGTGTGGGCCACCTGGGCTGTGTGCTTGGGCATCATCGGACTACAACGGTTGAACTATCATGTGCTTGGGCATGTTTATGCATCTGGTCCCAGCTAGTGGGCAAGATTATGATTGACTGAATAAACCGCAAACTGTTCTGTATCAGCCTACGCGCATTATTTGGCATCACCCCCTCTGAGCAAGACTTTGGAGTTTGAATACCAACGGGACGACTGTTTCTCGTAGCGCGATCTGTGAGAACGCCATTACCAACTGTTCATAACCCCAATCACAACCGACAGGATAACGAGCCCATGACCCAGAGGGTAGGGAGTTAGACTTCTAACCAACATGTCGTGGTTTTGTGCTTTAGGGGTTTCAAAACCTGGGATTGAGAATGGCTGGCTAATGATAGTCTATACGCCCGAAATGACCATCCTGGTCTTCCTCGTCTTTGCTGTTACCTTTTCGCACACAAGACTCAACAATAGTTGTTTTCGAGTGAGTATGCAGAATACGATACTATAAAACTTAAATTATTTAAGCAACTGTCTTGTGTTCCAAAATATTCCAAGGGGAAGATTCTGTTCCCTGTTAAAAATGGTCATTTTGATGGTTTTTCGATTGCAGCTGCATGACGTGGCCAGTTCCCACCCACTAGTAAATTAATTTGAGGCTCCACGAGTATGTGACACTCCGGCACCGATTTTGACTGGCACCTGGAGCCAGATTGTGTCCAACCACCGTCGCTACCCCATGAAGTTCCCAGTGTATGTGTGTAGCCTGGCTTGGCCAGCGAGGAGACGCCAGCCGCGTTTTTGTACAGCATCCCTCTGTATGGAAGGCAACAGGTTTTGGAGGACAGTCTGCAGTCGATATTTTGTAAGGCTCCCCTTGACCGCACGGTGGTCATCATATTTAACGAATGGTCCGATCAAGGAACCTTCCAACACCAGACTGCATTCATATTCTGGCGTATATCTGACTGTCTCCGCAGTTCAGGCATTCTTTTCATTATCCTTACTTTTACTGCCAGTCTTCAAGAGGAAGGGGCCAAAAGAACGTTAACGAGACTGATGGGCGTCTTTAAGGCGTTCTGTCTGTCCCCTTCTTGCCCAGCTTTCTTGCTCGTGCAGGCTGTATGTTTGTATGCAAATTCAGCTACTATGCATGTTTTTATCATTCTGTTTGTTTACTTATCTTCCTGGCACTGGCTCCGTTAGCGGACTCAATAAGGCCCTGGACAGTCTCAGAGCAACGTTCCTTGGAGCGGGCGCTCCGCCAATACCCGCAGGTCCCCGGTGAGCCGCCGGCCGAGCGTTGGCAGCGCATCGCAGACTTTGTCGGTACCCGAACTCGCAAAGAGTGCATGCTGCGTTACAAGGACCTCGCGGAACAGGTGCGTGGATCTACTGTCTACTCTGAATCCATAGAAAATTTTGAGTTGTATTGCACTCTGAACCTCAAACCATAAGTTCTACTCGAGGCATTCTGTCACGCACGCAAACATGACAGAGTCAAGAAGACTGGAGATGGGAGAGGGCGCAGGTGGCTGGCGCAACCGGAGCCACCCTATGCGTGCCAAAACACCTTGCTCGTATCCCACGGAGTGGTAGTATCATAAAGGCCACATTTTAAAGGAACCATTGCAGCCTGACTCTCAATCCACCAGTCAGCCACTCCACACAAAAACACACATTGGGCTGACCACGTGGTCTGAGTTATCCCGTCAGTTGGCAACCATCCAAGCCACGGCTTTTAGCGCACTGGGATAGTTTCAAACGCGTCAGATTTTCCTAATGAGGAACATGTGCTAAGCCGTCGACCTCACTCTCTCCCTAACCCAAAAATCAGACCACCATCCGAGCTGGTCCGTTGTCTGATTTCGGGTCTCCTCCAGGCATACATTGCGGCCACTTAAGAGGAAATCCACAGGGGATCTGATCACAGAATGGTCATATCTTCAGTGGAGCATAGTGCTTCGTTGTCCCAGATGTTTTCGAAAAGGGGTTCAAACTGGCTTTCGCCAAGGTCGATGTTTCCAATGCCCCTACGCTCCTGCTGGCAGTCGTCGAAGTGCCGGCATTGAAACTTGATCGGACGGTTTTTAAGTCACTTGGTAATTAGCTCACTATTCTCTGCGAGCTGCATATGAAAGTACTGTCTAGCGATGCTGCGTTACGGGCCTACGCGGTTTAAGAATATCACGTTTTTGTCTGCCGAAGCTGGTCAATAATTTTCAGAGGTTTTTAATAATTGCCTTTTGCGGAAGCTCTCTGTTACTCCAATGTTTTTGGAGTGGCATCAAAAACAAATCTCCGAAGACACAGTTGTCGGCTTAAAAAGGAACTGTGACACACCAATAACCGTCCCTCATGTTTTTCGCAGAGAGTCATTCTGCAGTGGAATTCTTTTCTGACGCATTTTGTACATTCCCTCACTGTGCGTGTTCAAGGGACGCTGACCCTTTGAAGGTCAACCGGAACTGTTACTTAGATAAATATAACTACACTACTCACTTGATTTTAATAGATAGTTTTGTTTATATTAACTTTGACTCAGATGTCATAGTGCGGATGCAGTGAATGCGTTTTTCGTGGTTATTTTACAAATGCCGCACCTTTTAAACATTTATGTTTCCCTCTTAGTTCTAGGCATTCTTCATACTAGAAAGCTGTGAAAAATTTTATAACTTGACTCCTTTTCATCCATACATGTACCGTTTAAATCAAGTTTTTAAGGGCTTATCATTTACTCCACGTATCCTGACAGACAGTGGCGACAGGGGTGCTTTATAAAATGATTAGCCGGCATTGTTTAATTTACGAGGCAACTAGTGAGCGGAATTGCAGTAAATCATTTGGAGCAAACCTTTTCAGGCTCGGTCTGAAAGTTGATATGAATAGTTGAGCTGAAATCCACTCTGCTAGGGAATAACCGCGTAATATTCACAAGCAGCCAACAAACGGTCACTAGAATAGGACTGCGTAATTATTTACCATACTGGTTGCATAAGAAATACCTAAAAGCCCAGACACGCGTTTTGCGCCGAACTGATGTCGTTGCATGACGAAGCTGCGGTGATATCAGCTCATCGGTGGGTCCCCCGCCGTCCCCATGTGTTTTCTTATATATGAACCCCGGTTTCCATCCCGATATCTTTAATTTCTGAGGGAACGGTTTTTATTTATTATCCTAACTTGATGGAGCACTATGGAGAAGCTGCGTCTGCCCACCTAACTCAAGTCTTGGCCGACTATTACTGGAAGACACTTGTGGCCCACCCAAAATCCACATTTTCATTTTAGTTGACTTGGCTAGGCCTTATGATCCCACCAACACCTTCCCATTTTAGATACGACAGAAGCGTGCGGCAATGGCGGCAGCTGGCGTGGAAGTGAAGAAATGATGCCTTGTCGTTTCTCCTCCTCTTCCTCTGTCAGTACTGTTTCCCCTGTCCCCACCCACCTGCCTCAAGAAACCTGCACGAGGGCCGTCGGTCGCCACTGTACCAATCTTCTTTCTCCAGCACCCCCAACCAGGGCAGCTTACGTCTTCGCAGCAGGCTACTGGAGTGGTTTTTCTTGTACCTATTTTCTCTATAATAGCTTCACTGAGACTCGACTGTAAGTCGGCTCCTTTCGCGGCGGGAGGGGCAGAGGCTCTTCAAACTAGTGGCGTGGGCCAGTTTTTTTTTTCAAATCAGCAGAGAAGTGAACAGAGAGGGGACAGATGACCAGGCGGGAACATCAGGTTTAAAATTTGGGTCGGGATTGCTTCTATGCCCCCCCCCCTTCCCTCCGACGTGACACGGGAACAGGATCGCCTCCATTGTGCTCTATTTTAGGAAGAGTAACTATCCCCCAACACTAGCCCAATCTCTAACTTTAGTTCCCCAAAGCCACCGATAATACGGCCGGTTCCTGTTCCATGTCCTGTCGAGGGGGGAGGGGGCCTATAAGGAATCCATACAAAAGTTTGCTTTGCTTACGCGTGAAGGAGAAGTGAGAGGGACGCAGTACTGTGGAATAACAATGTCGACGCACATTCAGGTCCCGCATGAGTCTCGCGGGGGGAAAGGCAACCTCGCGTCTACTATAGCAATAGTGGCACCATTACCGAGGAACCAAGCTAGAGTTACACTGTTCAAGACACTCTAACCCGGAGAACAATGCGACATCGTCCACGATAGTTCGCCTGCTTCATGCAATGTTGACCGAAATCCTAAAATACACTTCGGGATGTTGTAATATATCTTATCGCGCAGCATAATCGCAAAATATTTCAGTCACTTCAGGATCACAGCTTTTATGTGAGCTCCTTTCGGGGTTCACGAAAGTTATCATGTTTCGCGTAGCCGCTTACCACAATTTCCTATCCCGCTGGACGTCCAGCCGGATTCTCTCCGCACGCTGTCATTGCTTCCTACCCAACAAGACGATTCGTCGCAAGGGATGAGGCTTACGATTGTCCAACAAAGTAAGCACACTCGTTGCGTCGCGTGAGGTGGACTTATGCCGCGTCTACCTCGCTCCCTCTTTGTGCATCCGCCGTGGCACAACAATGCCAAGCCCACCAACGTTGGGCTGATGAGACTGGACGGGTGCCATTAAGTCTGTTTACGCAAATTATTTCCCTACAGAACGGTGCGTCTGTCGAGAACCCGGATATTTGAGGTGATAGCACACGGGAAGTCCTTACCTAAACAGGGACGAGTAACCGCATCAGGGGGGTACAAAGTGAAATTTTAAGTTTTTTGCGGTAACCCGCACCTTCATGAAATTGTTGTTCATAAGCAAACCAATTCGGAGAAGTACTCACAACTTGTTTGATACCTAACAACAGCCCGTCCTAAGACTTAGGCTTGGGGTACTGTGAAGGTCTGCGCGCTTGTTAGCCATCTTAGTGTGATTTCAGAGTTCGCTTTCATCAAAGACAGCCTGAAGAATTTTTGGGTAACTTTCGAATCGTCAGCCTTCACAGCTGAGACATAATGGTCAGTCATGGCTTGTTAGGCATCATAAAACGACTGTGTCAGCGGTTGAATTACAAACTTCACCCTCTGAAGTCGTAAATTTACAGTCACGCGAGAGTGATCCTGTGCAGCTCGGCGTTGGATAGTCATAAGTTTATGTTGGCAGATAAGCCTGCATGGACCCTTCCGCCTTCATTCGTCTTCGTCAGTAAAAAACTCTTCAACCATTGACTGTTATTAGTCAATAAACCGTCTGCCCTAGACCGTAGACTCAAGTCCAAGGCAGAACGGAAAAGTTCCGGACAGAGTGATAAATGTCATCCGCACGTGCTTGAAAATTCCCGATACAAGTCAACATATGAGCCTGTTTTGCTGTCGGTTGTGCTCCGTTCTTGAATCCAGAGGTCATCCATGCGGCCTTGTGGTAATTAATGCCTGTTTTCCGATGGCGACTGCTCTCCCTACATGTCATGACCACCGGTGAGGTCACCGTCGGTCAGGCGAACGGAGTAGTGTTGGGAGCTAGTGCCCGCAGTTATCGCGCACCATCTGCGCTTCCCGTCCCACCCGCATTGTCATCTACCGATTGAGGTGCATATATAGAACCTGTTGGAACTTGGAGGGCATCACTAGACGGCTCTTTGGTGCCACGCCAGCGCACCGAGACTCAAGCCTTTGTTGATGAACGCTCAACGATCGATAATGTACCGCACTCGTCCCGTTCCGTTTTCAGGCTCACTCTCGAGCCCCGCTAGCAGCTGCACAGCGGCTAGCAGTAGAAAAGGCAGATGAACAATACTGACAAAGAAAAGGGGGACTGGTTTTGTCTCTGTCGGCATTTTTCATCTGACTCGAGCATTTTTCCTAACTTGGGTCGTATGCTCGGTACCCTGGGAGTCAAAGGCTGGCTAACCCGAATAGGTGAAGTGTCCTATCATGGACACTGCGTCTGATATTTTCGGTGCGCCGACGTGTTCACTAATGTGTCCGAACAGTACCCTGTGATCCTTCTAGCGTATTTTGCATCGCAGGACCTGTATTCCGCCGGATTATCTGTCATTTGCACTTAGGGCCCACTTTTGACAAACATCTTACCACAAGAGTTAGATATCCCCTGTGTCGACCTCACTTGGAAGACTGCAAATTGACGAGATTACTCTATCCTTCTCGGGACTGAGAGACAAGCTCCAATCGCTCCTCAAACCTCCCTGCAGTGCGGTATTTCGAGTGTGGACCTTTTCATGCGTGGCACGCGTAGACGAACAGTCCAGCCTTGTCAGCCATTGCACCCAATCCCATCACAAGATGCTTGATAGGCTTGGACAATCAATCAGTGAGTGTGACAGGGAATAAAGTTTGAGACTAACACTGAGAGATGCATTCTCACGACAAATAATAAGTCAGAAGCGCCGGAATCTACCACAACCCGCTAAGATTCATGCCTTGGAAGAATCTCAACTGAGCGTCAGACTGCAATAGCTCCTACGACTGCGACATTCCTCGATCTGAGCTCCCAGCCGCCTTGAAGTAGCCGTGTGCACTCGGAGTGGGGGCATGATCGCGCGTGTAGCACGTATAGACGATCAGTTTAGCCTTATCAGCGCAGGCGGACACCTGAGGCATGTTTGACTGTCTTGCGCGGATGAGCGACTGTGGTAGATGCCGCACAAATCTGCCTCACCAGTGATAGTTCCACTGGTGAACTTTCGAAATGTCCGCCTCAGTCTCGGGCCCGTATTTCATGAGTAATGGACGCGTTCCATTAATTTCTTCTCCTGTTTCGAATGTCTGTCAAATAACTCCGAAAATGCATAAGAAGTATATACCTATAAGGTCAATTCTCTCGATGTGTAATGCACCTCAATATAGACTAGCCAAACGGTTTGTTATGCAGCTACAACCAATTCGACAACTGTTTTCCACTTACACCACAAAAGACAGTTTTCGTTTTATTGAAGAAATTGAGCGCTTAAATATCGCCGGCCAGTGTATGATTTCCTTGGACGTGGAATCGTTATTTACAAATGTATCATTGGATGAAACAAGAGATGTTATAGGCGTCCATGCGACTACAACCCGTCTGCCACCCGAAGTGCTACGTGAATTGTTGACACTTCGCACCAAAAATGTTCAACTGCTATTTAATGGACAACTCTATAGACAAATTGTTGGAGTCACAATGGGAATTCCACTCGGACCAACCTTCGCCGATGTTTTTATGAGTCACCTAGAAGAAAAGGTGTCTTCCAAATTAAAGATCATAACATTATACAGAAGATACGTGGATGATATATTCAGGATTGTTGATAACAAGAAAGACGCTGATTACCTTCCTTCTACCATGAATAAATTGCCTCCTAAGATAAAATTCACAATGGAAATGGCACAGAGCAGCAGGCTACCTTTCTAGACGTCCTCATGTTCAGAGAGGATGATGGCTCAATAAGGTGCTCTGTCTTCCACAAAAATACTCGGAAAGGGCAATACTTGCACGTTAAAAGCTTTGTATCAGTACAATTGAAATGAAATCTGTTACATACTTTTTTTTCAAAGAGCGAGAAATATTTGCTCTAGTGAAACCCTATATACAGAAATTGTCTGCATTGAATCAGCCTTACTTAATTGTGGATATCCTGCACGCTTCATTCAAAAATACAGCAACCCCTTACGGCCAAAAGTTACGGAACATTCAGTTCCTAAAAAGCCCGTTATCGTATATTTACCCTATAGGGGTGACAATATTTCTAATACAATCAAATGACGATTACGCTGCACCGTAGGAAGAACACACAATGCAGTTGAGCACATATTTATCAATCCTGCCACGAAATTTGTTGGTACCGATAAATCCTTCTGTTTACGCCCGTTTTGAATTCATACCCGGGGGATAAAATGCTTCAAAGATCCTCTCTCTGTTTACATTGCATTTTTTGAAGTTTCACGTAAATATCATGGCCATAAATTTGTTGGATTTCACGCTTGGTATACATCTATCTCATCTCAAATTTAACGACTAACTAATCAAAGGCAAAACCAATCCCGTGACTGAAAGCATGCCGCAATCCACGCTCATTTCTTTGGCATTGTCTTATTGCCACTATTGCGAAATTTCGCACGTCGATTACTTCGAGGTCTACCGTGTGACCCACGGGATGGTGAAGCGTCTTGCGAGTGACTCCGTTTATAGTCGGAGTAGACTCACGCAGCATCTCGCTCCTTCTTCCCCCACCTGACCGTGGCGCCATGACCAAGTCAAGAAGACCGGAGGCGGGATCACACTGCTTCGGGTCTCACTGAATGGGAGCGTCATACTGGCCACGCCAAGGAAGAGTTATTGCAGCCTGACTCTCAGTTCGCCAGTTGACCACCCCGCACAAACACGCTGACTGCGAGGTCGGAGTTAGACCGTCAGTTGTCAACCTCACGTTTAGCGAGCCGTGATAGTCTCAGGCTCGGGTCACGCAGAGGAGCCACACGGAGAGGATGGAGCCGATGAACACACTTTTTACTCAGGTGAAAGGTGACGATTGTGTGCTTCTAGCATGTGATATTGGGCGCGGTTAATAAGTCAGGAGGAATGCGGTGGTGTGGTACAGACTGTGATGTTCTGCTGCAGGTTTCCATGGAGGCAGATGCAACCAAATAAGCCAATGTGGCGACTGAATGCGTGTGGGTAGCGTACTGCCTGTATGTTGGTGCTCCTGGCATTGTTTCGCTTGTTCCTGTACGATAGATTCGCATGTGCACGGCCAGGCCGATGCGTAATGTGTCTGTGCAGTGACGATGAGGGGCAGTAAAATACTACTTGCGGCGAATCCTTCGCTATTTAAACTAGAGCTTGTGAGCGCTGGCTCTCCGACTCTTCGAAAATTCGACTGTGGACGCTGAGGTGCATTTGGGCGGGAGCAGCTGTGTGGATTGGTTGCTTCCCTTGTGCCTGGACTTGCATGGGAACCGACTCTATCGGCTTAGGAAATCAGGAGTAAGCGTGTAAACGACGGGCGTTAGGCCGAAGTTGATCACTGGAAACATTATTTAGGTCATAACATCGCTATGTTTTGCATCCTTGTGCGAAATAACGGTTTGCATAACCCGTAGTCATTGAGCACGTTCGTCGTTTTTTGACCCCAGAGGGAACTGGACTAGCACAGACTGTAGGCGCAACCAGTATGGTTATGATTTGCTTTTACTATGCTTCAGAGGCCATTAGTTTTGGGTAGCGCTTTGGAATTTGAAGACCTTCAGAATCCCAGATTTCGACTGGGTCACAACATTTACGGGAACACCAATCAGAGAAGCTTCGGTAGATGAGATTTTCGTGGCATTTACCTTTCCTTCCTCTCCCCCTCTCTTTCTCTAACTTTATGTATCTAACAGCTTCATACCTATCGAAGTGGGGCTTGTGCGTTTCCTGTCGAAGCAAAAGTACACAGAGCGTGTTGCCAGGCGACGCTGGCAACACCTCGGGATCCAGTGATGGTCCTTCTTGGGCGTGTCGAAGCACGTGTATGCTACACCTTCGATGACAGGGTAGCCGACGACGGCACACACCCAAACTTCACACTGGGCAGTTTGCGCGTGTTTGATTACAATGCAGTGTTGGGGTCTCCCTGACCCACTAGGCGGACTCTCCACCCTAATTCCTACCATTGACGTCAGGTAATCCCCCAACTCACGTTAGACCATGAGCGTCTTCACCTGCCGAAGTGCTCTTACGTACCAGTTATCAGCATCTTGGCTGTTTAATTTTTAAACAGGCTCTACTGAGGGCGAACTGTTTTCA
This sequence comes from Schistocephalus solidus, assembly GCA_017591395.1. Taxonomy (NCBI): domain Eukaryota; kingdom Metazoa; phylum Platyhelminthes; class Cestoda; order Diphyllobothriidea; family Diphyllobothriidae; genus Schistocephalus; species Schistocephalus solidus. Next base: position 508,495 of record WEDG01000466.1, on the reverse strand, counting down.
AGTTGAGTGTCTGCTCAGTGGATATGTCTAAATTGTTCAATCGACAAGACGGTGGTGGTGGAGGTAACAGGTGTTGAGTATTGAGATGTGGTCGCTATGATGGTGGGAGTAATGACATTGATGCCAGGGGTGATGGTAGGGAAGTCCGAAGTAGAGTTGGCAGAATTTGACGTAGAAGTTGGAATTGTCAGATTGTTGTTGCATTGCGTCCGAAGATATCCGACCAGGCCGATTCGCGCACGGAAGGTGCGTTGGCATCGCGGGCATGTTGGAAGGGGCTTGGCATTGGCGTCGTTTATCAGGGGCTCTGATGACTTTCATGCGGCTCTTTTGGTCTTGGCGGCGGTGATCCGGTTGGCGTCGTAGATTGCTGCCCCTGTCTTCACTGTCTTCCTCTAGGCCGGTCGGTTCCGGGCGAAGACCTCCCAGTTTGCCGGGTTGATCTGCAATTGATTCAGGGAAGTCTTCAGAGTGTCCTTGTAGCGTCATACTTGACCGCCTTATTGACGAGAACCCGTGGCAACATCTCCGTAGGAGAGTCGTGTGGGTAGTCGTTCGTCGTCCATCCGCACAAGGTGACCGCTCCAGCGCAGTTACAGTTGGTTCAGCTGTGCGTAGATGCTGAGGAGGCCTATTCGTTCCAGCACTTCTGTGTCCGGCATCCTATCTTACCATCTCAGCTTAAATATTCTGCGGAGGCAGCTGAGGTGGAAGTGGTTAAGCTTCCTCGCTTGCTTTTGCTAGACCGTCCAACTCTCCGCTCCATACAGCAGCGTTGGCAAAATGACAGCTTTGTACATCTTGAGTTGGGTGCTGAGGTCGTGACCGTATCGATTACAGACGACGTTCTGCATACGTCCGAAGGCTTGACTGGCTTTGGTGATCCGGTGGGCGACCTAATCGTCGATTTTGGTGCTTCATGAGAGGTTGCTGCCCAGGTAGGTGAAGGTATCCACTGATTTCATTTGAGCATCGCTGAAATTGATGCAAGCTGCGTTGTAGATGGTATTGGGCGACCACTGATGTGTGCACACCGATTTTCCCGTGTTGATGCGCGGTTGGAAGTTGTCGCAGGCGGCAGCGAAGAGGTCCAGGCTCCTTTAAATGTCCCCTTCTGTTATTACATTGAGTGAGCAGTCGTCAACGAAGAGAAATTCATGGATGGTGGCCGTGGATACACGCGAGTGGGAATGCATCCACCGTGGGTTGTGAGCCAGCCGTTCATCCAGTAGGTGATGCAGATCACGGGGCGTTCTTCACGGTAGGAATCCATTAGCATGGCAGATAACATGGGACTAAAAAGGGATGGCGCGAGGACACAACCTTGCTTCACTCCGTTTTGTCAATGCGAAGGCCTCTGAGATGGCTCCGTTGTCCGTGACTCGCGCCATCGTGTAGTTGGCGCACCATGTGAGTGAATTTCTCAAGACAGCCGAATTCCTGCATGATCTGTCACAGCCCGTCGTGATTCACCGTATCCTCGGCTTTCGTCAGATCCACGAAGGCAGTGTAAAGGTTATTTTGCATCTCCAGACACTTCTCTTGTAGCTGGTGCGTGGCGAAAATCATTTCGGTTGTTCCGCGGTGCCATCGGAAGCCACATGGTCTTTCCGGCAGCAGACCCTGCTCTAGGTATCCATTCAGACGATGGAGAAGTAAACGGACGAAGATGTTCCCGGCGATGTTGAGCAGCGAGATTCCCCGGTGGTTGTCGCAGAATTGGCGGTTCCCCTTCTTCTTCTTGTAGAGATGGGCGATCATGGCATCTTTGAATTCCTGTCCTTGGTGCCACTGCCTGGAAGAGCGCTGTGAGCTGGTTCATCAGTCGGGGGCCACCGTGCTTGTGGATGTCAGTAGGGATCGTGTCTGATCGAGGTGATCCAGGAGAGTTTGCTGCATGGCCCTGATAGTTTCCTTGAGAGAGGGCAGGAGACTGAGGTTGGCATTGGTTTCCACTTCAGGCAGTCGGCCGATGGTGGCGTCGGAGATGGTGGAGGGCTGGTTAAGAACGCTTTGAAGGTGTTCTGCCCCGCGATTCAGGATTTGCAGCTTCTCAGTGAGCAGCGTAGTTCTGTCAGCACTGAAGAGAGTGGCGGCCCCTTTGACGGGTGGTCTGAAGACAGCCTTGGTGGCGACGAAGAAGGTCTTCGTTTCGTTGTGTTTCGCGTACCATTTGATCTCCTCGTCTTTGCAGGTCATTCAGGCGTTCTTAATCTCCCATAACCAGTGCTCTACGAGACGGTGACTTCGGCAGAAGGCTGTTTTGTTTGTAGCGGTAGGGCGGTCGACGTAGGATTTGTGCAACCAGTTCTTCTTGGCGAGCAGAGTGTTGATAGCGGCATCGTTGTCATCGAACCAGTCCTGGTGTTGACAACATGTGCGGTTGAGGACATCTAGATCGGTGGATTGGACCCTGTCCCTCAGTTGGCACCAGCGGTTCTCCACGGAGGCGTCCTCTTCGGTGACTGGAAGGTTGGCTATCCTGTTGGCCAGTCCGTTGCTGACGGATGGACGGATCATCATATCAACATCTTCGAAATGAGGCTTCATCTGCAACCACGTAGAATATCCGAACGTAAGTGACCACCGGGTAAGTTGAATACTGTTTTTTTGAATGTACCTGCTCACTACCTCCATTTCGGCAACTTACACACACGCACACACACTTTGGGCTGACCACGCGGTCCAAGTTATCCCGTCAGTTGGCAACATTCAAAGCCATGGCTTTTAGCGCAGCCTGGTAGATTCAAATGCGTCAAATTGTTTATAGTGAGGAAAATGCGCTGAGCCGTCGCCCCACCCCCCAAATCAGACAACCGTCCTACCCATTCAATTGTCTGATGTGGGACTGGGCGCATTGGCTGAGAGAGATCCAATGAACCCGTGTTCACGCGCCATAGCACGACCTGGCCCCCTTACTGCACACACCAGGATTGTAATCTACTTGCTCTTTCAACGCAAGGGAGAAAGTGCGGCGATAACCGAGGCCGCCGAGTCAATCACAATTGGGTCCAATGTATTATTTAAACATACTAAAAGAGCCGCTACTTAATTGATTTAGGTAGCGAAGTATATGTATGTTAAAAGACCACAGATTTTTCATTTGCGGATGACTGAGTCAGACTTGCCAACAAGAGTCGTAGCGATTTTAATCAGATCGGATTTTGCAGTCCAAGTGCTATCCTGATCTGCGTACTGGTTGTTCTTGATGGATTACCGAGTTCACCTGCGCTACGGTACCCCACCATTACGAAGAGTTTCTCATAGCAAGCAATCAAGGGACGAGGAAGAGAAGTTGAAGAATAAGGAGAGGAGGCGTATCGTTACGGCGAAGGAGCATTGAGGTAGACTTTATTGAGTTTGGTTACGATTGACTGACGTAGACCACCAGTGCACCCCCATCTCTTGGTCAGTTTTGCCCATTCGGTATACATTTGTAAAGTTCATAAGCTTGAACGATAGTTGCCCGTTCATTCGGCAATGGCCCACCAGGAAACGATAGTCGTCTCCTGAATGAACAGTTCTAAACTGACACCCTATTGCTATTAGTGATACCCGAAAATGACTGAGTTCTGTGAAAGAACACAGCAAGAGTGCATGGTTGTACTAACCTGTGCTCAGTAGTAAACGACCCGTTTCGGTCTTTGCTATGCAGGTTTGTGGGGCACACTTTATTTATTTCTTTATTTATTGATTGATTTATTGATTTATTTACGTGTGCTGTGAGCAAATTTGCTGCAATTGCAGGCGGTGCTACATGTAATTTCTTTGCTTCATTAAAGGCTTGTTCCTCTTACTCTCTTTCCTACCTTCTGATTTGGGACCCTTCAAATTGCCGATCATCCTACCGCAACGAGTGCTGGCCACTTCCGAACGCTAAACGCCGTTCCTAATTTGCCTAGTAGTCAGAAGTTGACAACGAACACTTTTCCACAAGAAGCACGGTTTTTTTTGGCCCCACTGCTGACTTGCTTTCAGTCACACAAATCAACCAGACGACCAGCCAACTGATGAAGATGCACGGCTTCGTCAAGCCCTTTCTTTCCTCACTGTCAGCTCCATCAGTTTCTCCTCCGTCTGCCCTCTTGAACGCGGGGTCACCGATGGTGAACCTCTCACAAGCTTTAGCCTCATTTCGGTGGCAAGCAGCCTCCTTTCAAATGAGTGCTCAACAGGATCATCCAGCTGGGAAGTCCAGCAACCTCCCTCACCTTTACCCAACTCAGTTATCAATTGCTGGTGTCATGTCATATTTTGCCAAAGGTCGTTGTTGCACCTTTCCCTGCCAATTCACCTAGAAGCAAGGCTGACTGGTGAAACAGGTTAGTCCGAAGGCTAGTGCGCCCGCACACTGTGCGCCTGCAAAAGTCTGACCCGCAGACGTTTACTCGTGGGCACCGGAGCTCGGATCATGGTTGTCCCATCAACTCCAGTCAACCATCGCTGCCCCCCCGACCCTGGTCTTCATTTCTAAGATGCCCTCTGTTCACCCCTTCCAACGTTTGGCAGCCTGTTAATCACCCTGAACCTTGGCCTTCGCCGGCCTTTCTGTGTAATATTCTTCGTTGCTGCTGCCCTTCATGCATTCCTCTGTTCGGAATTTCCAGCCGAGTTTGATGTACTTTTGGACTGCCGGCAGTTACGGCTGCTCGACGGCTCTATTTGTAAACAGGTTGACTCCCGTTAAACTTTCCTGCAACTTATTTGTCCTGTATATAGCTAGAGCCTGCCCTTATCCTGAGCTGCTACTCCAGCAGCCGAACCTCAATCATAACCGTCGTGGTGGGGAGGTTCAACACGATATTGTACACACCAGGCCCTCCTCTGGTCGCTCAGCCTAGACGACTGGCAGCGGCTCTCCTGCAGGCCGCGAAGAAAGAGTTATATCACATGCTTCGGCCGTCCAGCAGGCCCTGGCTGTCCCCTCTGCACACAATATCCAAAGCCACATCAGGCATCCGACGATCGTAAGGCGACTACCATGCCCTCAACAACGCCACAGATTCTCATAAAAATCCGGTACGTCATCTTCAGGATTTGACACGAGCCTATTTTTGCAATGTGGTATTCTCGAAGATCGACCTGGGGTGCGCCTTCCTTCGGATACTAGTGACCCCGAATAATATTCCCAAAGTGACCGTTACTTATCCCTTTGCTGTATTCAAATTCGCCCGCATGCTATCTGAAAATCGCATTCCCACCCAGACGTTCTCCAGCTTCTTGAACATGTCTTACGTGGTCTGCCGTTTGTGCACGTCTTTATCTATGATCTCTTGGTAGCTAGTCAGAATGTTGAAGAACATGAGAAGCACCTCGCCTTGGTGTTTGACCGCCCCGGAAAAGTACGGTGTCAGTATGAGTTAACCCCTGATTCCTTTTAGCGTGCCTTCTCTTGAATTGCTTGGCCATCCCGTTTACTCTCTCCACCAATCTTCAAGTGTCATTTACAACGTCTTCTGGGCAACATCAGTTTATTTGGTGACGACGTGGACTCAGCCTTATCACGAACACAACTTCCCCATCCCCCTCCTCCTCCCCTCCTCTTGGCGGGAATACAGAAACGTTCGTTTGTCTTTGCTTGCTTACAGTCTCTGATGATGGCCTCCTGTCCCAGTGATCGCGCGTTCGTCTTTGCAGTATACATCTGTGTACGTACTCCCTAACAATTGACAGTGATGAGAATTTATCGAAAGCTAACGTATGCTCGCCAAATTGTCTTTTGAATTGACAATATTCAAATATTACTCACAAACCTTAAGTAGCATTGCTTTTACAAATGTTTCAAGTTTGGAGTTGACGTTGTAATACTTCGGGTTATCGTCGAGGGATAATGGGGGAAACTTATAATTTTCTAAGCGATTCTTGAGAAGCTGCAGGATGTTGCCTCCACGACTGATTGCGGTAGATCAGTTCACGGTTTTACTACCCATTGGGTGAATATTACGGAGTGGAGGCTTGGCCTGGACATTTTCGAACGCAGTTTCATATCATGTCCACGAAGAGAAGGCGAGAGATGCCACTGAGACACGTCCTCAAAAACGCAACCCTTGCTCAAGGCCATGTATTATCGTGTAAAATAAGATAAGATCACCACTTCACTGTCTATAAACCAGAAGGAATAGCTTTAAGAATTCAAGTCTCTCTATCCAAGTGTGTTTTTTAGACAACGTACTAACTTTGTTGCACGACGTTGAACTTTCTCGAGATATATTTCGTCTTTTGCGAGCCATGACCCCACGCCTGTATGTAAGTAGGCGTGAAGGTAAGGTCGTGGTTAAGTTGTCATCGGAAAGAGGTGCGGTTCAACAACAAATCTACGCCAGACACCTTCCCCAGCCCCGACGCACAGTTCAACCATTTTCATCAATGTGTCGTAGGTCCCTTGCCTGCTTAATATGAAGGTGAAAAACATCGTAAAGGCTTTAGTCAGTCGTTGTGTCAAAATTTTTGATGTGCCAGAAATCAACATGAAACTCGGAGAATTCCCGGGCGCACCTTCACTATGTTCTTGCATGGTTACATTCAAAATACTAAAAGTCTTGAGATGGAGTTTCAGAAATTCGATTAAACCATGATCATCAGATTAGCCTTCTATGTAGCAGATTGTTTAAATTTTCGGCAGACAAACATGCTGTTTACAACCTGCGACTGTAATTAAACATATTCTCGGCCGAATGACGTATCTTCTGCCTTGATTGCAATTGAGCTATCGATTCTCCTCTGTCAGGGTTAAGGTTCTATATACCTAAAACTAATTAATTTTATTCCCACACCTTCGGTGGTGAATGCCTCGGCATTTACGAAACTAATATAGTCACGTTATTGATTGCGTTGTCATTAATACCTCCTTAATTGCGTTCATTCAGGCAGAGCATTCACCTAGTTACCATCTTCACCTTTGAGTCTAAGGCCATTGGTGCCCATAAGTTCCCAACTTCTTAGAAGTTTGTGGCCATGGTTCGTTAAGTTCAAGAACCCCTCACCCCTTCGAAGGCATTCAAAGTGTAGAATAGACTTCGAAAAGGACCAACGCACTTTATCAGCCGTTCTACATTACATTTTACCACAATAAAATAAGTACTGTAAATTAGTTAGTAATACATTGTTTAAGTTATCAAATTCTGAGTAGGTTACAATGAGAACAGTGACGTTGATACTGATAGCAATTAAACTACAAAGGAAACTTCAAATTTCACTTTGCTTTTTCGTCTATGGCTCTTTATCACCGAGCCTCTTTTGACAAAACAAGTTCTGTCTGTGCTATGAACAAGGTTGTTAAGATACTATTTACTTCGAAAAATATGGTTTCAGTCTTGGCTGGTGGCAAGCAAGCACGCTGTCAAGAGCCGTGCATCTTCGACTCCTATTCACCACGTTGGAGCGTCATATTACTTAGGCAGATTGAAGACTGTCATGAGAGGCTGCCCAATTTACAGGCATTGCCACTAAAACCAGACTGACAGGGAATGTCCGCAAGCTCACTCGGTACGGATAATTTATCTAGCTCCGTAAACTGGGAACTGAGAAGTAAAGGGAGCTTGGCGCCAAATTTAAGAAAAAATGGGCTTAGGTTTACGCTTTGGTTTAGGCATGAGGTTAGGGTTGGAGTACGTTAAAGTTAAGGGTTATGGTTTAGGTTGGTTTTAACTGTAGGGTTAAGACGAATGCTTTGGTTTAGGTGTACGTTAGGTTACGTGTTATATGGGAATATTAACCCTTTCTGGGCCACATTTATTACTTGGATGGGGCGTTCCCGTGTCCGGTTACGGGAGCCTTATAAGTCTTATTTAGGGCTTAATTCAACGGGTTTCCGTGCCGAGTTACATAAGTGGAGAAGAACCGATTAGTGGTATGCGAATGGTAGCAATTAGAGTAAACGTAAGCCTACACTGGTTGATTCTCCAGATAAATTTAAAGTACTTGCCAGAACTTGTTTGCATTTCGCTGACATTTCGGAGAGCATGGCTGGCTCTCCATTAACAAAGCGTCTACTGCTAATATCGATCAGGGGTTTGAATGGCAGGCTGAAATTATCGGCCTTGGACTGATCGATTTTTTTTTGTGTTCTCTGCCTCGGCCTTTGTGTGGATGCTGATACAGCTTGACGGTCGTGGTGCTGGGCGACTGCAGATCGGTCGAGGGTGCTTGTTAAGCCTGCCTTCTGTTCCGGTGGGTTCGTGTAACCGTCTTGCCCTGGTATTTGATGCATGTAATAACTCAAGACTTTATAGGCCGTTGAGAGGTCTAAATGCCTGTTGATAGAGTTGGCATCTGAATACCACGCTTTAAGCGTAAGTGTTGCGGCTTTCGAGGTTCTGATGGTTGCTCCTTGAATGTCGAAGGTGTGGCCAGTCTCTCCAACATGGGCTGCAAGCTGTGAGTTCAAGGCGAACAAGGGCGTGTCATTCAAAACACTGACCGATATTAGCAGTAGACGCTTTGATAATGAAGAGGCGGCCAAGCTCTCCAAAACATCAACGAAAATACAAACAAGTTGCGGCGAGCACTTTAACTTTATCTGAATTTTATCCCAAAACACTTACCTCTGAGCATCTGGGAACGTCAGTGTTAAACTTTACACATGCCTCTTAACGGACGTCTTATTGCTACAGGTCTAGAACATACAGTAATGGATTAGCACTAAGGAGATGTCACCATCTCTACAGTTGCAGAATCTGACATTCAGTCGTTTCGGTGATGCATTCGATCTTAGTATATAGATCCTATTGGCTAAGTTTGGGGCTATCGGCACCTGAAAATTTTAAGTTGCAATATTTCAAACGCTACAAGTTTCAGAAAGTTTCCTCTTAAGCACGCGTAAACGGCCGTAGGAAGGGCTATCGCAGCAGGCTAGGCGCTACGACCTTCTAGCCCGGTTCCGTATAAGGTGGTAAGAATTGGGACGCCAGCTGAGAGGATAGTTTATTCTGTACAGAACTATCGCAGAAGGTGTTTGGAGGAAGTTGGCTGCCGGGCGAGGGCACGTCCAACCGCCGCGTCTACGACGCCCCAAGTGAGGAAAATGCGCTGAGGCGTCGACCTCACTGTCTATTCCCATTCCTAGCACCAGCCACTAGCCGAGCCGATCAGTTGCCTGGTTCGGGGAATTGGCACAGTGGCTGACATAGCTAGTTACCGTGTCTATGCCTGCCATATACACGACCTGGTCCCCTAAACAACAACACTAGGACTCACAAAAAAGGGGATGAGTGGCTCGGATCTCACGTGTGTGAGAGTGCCAGAGATAACGGACCTACAGTGTGTGACCTTATCGCAGTAAGCCAAGTTGATAGGGGAGGCCCTGCCCGCTATGACCTTCTGGCCCGGTTCCGTAGAAGGAGATAAGTAGTGGGAGGATAGGTTATTCTGTACAGAACTATCGCAGTTGGCTGCTGGACACGTCCAGTCGTCGCGTCTGCAATGCCCGTAGGCCATGAGACCGTGCAGTCATCACAGCGCCTCCAGCAAGGCCAGGTGTGAGTAAGCCTCGAAGGTGATTGGCCGGCGTGGACAGCCAATGGGGTGCACCTGCATGCAGACGCGAGAGGTTAAGCGTTCAGCGTGGGCACGGCGTGGGGTAACTACAGGGCAGCCCAGGTATACGGGAAGCCAGAAAATAGTAGATATGCTCGGTGCAACTGCGAGAGAGAGAGAGAGAGAGAGAGAGGATATGTACTGTCACTAAAATTAAGTAGCTTTTTTTCCTCCATGTATGTTCGAAACCCTTAGAGATCGAAGTATATTTTATAGAAAATATGCATGAAAAAGTCATCCTTTTCTTCATTTGCTAGCAAATTATGTTTTCTTCAAATTTCATCAATGAGGAAAGGGTAGATTTCGACTTAAAGATGTTGATAAGTATAAGATTAGGCAAGGATATAATATGCAGTCGGGGTCAGTGACATATAACCCACGGAACGCGTCTTGCAGGACATTTATTTAAGTTGGCGCTGTGTGGTTGAGTTCTTCCTCAGTTGGCGATTAACGTGCAGGTTGGGGCCATGCATTCATTTTTGCAAATTTGTGACGTCTTATGCCAAAAACCTCAGCTGCAAAATTGCGTGAGTGTATTTTGTTTTACCAAACCGATAATTGGGACTGTAAAAAAGCACATATATGAAAAGTCGTCACATGCCGTCTTTTTCCATGCCACGCGGTACGCGAAAGATGTTCAGATAATATCTATCTGCAGTTTACTATTAATGAATACGGAAATTTGAAATGAAAAGAGCAAACGATTGACATTTCTTTCGCCAAATCTTAGCATATATGCAGCCACTTGATTGTGCATTTGCGATCTTAGAACTGGACCAAAAAGAAAGCAAGCTTAGCAAAAAACACTCCAATTGAACGAAATAAGTGAATTCTTTCATTATCAACAGACATTGTATTCATTATTTTTTTTAGCGAAGTCGAAAAACCGATCGAACTTCCTTATTAGTTTCTTGACTTGATCTTGGAAAACGACTGAGTATGCAGACATTAGACAGCGAAATATCTAATTAAAGTGTTTTTTAAAGAGGTAACTTATTATAAGAGTTTTATAAACCGTTCCTAGTTATATTAATTGACAAATTATGTTGTGGGCGTTTATTCTTCTCGGTAACGAGTTTTTATGTGTGACCCTAACGGCCAGCTGCATTAGAAAGACTGTCTCAGAAATCAGTATTTCGGTAAATGCCTTTCAGAAGTATCTTATTTCAAAGGTTTCAATAAGCGCATACAACAGAATCTACATTTATAGGCAATAGACAAACAACACAGGAAAAAGTAAAGTATTCATCACCATTTAAAGGACGAGTTGAAACTCATCGTAATCAAACACCCGAAATATTTATGAAATTTAAAAAAATAAAGTCCTCTTAATATGCATAAAAATAATACGCTTACGATTTCACCTAACAATCACATTTTAAATTTATTAGTCACTGACTGGCCTATCAGCATGTCAGCTTATGAAATATTTTATTCCTAGGAAGTCCCTACCGGCGTACTCAAGCGAAAATCTGTTTGTCTTAGTCAAACGCATCTTAGGCAGTGTATTAATGGACGAAGAAATCGCCAGTTCTCACGCAACTGTGTTAGAATACATACACACACTTTATGCTGTTTGGTAACGGCCATACTTTCTATTGCCCTTAATCTGGAAGACTATTGCCACTTAAGAACTTTTTTTCAAAAGTAATTATACTTGTGGTGTTTTATTTACTCGTAAGTTTACATGGAAAAGCATTCTGTACATTTAAAACTTCAGGTTAATTAACTAACTGGATTTTTTACGTTTTCGGAATTTGCCACTTTTTCTAAAAAATTAGTATTTATAAACAACGCAAAATTAATTTTTAAACCAAAATATGCCTTCTTTTTAAGAATGGTTACATATTTACGCCTGTAAAACTTTGGGGACGCAGTAAGGGCTGATTTGGCATAACGTACCTTATCTCATGAAATCCAGGAGATTTATGGGATAGAACACGTACATCTGGATCATCCTGCCAGATGGTCGCACAGCTCCATCTTCATATACTCTACAATTAACGTAGGAAATCCACGGTCAGGAAAGCTTTGAAACGAGCTCTTCTACGTTGTCAGAAAACTGTAAAGGAAGTTGCCTCATTAAGGTCTAGGTAGCGTCTGCCAAATGTGTGCTACACACAGAAAGGTAAACCGAAAGAGACAGCAGAGACTGGCAGGATCATTTCCGGTTTATTAACCGTCATCAGTTAGGCATGTACAACCACAGTTTCGGATGGGCTAGGATTTTAATCTGGAATCACCGGTCATTGAATATCTTACATTCTACTTTCTGATGGGATCGTTTTCATTTTTCATTCTTGTCTATATTTCTTGTCGCTATGCAACCATCAGTAAGGGCTCTGGATGGAGCTGTAAGGCACAATGAGTCGAACCTACCCAATAGCCTACGATCATTGAAAAGCTCTTTGAAAAACAATGTGCTCCATGCTTAGAAATATATTGAACAAGCCATCTAGGGGTTCCGTTTGCGTGTGTGCGTACGTAAAACGTGTCTATCATATGCACAAGACAACTTGGGTCAGAAACCCTTTGACGCAGCCTGCGAAGAACAGCATTCAGCCCAGTTGACACATCACAGAGACCTACCGCTTATAAGTTCGGCATGTGGACTTTCGTTGTGGACGTTCATTATTCTCGGCAACGGATGTTCATGTCTAGATGAGCCTATAAATGTGACCCTAAACGACCAATTTAACTTTAAGGAATGTCCAAAATCTCACTTTGGTAAATGCTTTGAAGAAATATCTCATTTTGAAGGTGTTGATAAAAAATGGAACAAAATCTAAGTTTATGGAAAATCGATGGAAAACAGCAAATGTCCTGAATTATTAATTGGCATTTCATGGAGGACTGGAAACTAATTGTAGTGCAATACCAGAAATGCCTAGAGATAAATTTTCCCAAAGGAAAGTTCTCTTTCTCTTCACTCAATTGTATGTGTTTATGAGTTCACCTGACAATTTTATTTACGTTTACTAGTCGCAGTTACAGTAATTTTTCCATTTTCAGAAGTTACCGCTTATCAAAAAAGTTAACATTTCTGAGTGGAATAATATTACTTTTCATATTTATCTTAAGCTTTAAATGCAACAAACTGTTAATTATTATTTAAAAGTCTCAGTACATGCATTGGTGCCGGTTTGCGAGTGAGCATCAATCTTTCGTACATTTCGGCACTTTGCATTAGATAGGTCACATACTCTGCCATCGAACAGGAGAAAAATATAATTTTTGCCATCAGAGAACAGAATATATGTAAGTAAAGTCTACAGCAGGTGCTCTCAGGCACTCAGAATGAGATGACTTCCCATGGATGGCCAGAAGAAAACATCAAAACAGCTGGCATTTTTGAGTTGAAAAATTTGCTTCCGTACTCTGTTTTTAATTAGGCAGCTTTTTCAGTATCTTAGCAGTATTAAGCTTAAGACAGGCCTTTTGTAGATTCCAATAAAAATACGCATACCATGGGATTAAGAGGGTGCCTAGTTTAGCCGATCTGAGTCACCAGGTCGTGTTTGGCAGGGTAGACGGCCTGTCTAGTTGGTTGATGAACGCTCACCGATCGCTAACAGAACTTACTCGCCCCGTTCTGCCTTTGGGGTTCACGCTGACACCCCGCCAGCAGCTGCACAGCGGCTAATACTATTGGTAGATGAGCATTGCCGTCAAAGGCAAGGGAGACTGGAATGGCCATTTCTGGCTCATTAGACGTCATCAGCCAGTCATACCCAACGGGCTGTTTACTATTGTCAGCCCCTGCACCCGGAGCCCACCTGCTATCGGAGCATGGTGGGTGAGGGAGAAGAAGAGAGTGTGTTAGATGCTACGCAAGTCCGTTTTTACTCTAAACTAATTCATGCACATGTGACCGATGCTGCGCTTTCTGCGTCGGGTACGTAGCGCACTTTGTCACTTACGAAGATTTTTAACTGTCAAATTAATTCTTGGTAAAACCAGACTACATGGCAAGTGTACAATGCACATGCACGCATATTTGGAGATATCAGGAGTGGAACCGTTAGCTGCAACTAAAAATTAAAAATTCCTGGTTTCTGCCCTTTTCTCTACAGACTTCTACATATAAACGTGCGGTTTTGAGTACCGAAGGTGGATGACTATCCAATAAAGAGAAATTTAGTGTTTACAAATCGTCTTCGAACCTATGGATCCACCGAACCTTTGTGCAAATAGACTTTTAGATCAGAACACCTCGCGACTGCATGTTCATCTTGCAGCTGGCTTTGTATCGTTTCTCTCAAAAATCGGATCTACGCTTCCAACTGTCAAAGGAAAAGGGCGGAAATGACACGTTTGGTTCAAATGAACAAACATCTGCTCAGTATTTGTGCTTACAAGTATTTTCTTCTTTTCAGATCCTGCGAAATGGCTGCCCTGCGTTGAATAAAATCGTACGCAGCTTCCTCCTCCTCATTCTTCTTACGACGCAGTTCCACCCAGACACTGACCCAACGTAACGCCCCCTGGGTAATATCCTTCTTACGTGCTCAGACAGGAAGCTTTAACCACGCCCCCGCGCTACGCCCGCTTATACATCTAGTGAGATTTACTCGCAGTTACGCCATCATCGCCTACCCAAATTTCACCCCTCCCCAGAGAGGTGAATGTCATCGAAATGCCGACTGACGTAGGAAGCTCTGATATCCTCACCATTGGGTTTTCATCCGATTGTTGGAAACGCATTAGCGTTAGTATAGAATAACCGATGGTGCCGCCCCTACTCTGCCCACTCTCCACCCGATTGCACTCACCATCCGCCTGGTGGAACTCTTTGATCTCCATTCATAAATCCAAATGATAAATATAAAAAAATGTATACCTCTCAACTTTTCTGAACACCGCTATCTTCTTTGGCGGGAGGAGTTCATGTATGCCCATTTTCATTCCAACAAACAGACAGTCGCCGAGATCTTTGGCTTCCTGTCCTACCGCAACAAAATTCTGGATGTAAGAATTTGCTTTGAAGTAACGAAGGTGCGTGTCTATCCCATCTAGGGAAATCGCATATCTGAACGATGTGAAACCCATAGGTAAATGTAAAACAGACTAAAGAACGATTATTAAATAATATGCGGCTGCAATTCGTTTTCACATCAACGGTTTACCAGAGGAGTTATCGGGCCTTTGCACAAACAGGCTTTTTCGATAGAAACTTATTTCTACCCCAGGCTTCGCTACGTTTGAAAGTAGAAAGACCAAAATGAACTCTTCCGGAATGCTAAGAAAAAACTGGCCAACTCGCTCTTAAAATTAGAAAGTAATTGCTATTTATGCAGCTTTTGCACAACATTTTAAATGCTTAATAATTGCTCTCTACTCTTTACTAATTCGGATACAATTTATTTTAGAGTACAAATTTGAAGTTCGTGAACCATTCACAATGAAGATGAAACAAAGCAGAAATGCGCTTAAATTTCTCCCACGCGTTCAAACTCGGCCCAATGGCTGCTGATATAAACAGAGCATGTCAACAAGTGTTGGGACAGTAGGAAGGTGTCTTCGGAAATTCCATAGGGGCAATGAAAGCCCTGAAGAGGAAGAAGATAAAAGAACTGTTACGCACTCTCGAAACTAAACGTTTGAAAGCAATTGTTAAAGAAAACACACATCAAAATGTCAGAGAAATGTTTGAAGCACTTGATGTCAGAAGTTAAACGGTGTCCAACTATCTCCTGCAAATTGGTAAATTGGTTTCACGCCACTTTATATGGCAGCACAGGAGAATAACCTAGAGGTTCTGACTCTGAATAATAAATTAAACTAGAATTGCTAGTTTTAATCGTAAAGGTGCCATTTGTATATATTAAAAGGATTTTAATTTGGTTTACTTCCTTTATAAATATTTCTGGTGCTCGATTGCGAGGCGTTTTAGATCGTCCTTGAAAAACTTCGATTTTAAGTGTTTTCAGTCGATTGTCTATGAACGCAGGGTCTGTTCTATGTGTTTATTGAAACGTTTGCAATAAATTATTTTATCTGAATAGATACCGAAGCAGGGAGCTTTGAAACATTCTTTCGAATGCAGATGGCCATTCGGGTCATATTTTAAAGGGCAATTAAATACAAAACGTCGCTGCCGAGCAAAAATAAACGCCTACAATAAAATTCGTCAATCAGCATGCCTTTCGGGATATGCTAATCTATGCACTTTTGTTGTTGTCAAGTCAAGGAAAAATGAGAACGTTTGACCGGGTTTTGAATTCACTGAAAATAATGGACCTAATATTTGATGAAAATGAAAAAAATAATTTATTTCTTTTTATTGGAGCGTTTTGCGTTATTTTTGTTCAGTTTGCTCGCATGATTTATAATTGCAAATGCGCAACATAATGGCAGAAAAATACTAAGTTCTTTCGAAAAATTCTAATCTTCTGCCTCTTCCGTTTCAAGTTTCCGTATTTATTCATGGTCAAGTGTAGATTTAAATCATCTAGCCACCATTCGCGTACGGCATGAGAGAGAAAAGTGATGGTATGCCATGGCTTCTCACACACATGAATATTTATATATATATTGAATAGCTGAGGTAGAGTGCATTCCGAGATGATATAGTGAAGAAAAAAGGGCTCGTCGGAAAATAGAGTTGTACTCGTGAATTTTCAAGCTTTACTTGGATTTAAATGTGAGTTTTAGTAGCGCAAACTACTTTGTTCGCTTAACGAATTAAACTTTGTATATTTCTTGCAAATTTTTAATAATTGACTAGACACATAATAAAGCCCCCTGGATACATGTTTTAACAGCCATAAATATGGAGCACATTTTGTTTGCCTGACAATTCATCTTTTCAATCACTGATCATATAACCATCTATGATGAATCAAAGTGTTCGTACATGTTTTTCTTTTAATGTGTTGTTATTTAAAAAAACCTATATTCAAATTCAACAGCAGAGGATACAAAATATTCCAGTTAAGAGTATATGAACTTCCAGGCTGTAGTGGAAGTGCGGCGTTTTGGTCTTGGAACACGAATAATCATTAAAAATTCCCACATTCAATGATACGTGTTTGGAATTTTACACGCTTTGGGCATCTGGTTGTGTGCAACCGGCTCTCCGATGCCTTTGGATAATACACAGTATTTTAATTCAAGAAGATGTAACAAGAGTACTTGATATGCAAAAAGAAAGGTTCTATGGGTTATCTCTTGCTGACTCCGACTACACAACACATCCTTGTCAATTGTTTTATTGCGTTTTTATGCCCTTGTACCTTCAGACATGTTTTATAGAAAACTGGCCTAAAATATGCTTTCGTATAGACATTTAGTTTGCCAGCCATGCCTTCTTTAACTTCTGCTCTTGAGGAAAGACAGTTTTTCAGTTGTGAAACAGTTCCTCATGATGGAATTTTTATAAAAATCGTGAAATTTTTCCTTTATAAAGTATCATATCTTTCCATCTGTTAATGGCTCTTGTAAATTATGCTACGTGGTCGACGTCTAGCATATGGAAACATAGGAGTTTTCCTACAGGGAAAGTATGCCGGTTGTTGTTCCAAAACCCTGAATGCATGTGTACGACTTAGCGATGCTCAAAATAATAGGGAATTGCAAAAGACAATTTCTAAAACCAAAAGATACGCTTTCATTAAGTTTATTGTTTGAAGAAGACGTAAGTTGCTACCGAAGAAGGACAGGAAGGAATATTTTTGTGCATGTTTTCTCTAAAATATATTTGAAGTTATGGGCATCGCTAATCAATGGGAAACATTCGTACAATATTAATATGTGCAGTTTAGGAAATGAAGCTTTGGCAAGCTGCAAGGAAGAGGTTCGTTTCAAAGCCGGCATCTTGGCGTGACTGAAATATCTGGAGATTAGGCTGTACGATAATCACTCTTAATTAAGTAATCTTTTTGAAACGAAAAAAACTTCAGAATTTCGGTTAGCACTTCCTGGGATAGTACATCCACTCTACCGCAAAAGTTGAACAAAGGTTTAAGGCGACGCTCCATGACTTTAAGTGCCTTCTGTTGGATCATTCGCCGTTCTTTTTGCAGACTTTCCAGAAAGTTGCCTTCACTGCTTCCAGTAAGTGCGGACAGCAAAGAAAAACAGTTTTAGAATCTGTTGCCAGCTCGCTCACGCCCTAGGGAGCACCGGTTACCTCATTTTACTTCGCAAATGAACTGACTCAAAGTTACTCAATATTAACGCTCAGACTTCATCGACGTTCCGGACCCCACTGGACGTACTTTGGCAGTCCCTGCCCCCCTGGTATCCACCATGCTTCTGGAATACAAACAACCTTGGCGTAGATTGGACGACATTTCGACCGTCGTAACCAACGGTGACCTGAACTGCCCCTACGGTACTTCATTATCTCCCTCTCACCTGGAGACCGGAAGCGGTTGGTGAGGGTGGGCGTGCGCCTAAGCCTGCCACAACAAATCCAGCCCGAATAACGCGTGTCGTGTCCTGATCTGCACTGCTCATTGGTCCAGCGCATCTACTGCGAGCCCCATTTTAGGGGTCGCATAAAGATATAACCGACAGCGCAGGCTACCTCAGTCAGGACGTTTTGATGCGGATGATAACCTCTCGACAACTAACGGCCGTTGGAGATTAACCGCCGGTTCAACCATCGTATCCCGACGATGTTTGCTAGATCACCACATGCCTACAATAATTAGCACGACATTGGTTCATCGCTGGGCGGTCATCGTTCGTGCGATGGTTGCTTTTAGGTCCGTATCGGAGCCATAAAAATCGAAATGTACCCTTTCTTCAAGTATAACTTCGAAGAAAACATAATTTGCTGTCAAACGAGTAATAAAAAATTATTTTTTAGGTATTTTTGCTATCATAAATATGTGCATTTATAAGGGTATTGAAAATCTATGATAAAAGGCATATAACTTAAGCAGGCATTGTTCAATGAACATAAAAATTTAAGGCAGCTGACAGGAAGCTTGTTCAAAAGTCAGCATCGTGCAGTGACCAAAACATCTTAGGATTTTTTTAAGATACTACTAAAACTCTACTTAAGTAAAATTTTCTTATCAAAAACGCATTCCAGAATTTTGGTTAACATTGCACTAGATGGCACATCTACTGCATGGAATGTGCGTTCAATCCGTAACAAAAGAAAAAAAAGGTGCTATTTCATTATTTTTTTATTATATTTGGATGTTGTATTTGGCACTGTGAATTGACCTTAGCCTAATCCAGCTTGTTTGTTTTTGGTCTTTTGATCAAAGCTGACAGACACCAAAGATATACAAACAGTCGTTTCTGGATTGTTAACAATCAGCAGTCAGGCATAGCCCAATGTCATGCCATAAGGATCTGAAGGAGGCCTTCAGGCCGGCTATTCATTGGATATGTGGGCCTGGCGCTCATTTGTTTGATTTCAAGGGCGACATTCTGTTGGCTGTGGACGGAAATACAGTCACATTGTAAAGGTAGTTGAATCGCACCTGTCCGAAACTAGGCCACAATAGTACATAGTATGGATTTTGCTAACACATAGTAGATTGCCTATCTCAGGAAATATCATCCTGAGATGGTGATATAGCACACATTTGATGTTATGAATTATGGTTTTTGTACGGATTTGAGGCGCAAAAATTTAGTTTAATAAGGAAGAGTTATTTTTAAGATCTGTTTATTGAGGGGCAAAAACTGGGCGAAACGGTGCAAAAATCTGTCGTTTCTTGATTTTAGGTGTTTTCCTAAGTTATTGCACCTTCTAGACCAACAATTATTATTTGTGTGCGTTGTAATTTAGACGAATATTAATATATGCTATAATGGTTTGAAATAAATCCCTTTAAAGAACGGAACACTTGATCTTGCCTTCACGAAAATCAGGCAACTGGAGAACTCAGAAATCACATTATTTTCGGCAAAACAAGGACAGATTTAGTTTAAAACATTCATTTTTGCAAATTTGTGACGTCTAATGCCAAAAACCTCAGCTGCAAAATTGCGTGAGTGTATTTTGTTTTACCAAACCGATAATTGGGACTGTAAAAAAGCACATATATGAAAAGTCGTCACATGCCGTCTTTTTCCATGCCACGCGGTACGCGAAAGATGTTCAGATAATATCTATCTGCAGTTTACTATTAATGAATACGGAAATTTGAAATGAAAAGAGCAAACGATTGACATTTCTTTGCCAAATCTTAGCATATATGCAGCCACTTGATTGTGCATTTGCAATCTTAGAACTGGACCAAAAAGAAAGCAAGCTTAGCAAAAAACACTCCAATTGAACGAAATAAGTGAATTCTTTCATTATCAACAGACATTGTATTCATTATTTTTTTAGCGAAGTCGAAAAACCGATCGAACTTCCTTATTAGTTTCTTGACTTGATCTTGGAAAACGACTGAGTATGCAGACATTAGACAGCGAAATATCTAATTAAAGTGTTTTTTAAAGAGGTAACTTATTATAAGAGTTTTATAAACCGTTCCTAGTTATATTAATTGACAAATTATGTTGTGGGCGTTTATTCTTCTCGGTAACGAGTTTTTATGTGTGACCCTAACGGCCAGCTGCATTAGAAAGACTGTCTCAGAAATCAGTATTTCGGTAAATGCCTTTCAGAAGTATCTTATTTCAAAGGTTTCAATAAGCGCATACAACAGAATCTACATTTATAGGCAATAGACAAACAACACAGGAAAAAGTAAAGTATTCATCACCATTTAAAGGACGAGTTGAAACTCATCGTAATCAAACACCCGAAATATTTATGAAATTTAAAAAAATAAAGTCCTCTTAATATGCATAAAATAATACGCTTACGATTTCACCTAACAATCACATTTAAATTTATTAGTCACTGACTGGCCTATCAGCATGTCAGCTTATGAAATATTTTATTCCTAGGAAGTCCCTACCGGCGTACTCAAGCGAAAATCTGTTTGTCTTAGTCAAACGCATCTTAGGCAGTGTATTAATGGACGAAGAAATCGCCAGTTCTCACGCAACTGTGTTAGAATACATACACACACTTTTATGCTGTTTGGTAACGGCCATACTTTCTATTGCCCTTAATCTGGAAGACTATTGCCACTTAAGAACTTTTTTTCAAAAAGTAATTATACTTGTGGTGTTTTATTTACTCGTAAGTTTACATGGAAAAGCATTCTGTACATTTTAAAACTTCAGGTTAATTAACTAACTGGATTTTTTTTACGTTTTTCGGAATTTGCCACTTTTTTTCTAAAAAAATTAGTATTTATAAACAACGCAAAAATTAATTTTTTTAAAACCAAAAATATGCCTTCTTTTTAAGAATGGTTACATATTTACGCCTGTAAAACTTTGGGGACGCAGTAAGGGCTGATTTGGCATAACGTACCTTATCTCATGAAATCCAGGAGATTTCATGGGATAGAACACGTACATCTGGATCATCCTGCCAGATGGTCGCACAGCTCCATCTTCATATACTCTACAATGAACGTAGGAAATCCACGGTCAGGAAAAGCTTTGAAACGAGCTCTTCTACGTTGTCAGAAAAACTGTAAAGGAAGTTGCCTCATTAAGGTCTAGGTAGCGTCTGCCAAATGTGTGCTACACACAGAAAGGTAAAACCGAAAGAGACAGCAGAGACTGGCAGGATCATTTCCGGTTTATTAACCGTCATCAGTTAGGCATGTACAACCACAGTTTCGGATGGGCTAGGATTTTAATCTGGAATCACCGGTCATTGAATATCTTACATTCTACTTTCTGATGGGATCGTTTTCATTTTTCATTCTTGTCTATATTTCTTGTCGCTATGCAACCATCAGTAAGGGCTCTGGATGGAGCTGTAAGGCACAATGAGTCGAACCTACCCAATAGCCTGATCATTGAAAGCTCTTTGAAAAACAATGTGCTCCATGCTTAGAAATATATTGAACAAGCCATCTAGGGGTTCCGTTTGCGTGTGTGCGTACGTAAAACGTGTCTATCATATGCACAAGACAACTTGGGTCAGAAACCCTTTGACGCAGCCTGCGAAGAACAGCATTCAGCCCAGTTGACACATCACAGAGACCTACCGCTTATAAGTTCGGCATGTGGACTTTCGTTGTGGACGTTCATTATTCTCGGCAACGGATGTTCATGTCTAGATGAGCCTATAAATGTGACCTAAACGACCAATTTAACTTTAAGGAATGTCCAAAATCTCACTTTGGTAAATGCTTTGAAGAAATATCTCATTTTGAAGGTGTTGATAAAAAATGGAACAAAATCTAAGTTTATGGAAAATCGATGGAAAACAGCAAATGTCCTGAATTATTAATTGGCATTTCATGGAGGACTGGAAACTAATTGTAGTGCAATACCAGAAATGCCTAGAGATAAATTTTCCCAAAGGAAAGTTCTCTTTCTCTTCACTCAATTGTATGTTTATGAGTTCACCTGACAATTTTATTTACGTTTACTAGTCGCAGTTACAGTAATTTTTCCATTTTCAGAAGTTACCGCTTATCAAAAAAGTTAACATTTCTGAGTGGAATAATATTACTTTTCATATTTATCTTAAGCTTTAAATGCAACAAACTGTTAATTATTATTTAAAAGTCTCAGTACATGCATTGGTGCCGGTTTGCGAGTGAGCATCAATCTTTCGTACATTTCGGCACTTTGCATTAGATAGGTCACATACTCTGCCATCGAACAGGAGAAAAATATAATTTTTGCCATCAGAGAACAGAATATATGTAAGTAAAGTCTACAGCAGGTGCTCTCAGGCACTCAGAATGAGATGACTTCCCATGGATGGCCAGAAGAAACATCAAAACAGCTGGCATTTTTGAGTTGAAAATTTGCTTCCGTACTCTGTTTTAATTAGGCAGCTTTTCAGTATCTTAGCAGTATTAAGCTTAAGACAGGCCTTTTGTAGATTCCAATAAATACGCATACCATGGGATTAAGAGGGTGCCTAGTTTAGCCGATCTGAGTCACCAGGTCGTGTTTGGCAGGGGTAGACGGCCTGTCTAGTTGGTTGATGAACGCTCACCGATCGCTAACAGAACTTACTCGCCCCGTTCTGCCTTGGGGTTCACGCTGACACCCCGCCAGCAGCTGCACAGCGGCTAATACTATTGGTAGATGAGCATTGCCGTCAAAGGCAAGGGAGACTGGAATGGCCATTTCTGGCTCATTAGACGTCATCAGCCAGTCATACCCAACGGGCTGGTTACTATTGTCAGCCCCTGCACCCGAGCCCACCTGCTATCGGAGCATGGTGGGTGAGGGAGAAGAGAGAGAGAGTGTTAGATGCTACGCAAGTCCGATTTACTCTAAACTAATTCATGCACATGTGACCGATGCTGCGCTTTCTGCGTCGGGTACGTAGCGCACTTTGTCACTTACGAAGATTTAACTGTCAAATTAATTCTTGGTAAAACAGACTACATGGCAAGTGTACAATGCACATGCACGCATATTTGGAGATCTCAGAGTGGAACCGTTAGCTGCAACTAAAATTAAAAATTCCTGGTTTCTGCCCTTTCTCTACAGACTTCTAAATATGAACGTGCGGTTTTGAGTACCGAAGGTGGATGACTATCCAATAAGAGAAATTTAGTGTTTACAAATCGTCTTCGAACCTATGGATCCACCGAACCTTTGTGCAAATAGACTTTTTTTTAGATCAGAACACTCGCGACTGCATGTTCATCTTGCAGCTGGCTTGTATCGTTTCTCTCAAAATCGGATCTACGCTTCCAACTGTAAGGAAAAGGGCGGAAATGACACGTTTGGTTCAAATGAACAAACATCTGCTCAGTATTTGTGCTTACAAGTATTTTCTTCTTTTCAGATCCTGCAAAATGGCTGCCCTGCGTTGAATAAAATCGTACGCCACTTCCTCCTCCTCATTCTTCTTACGACGCAGTTCCACCCAGACATGACCCAACGTAACGCCCCCCTGGTAATATCCTCTACGTGCTGACAGAAAGCTTTAACCACGCCCCCGCGCTACGCCCGCTTATACATCTAGTGAGATTTACTCGCAGTTACGCCATCATCGCCTACCCAAATTTCACCCCCTCCCCAGAGGGTGAATGTCATCGAAGCCGACTGACGTAGGAAGCTCTGATATCCTCACCATTGGGTTTTCATCCGATTGTTGGAAACGCATTAGCGTTGTATAGAATAACCGATGGTGCCGCCCCTTTGCTCTGCCACTCTCCACCCAATTGCACTCACCATCCGCCTGGTGGAACTCTTTGATCTCCATTCATAAATCCAAATCATAAATATAAAAAAATGTATACCTCTCAACTTTTCTGAACACCGCTATCTTCTTTGGCGGGAGGAGTTCATGTATGCCCATTTTCATTCCAACAAACAGACAGTCGCCGAGATCTTTGGCTTCCTGTCCTACCGCAACAAAATTCTGGATGTAAGAATTTGCTTTGAAGTGACGAAGGTGCGTGTCTATCCCATCTAGGGAAATCGCATATCTGAACGATGTGAAACCCATAGGTAAATGTAAAACAGACTAAAGAACGATTATTAAATAATATGCGGCTGCAATTCGTTTTCACATCAACGGTTTACCAGAGGAGTTATCGGGCCTTTGCACAAACAGGCTTTTTCGATAGAAACTTATTTCTACCCCAGGCTTCGCTACGTTTGAAAGTAGAAAGACCAAAATGAACTCTTCCGGAATGCTAAGAAAAAACTGGCCAACTCGCTCTTAAAATTAGAAAGTAATTGCTATTTATGCAGCTTTTGCACAACATTTTAAATGCTTAATAATTGCTCTCTACTCTTTACTAATTCGGATACAATTTATTTTAGAGTACAAATTTGAAGTTCGTGAACCATTCACAATGAAGATGAAACAAAGCAGAAATGCGCTTAAATTTCTCCCACGCGTTCAAACTCGGCCCAATGGCTGCTGATATAAACAGAGCATGTCAACAAGTGTTGGGACAGTAGGAAGGTGTCTTCGGAAATTCCATAGGGGCAATGAAATCCCTGAAGAGGAAGAAGATAAAGAACTGTTACGCACTCTCGAAACTAAACGTTTGAAAGCAATTGTTAAAGAAAACACACATCAAAATGTCAGAGAAATGTTTGAAGCACTTGATGTCAGAAGTTAAACGGTGTCCACTATCTCCTGCAAATTGGTATTGGCATTCCAGTCTGCCTTGTCTTTGCCGACAATATTCATCTGCCTGTGGTGTGCATAGACAGAAGGTCTTTGGTCGGTGTAACTGGAATAGCCGTGGCGGGGCTTATAAACCAACGTAGAGGCGGCGAACGTTCGTTCAATCGTGCATCAAAGTCATCGGTTGATCCCATTTGACACATTATCACCTTTAAAAGGGAGATAGATGCTCACGGGCTTTCTTGGCGCGGATATTTAGTTCGAACTTTCTTTAATTTAAATTAAATTCTGCTTATTTCATCGCCTTTGTCTTGTTCAAATTTATTCCGGGAAAATAATGCTTAAATCGCGAATATATCATCCGCCTATGTCCTCTGAAGTGTTAGCGTTCTTATTCTAGGGGAGCGAGTGGTATTCCCGTTGATACTCCCGCTAATCTCTCTGTACAATTTTCTAGTACCCAAGCATTGCACATTTATGGTACGAAGTTTCAACAAGTAACTTAATACTTCCGGTAGCAGACGGATTTCAGAAGCATGGGCGCATATTACTTCTCATGTTTCATCAACGTGTTTATAAGCTAATAGTGTTACTGAGCTCGAGGAGATCCCAAATTTGCCGAAAATACTTTGATGCTTACTTTCTGTAATAAAATGAATGGTATATTTTATCGTGGAAATCGAAAACCAATGTCACATTGGTTTTTATTCCTTGCCACGCCATTGGAATAGTCTGTGTGAAGATGAATTAGACATAGACCGCTGTTGACCCCAAAACAGCCTTCTAAGTACATTTCGGGGTACCAACGACTCAGACCTTTTTGTACTTAAAAGTAGCCGAAATGCGGCGCGGGAAACCCAACTTATACAAACAAATAAACCACTTGGCAAGTGCCTTAGGTTTATATCTCCCCTTTGCATGCTAAACTTCGTCTTTTTTATTCATATATTGTGTTGCTAAGCTACCATTTTCATTGATAAATTGCAGTGCAGTGAACTATGACTCGGCTGATGAATGATGCCGGCAAAGACTACTGCAAGCCGCTGTGCGGCTGCTTGCGGGGCTCGAGAGTGAGCCTCAAGGCGGAGCGGAACGAGTGGATTCTGTTAGCGATCATTGAGCGTTCCTCAACGAATGCAAGCCAATATTCTCAATATAAACCGGCGAGACAACGAGCTCTTGACTCAAGGATAGATGGTTGGACTTCTGATCAAGGGGATGTGGGTTCGATCCTTGGGTGGTGTACCACCTAGGGTTGGGTATGGCTGGCTGACGACGGCTAATAAGCCAGAATCGGGCATTCCAGTCTGCCTTGTCTTTGCCGACAATATTCATCTGCCTGTTCCACTACTAGCTACTATGCAGCTGCTGGCGGGGCTCGAGAGTGAGCCTCAAGGCGGAGCGGAACGAGTGAGTTCCATCAGTGATCGGTGAGCGTTCATCAACGAATGAAAATTATTAAGTTGTTGTTCATTGATTTTCTGTGCGAATTCGAACGATTATGTGCTTCTTATTCGTCAAATGACGGGTTTATAAGCCCTCAAAATTTTTTTTGCTATCAATAAAGTCTGCTGTCTACAGCTATTTTAAGTTCATACTGGGAAAAATGATTTAAAATATTTTTTTCGTTTTTATTTTTAAGTTTCCTACGCATTCATCGTCCTTATCGGTTACTAGTTCCAGTGGTAAATTCGAGTTGGATTCTGCAGTGTCAGGAAGCCAGTAAAATTCTTGTTCTAGAGCTGCTTATTAAAAATTGCCTAGTGGGCGCTAGTAAACGACTTCGGAGTAACAAACTCGTTAGATATTCAGAATTTGGACTGAAGTGGGATGGGGTAAATTTCCCGGGGTGCGGTTCCAATTAATTCCCGTAAGAAAGGTTCTATGGGTTATCTCTTGCTGACTCCGACTACACAACACATCCTTGTCAATTGTTTTATTGCGTTTTTATGCCCTTTTACCTTCAGGCATGTTTTATAGAAAACGGGCTAAAAATATACTTTCGTATAGTCATTTAGTCGCCAGCCATGCCATCTTTAACTTCTGCCCTTGAGGAAAGACATTTTTCAGTTGTCAAACAGTTCCTCATGATGGAATTTTTATAAAATCGTGAAATTTTCCTTTATAAAGTATCATATCTTTCCATCTGTTAATGGCTCTTGTAAATTATGCTACGTGGTCGACGTCTAGCATATGGAAACATAGGAGTTTTCCTACAGGGAAAGTATGCCGGTTGTTGTTCCAAAACCCTGAATGCATGTGTACGACTTAGCGATGCTCAAAATAATAGGGAATTGCAAAAGACAATTTCTAAAACCAAAAGATACGCTTTCATTAAGTTTATTGTTTGAAGAAGACGTAAGTTGCTACCGAAGAAGGACAGGAAGGAATATTTTTGTGCATGTTTTCTCTAAAATATATTTGAAGTTATGGGCATCGCTAATCAATGGGAAACATTCATATCATATAAACAGGCGTGGTTTATAAAAGGAATTTTGGCAAGCTACAAGGAAGAGGTTCGTTTCAAAGCCGGCATCTTGGCGTGACTGAAATATCTGGAGATTAGGCTGTACGATAATCAATCTTAAGTAAGTGGTCTTTTCTAATAGAAAAAAACTTCCAAATTTCGGTTAGCATTTCCTGGGATAGTACATCCACTCTACCGCAAAAGTTGAACAAAGGTTTTAGGCGACGCTCCATGACTTTAAGTGCCTTCTGTTGGATCATTCGCCGTTCTTTTTGCAGACTTTCCAGAAGGTTGCCTTCACTGCTTCCAGTAAGTGCGGACAGCAAAGAAAAACAGTTTTAGAATCTGTTGCCAACTCGCTCCACGCCCAAGGAGCACCGGTTACCTCATTTACTTCGCAAATGAACTGACTCAAAGTTACTCAATATTAACGCTCAGACTTCATCGACGTTCCGGACCCCACTGGACGTACTTTGGCAGTCCCTGCCCCCCTGGTATCCACCATGCTTCTGGAATACAAACAACCTTGGCGTAGATTGGACGACATTTCGACCGTCGTAACCAACGGTGACCTGAACTGCCCCTACGGTACTTCATTATCTCCCTCTCACCTGGAGACCGGAAGCGGTTGGTGAGGGTGGGCGTGCGCCTAAGCCTGCCACAACAAATCCAGCCCGAATAACGCGTGTCGTGTCCTGATCTGCACTGCTCATTGGTCCAGCGCATCTACTGCGAGCCCCATTTTAGGGGTCGCATAAAGATATAACCGACAGCGCAGGCTACCTCAGTCAGGACGTTTTGATGCGGATGATAACCTCTCGACAACTAACGGCCGTTGGAGATTAACCGCCGGTTCAACCATCGTATCCCGACGTTGTTTGCTAGATCACCACATGCCTTACATAATTAGCACGACATTGGTTCATCGCTGGGCGGTCATCGTTCGTGCGATGGTTGCTTTAAGGTCCATATCGGAGCCATAAAAATCGAAATGTACCCTTTCTTCAAGTATAACTTCGAAGAAAACATAATTTGCTGTCAAACGAGTAATAAAAAATTATTTTTTAGGTATTTTTGCTATCATAAATATGTGCATTTATAAGGGTATTGAAAATCTATGATAAAAGGCATATAACTTAAGCAGGCATTGTTCAATGAACATAAAAATTAAGGCAGCTGACAGGAAGCTTGTTCAAAAGTCAGCATCGTGCAGTGACCAAAACATCTTAGGATTTTTTTAAGATACTACTAAAACTCTACTTAAGTAAAATTTTCTTATCAAAAACGCATTCCAGAATTTTGGTTAACATTGCACTAGATGGCACATCTACTGCATGGAATGTGCGTTCAATCCGTAACAAAAGAAAAAAAAGGTGCTATTTCATTATTTTTTTATTATATTTGGATGTTGTATTTGGCACTGTGAATTGACCTTAGCCTAATCCAGCTTGTTTGTTTTTGGTCTTTTGATCAAAGCTGAAAGACACCAAAGATATACAAACAGTCGTTTCTGGATTGTTAACAATCAGCAGTCAGGCATAGCCCAATGTCATGCCATAAGGATCTGAAGGAGGCCTTCAGGCCGGCTATTCATTGGATATGTGGGCCTGGCGCTCATTTGTTTGATTTCAAGGGCGACATTCTGTTGGCTGTGGACGGAAATACAGTCACATTGTAAAGGTAGTTGAATCGCACCTGTCCGAAACTAGGCCACAATAGTACATAGTATGGATTTTGCTAACACATAGTAGATTGCCTATCTCAGGAAATATCATCCTGAGATGGTGATATGGCACACATTTGATGTTATGAATTATGGTTTTTTTGTACGGATTTGAGGCGCAAAAATTTAGTTTAATAAGGAAGAGTTATTTTAAGATCTGTTTATTGAGGGCAAAACTGGGCGAAACGGTGCAAAATCTGTCGTTTCTTGATTTTAGGTGTTTTCCTAAGTTATTGCACCTTCTAGACCAACAATTATTATTTGTGTGCGTTGTAATTTAGACGAATATTAATATATGCTATAATGGTTTGAAATAAATCCCTTTAAAGAACGGAACACTTGATCTTGCCTTCACGAAAAATCAGGCAACTGGAGAACTCAGAAATCACATTATTTTTCGGCAAAAACAAGGACAGATTTAGTTTAAAAACATTCATTTTTTTGCAAATTTGTGACGTCTTATGCCAAAAAACCTCAGCTGCAAACTTGCGTGAGTGTATTTTGTTTTACCAAACCGATAATTGGGACTGTAAAAAAGCACATATATGAAAAAGTCGTCACATGCCGGAGAAAATTTGGCGAGCATACGTTAGTTTTCGATAAATTCTCGTCAACAATCAGAAATCTTTGAACTAGGCAAAGGCGACGAAATAAGCAGAATTTAATGCGCAAATTTCGCGACCTCTTCTTCATTGCCTATTAATAATTCAAGCTAAACCGTCCAATTATAAATCGACCTAGAGAGCTGAAACGTGATAGGTTAACAAAGCATAAACTGTGGCTCGGATACATGCGGGTGGACATGGTGAGGGGGAAAAGGGGAGGAAAAACGTAGCTAAGCTCAACCAGTTCAGATTTCAGTCAAAACGTGTCAAGCGTGATTAAGACTGCAGCGCGGGATGACAGTCAGTCATGCCGGGGAGGGGTGGGGAGTGAGAGGACGGGTGCGGGAAGGGGCTTCGTCTATTATCAGTCCTTACCACGGCAGTGCGAGGTCGATCACATAATCCAGCTACTGACAGATCTGGTTTTTCTTCTCCGTATTTCAGCTGCCTCTGTGTAGCGCAAGTGATGCCTAGTCGTCGCCCGAAATACGGCCTTAAAAGGCAGCCACCATATGGCCAGTGTCCACCAGATGCTTTTTATGTAATTTAACGCCTGGGTATCTTATTTTCCGCCCCTCAGCAGCCTATTTCGGCATGTGTTCAGCTGACCGAGTTGCCAACCGCCTTTGCGTGCGCCCAATGTTTTGCATCCGCAACTACCTGTAAACTCACTCAATGCAATTTGATGTGGTGTGCATAGACAGAAGGTCTTTGGTCGGTGTGGCCTCAAGGCGGAGCGGAACGAGTGAGTTCCATCAGTGATCGGTGAGCGTTCATCAACGAATGCAAATTATTAAGTTGTTGTTCATTGATTTTCTGTGCGAATTCGAACGATTATGTGCTTCTTATTCGTCAAATGACGGGTTTATAAGCCCTCAAAATTTTTTTGCTATCAATAAAGTCTGCTGTCTACAGCTATTTTAAGTTCATACTGGGAAAAATGATTTTAAATATTTTTTTCGTTTTTATTTTTAAGTTTCCTACGCATTCATCGTCCTTATCGGTTACTAGTTCCAGTGGTAAATTCGAGTTGGATTCTGCAGTGTCAGGAAGCCAGTAAAATTCTTGTTCTAGAGCTGCTTATTAAAAATTGCCTAGTGGGCGCTAGTAAACGACTTTCGGAGTAACAAACTCGTTAGATATTCAGAATTTGGACTGAAGTGGGATGGGGAGTAAATTTCCCGGGGTGCGGTTCCACTAATTCCCGTAAGAAAGGTTCTATGGGTTATCTCTTGCTGACTCCGACTACACAACACATCCTTTTGTCAATTGTTTTTATTGCGTTTTTATGCCCTTTGTACCTTCAGACATGTTTTATAGAAAAAACTGGCCTAAAAATATGCTTTCGTATAGACATTTAGTTGCCAGCCATGCCTTTTTTAACTTCTGCTCTTGAGGAAAGACAGTTTTCAGTTGTGAAACAGTTCCTCATGATGGAATTTTATAAAATCGTGAAATTTTCCTTTATAAAGTATCATATCTTTCCATCTGTTAATGGCTCTTGTAAATTATGCTACGTGGTCGACGTCTAGCATATGGAAACATAGGAGTTTTCCTACAGGGAAAGTATGCCGGTTGTTGTTCCAAAACCCTGAATGCAAGTGTACGACTAAGCGATGCTCAAAATAATAGGGAATTACAAAAGACAATTTCTAAAACCAAAAGATACGCTTTCATTAAGTTTATTGTTTGAAGAAGACATAAGTTGCTACCGAAGAAGGAAAGAATATTTTAGTGCATGCTTTCTACAAATTATATTTGAATTTAAGGACATTTCTAATCAATGGGAAATATTCATATCATATAAACAGGCGTGGTTTATAAAAGGAATGTTGGCAAGCTACAAGGAAGAGGTTCGTTTCAAAGCCGGCATCTTGGCGTGACTGAAATATCTGGAGATTAGGCTGTACGATAATCACTCTTAAATTAAGTGGTCTTTTTCGGAAACGAAAAACTTCAGAATTTCGGTTAGCATTTCCTGGGCTAGTACATCCACTCTACCGCAAAAGTTGAACAAAGGTTTTAGGCGACGCTCCATGACTTTAAGTGCCTTCTGTTGGATCATTCGCCGTTCTTTTTGCAGACTTTCCAGAAGGTTGCCTTCACTGCTTCCAGTAAGTGCGGACAGCAAAACACAACAGTTAAAGAATTTCTAGGCAACCCGCTGCCCTCCCTAGGAGCGGTAAAGTTTAGGGTTTGGAGCCTCTGGTTACGGGTAGATTCAGGGCTAGGGTGGGTTTAATGTGCAAGACTTGCTACTATATTTTATTGAGTGGGTGTTGCTCGGTTAAGGTCTTCCTCTGGTTACGGTTAGATTTAGAGTTAGGGTTCAGATTTTATTTAGAGGTAAGTTTTGGGTAGAGGGTTACAATTAGGGTTTGGGGCCTGCGCCCTAAGGCCCACCCGTATAACGCCTATTACCACTAGGTCCCATAAGACACGTTCCACGGGCTATCTGTTGCTCACCCCGAATTCATACCCTTAGATTTTTTAAGATCCTGAAATCTCCAATCATTATACATCGCATCCATCCGTTTATTAATGAAGCTTATAAAGTGTACATTATTATTATTATTGCAAAATTATATGGGCAAAAGGAGACGGCTTCATAACACGGTAGTTAAATGTGTAATTCTCCTTAGACGGAATGTAATACAATGTGAAGTTTTGAAACCCTAAATGCACATATAACAGCAGGCCAGGTTTAAAATTTTTCAGGAATTGGAAAAATTTATAAAACCAAAATATTGCATTTGGTCAGGTAGAAAAGTTACAGAAACCATGATTATCTATCAAATAGGTAAAAGAAACGATATTTTTATGCATATATTCATCAAGGATAAAAGTTCAAGAAAATATAATTTGCTATCAAATGAATACAAGGAAGATTATTTTCCAGCATGTATTATTTAAAATATATTTGGATTTATAAGGTTTTCGAAAATAATGGAGAAAATACTACTTATGTAGTCATTTTACTGCGCGTAATTTTTTAAGGCGGTCGGAAAGAAGCTGGTTCAAATATGGCATACTTAACGATCGAATATGTGGCCTCACCTAATGTTCACTTCGGAAGAAACCTACTTATGTCATTTGAGTAGACTTTAGTTAACCTCTTTTCCTTCCGCTCATTCTTCGTCACGACTCCCTTAATGTTTCTCATTAGGGTGTTCGGCCTGTGGTCAGAGTTTATGGGTGGAGGTTAGTATTTCGGCTAGGGTCAAGGGTTATGGTTAGGATTCAGCGCTAGGAGTATGACCAGCGTTAGGCTTAGGGTTTTAGGGTAAAGGTTTTTCTTGGGATATAGGTTCAGGGTTCGAGATTAGGCTGTCCTTGTTGTCAGGTTTAGTTATTTCTGCAGCATCAACCAACAAGGTAGTCGGATTGGACGATATTGTCTTCTCAATTTCTCTTTAAATTTGATTGATTAGGACCGGCTGGGATTAAGCATAGCCTGGAAAATCGAACCACTGTTCTGGGTTTTCATCTTTCATCCTTTTACGGCTTCTCATTTTCAGTATTTCAAATTGCGCGCTTGTATCTTAGGCTTTTTTGTTTAGGTAACAGGCTAGTAGCATAAATGCAATGTATTATCCTTTGATTACCGAAAGCCCTATTACCAGCATTCTCGTATTATGGGAGTTTTTACTTCTGTTTTTGAGTGGGGCCGCATATTCGAAAGTTGTCATACTTTATGATACCTTAATGGTTCACAAATTTTTAAATAAAAATCTGAAATTTGATTGCCTGCATGAAAGGGTAGCTTGATAATTTTTGTCGTGATATGGGTAACAATTGAAGGTGTTTCTTTGACGAACATGTGAAAAACTAGGCGGCCTATGTGGGATTCAAACCCACACCAGCAAGGAGACCGCTTTAGTACAACCAACACCCTAACCATCTGAGCTAAGAGGCCATACCGGGAGCCGTGAGTTTGATCAAACTTGGGTCAAGTTACCCGCACAGCCTACTGCAAAGTTTTAGATCCACACATTTTTCACAAGTGGGTCAAAGGAATTATTCATATCTGCCAAAATCCTCTACTACCTAATTGTGGTTGGTAGTCATCGGGTGGATTCTAGATTGATTGCTTAGGAAATCCGGCTTGAACAGTCAGCTTACTGTATTAGAATTGGTGGATTTCATAGGTTGCAGTAGGCTGGGTGGATAACTTGACCCTAGTATGATTAAACTCACGGCTTCTGGTGGAG
The DNA here is from genome assembly GCA_017591395.1 of Schistocephalus solidus. Classification (NCBI taxonomy): domain Eukaryota; kingdom Metazoa; phylum Platyhelminthes; class Cestoda; order Diphyllobothriidea; family Diphyllobothriidae; genus Schistocephalus; species Schistocephalus solidus. The sequence goes on along the minus strand of WEDG01000466.1, from coordinate 474,858 downwards.
CCTCGTAGCTCAGTTGGCTAGAGCGTTGGTAATACTAAAGCCTTCCCCTTGCTGGCATGGGTTGGAATCCCACCGATGCCACCGAGGTTTTCATTAGTGCGTCAAAGAAAATATTCAAATCGGCCAGAATCCTTTACTAATTAATTGTGCCTGGTAGTCATCTGGTGGATTCTAGATTGATAGCTTACGAAATCCTGCTTGAAAAGTCAGCTTACTGTATCAGAATTGGTGGATTTCATAGGTTGCAGTAAGCTGGGTGGATAACTTGACCCTAGTATGATTAAACTCACGGCTCCCGCAGTCGATTCAAATGGAGGATAGCGGAGACAAATTTTGGGTAGCGGAGTAAAAAGCAGTTGCGGTAGAACTCAGCAGTGCAGCAGGCAGTTTTTTATGGGCGCGACATCCCATGTCCCATAGTTCTCCTCACTGCTTGTAACGTTCCAGTTTCTCGGAGGTACTCCTTTAAACAAAATCCAGTGGACAACTCCGAATGTTTTTTTGTATTTTAACGTGACAGGTGCTATTTCGTTCGCATAACTTGACTTCGAATAGCCTCTTCTGGCATGTTAACAATGTCGAGTCCAAGGGCCGTGTCGTGACATGCTTTGAGGTGTCCATAATGCACAGAAACTCATGTTTAACATGTAGAGATATTGAAGCTTAGGCTCTCGTCTCGCTTATTTGAATATGCTACATCTAAAATTTTCGCGGGTAGTCAATCGCTCTGAGTAACCCTTGAAGTTATGAGAGACGGTAGAATCCCGTAGGAGGCAGCACAGCAGGTAGGCAGAAAGACATAACCAAAAAGACAAGCGAGACGGAACTGGCCAATTCTGGTTTATTAGCCATCGTCAGCCAGTCATGCCCAACCCCAGGTGTTGCACTACCCAAGAATCGAACCCACGACCCGTTGATCAGAAGTCAAACGCTTTAACCATTGTACCACGGACTCTTTCTATTGCCAGTTTAGATCGGGAATGTTGAGTCGCAGGGCTGAGCGGAACGTGTGAGTTCGGTTAGCGATCGATGAGCGTTCATCAACGAATGCAAGTGAACATTCCCGATGCACACCAACAAGACAACGAGCTCGTGGCTCGATGGTCAGATGGTTGGACTTCTGATCAACGGGTCGTGGGTTCGATCCTTGGGTAGTGCAACACCCGGGGTTGAGTATAACTGGCTGACGAGGGTGTATACGCCAGAAATGGCCATTTCAGTCTCCCTTGTCTTTGTTGGTAATATTAATCTGCCTGTTCTACTACTAACCCCTGTGCGGCGGCTGGCGGGGCTCAAGAGGGAACCTGGAGGCAAAGCGGGAAGAGTGAGCTTTGTTAGTGATCGGTGATCGTTCATCAACGAGTGCAGTTAATATACACGATCTAAACCGGCAGCGTCCTTGCATTCCTACAGAGGCGTCTTCAGTACTTAAAGGAGGCTACCTGCCTTTAGGCCAGGAAAGCATCTGAAAGCATGTATGCAGTAACGCTCAGGGATCCAACCCGATCGCAGGACTCATTGTAGGTACGCTTAGGTGCGGATTTTGCCACAACAACGACCTGCGCCGAGCCCGCCTTATTTCTCATTGACTCTGTTTCAACATTGGGCACGGGCGAATGAGGGACGAGGGAGGGCGATAGATGCAGCGCAAGTCTAGGATCACCAAGCTTCACGTACAAGTCACCACGGATGTTTTCAGCTTGCTGTGAAGCATGCAGTGGACCTTGTCAACCTAGACGCTCGAAAGCTCTTATAGGAGGCCCGTTTACTTGTAGAGCTCCACCCTAGAGGCCAAACAGCCGGTCAACTACCAAATCGTTCCCGAGGAGCAGAACTTGGAGACGACGAGAGATAAGATAGAAATGATTGTTCTCGTTTCATATTTCAGCGTAGGAAGTGCTCAGCAATGAAAATGCCCACCGATAAAGACGTTGGAAATCAAGCTACTGATATCTGAGTTAGCTGTTGCTATTGGCTAGCCATACTTGTCCCCAGAACCGGAAGGCACTGATACTCCTGGCAGAAACAAAACTACACTTTGTCTGAAGGCAACGGTTGCTGATCCTCCAATGAAACTCCAGATGAAGGGGCAACAAGTGAAATATAATGGATGCTTTGAATGCCTTGATGAGCGGGAACCGTAAGTGAACGTTCCCTGTTTTCAAAGCCAGAACTTTACTTTTTATAATGAAATAGCGGTGGCCTTAAGTTACACGAACCCTTTACTAAGGTGGCATTTTGACTCCCCAGCTATTTGTCGTTTTGGAAAAATAGTTTTGTAGGTCATTAGAAAAATGAGGTCCCGTCAAGCATAAATGAGACCGGGAAGTCATGATACTAGCATCAGCCTCGCCTAATACAATACCCTGGACGGGAAAATATAGCAAAGTTTCGGAAGCAAAAATCTACTTGAAACAAAGTTTTTCCACTCCGGGGCGAAAGGAATTCCTTGGTATTGAATTGAAAATTCTTTCGACTAAATGAACGGGTTGATGCGTGTCCACATAATAACAATTCGTTTGTAGGAGTCAGTCATTAAACTTATTATTCCATTCCAATTTTATTTGAGTGGGTTTTTGATCGGAATGACACCACTCAGTGGAGCGGAGGATCGTGCATTACGAGGTTGTCGCACCTGACCAAAATGCAAATCATTAGTACCTTACTACTAAATAATTCACAGTAAGTATTTTCTTTTCGTAAGTTTAGCTCACTGTGCGAAGACAGCGAACGATGGACCTCCCAAGAACACAAGAGGGCACAGGTGAGATATAGCCTATCATTTGGGATGCATATCTAACCAGCAACTTTAAACACGCATGAAAAAAAATAGGGTTGCTCGAAGAATGAACAGAAACAGCAAATCAGCTGGGTTACAAACAAAAAGCGGAGCACCTCTTATCGCGAATAATCTGAAATAAACGATCAGATGCCGTGCCTGCAGTGGCGTCAATGAAGATAAAGCCAACATTTAAAATGCTTTTCAGATCACATAATTTTTTCTCAATATCCATGTCGGTAAGGCCAGAATTGAAAGCCTTCATATGCCAGTTTAAACGGCGAAGTCCTTGTTATGTCAAAATAAGGGTTTAAGTCATACCTACCACTAACAAAGTCGTTATTTAACTTCCTCGACTACCTGCTAGTGGAGCTAATAGTCCTGTCAGAGACATGAGGGCCACAGAAGCAGCTTCAATCATCATCCTTGCCTAACATACCACCCATTTCGGAAGCAAAAATCTAAGCTAGTCACAGTTTGCCCACTCCGGGGTGAGAGAACGTGCTTTCGACTACATGCGCGAATGTAAACTTTTCAGTTGGGCGCAGTTTCTCAAATTCTAATTTGTGTTAAGTTGATTGAATTTTCTTTTAAGCAGGGATGGCTGATGCACTGATCAAACCTGAAGAGATATAACTCGGCGAGCGTCACACCCTCTGAATATGTGCGCTATCTATCAAATCTAGGGTACATTTGCTGACAATATTCGTGTCATCAGGGTGTCTACGTGCAAGCGAACACCTGCCAGAAAATACCACATCAGACTTGGAGCACTGGGAGTGTTGACGCTGCCAGGCTGTCAGCGTCTTTCATGCACTTTTCTACCCACCCTACCACCGACGCTGTCAAACCCACGGGTGTGTTTTCGAGGTGATTACTGTGAGCACGTTTATGTTGGAAAAACCTCCAAGAGAGAAGCATGGAAATGGGAAATATCAAGGATTAAAAGCCATACCTGTCCAGCGCAGTCTGCTGCCTGATTACTCGCTGCCGTTTGACTGTCTGTGAGGGCTCTGGATTGAGCTTTAAGGCGCAACAGAACGCATTTCACGCCATAGTTACTATCTCCGATTCTGATAAACAGGCTAACCCGTCCGCGATTTAATCAGAGAGATTTAGAATTAACACTCACTGACCATAAGATCCGAGTTCAGGTCCCATTGGTTGACTACTGTCAGCTGATGACGAACAATAACATCGCTCCTTCTCACTGGTCTGCCGTTGTCAGCTGCTCAAATCCTAACCTCGTGGCTACAGAACAGTTGTTAGCTGAATACGTTTCGCGTGGAGCTATGACGCCACAGAGCGGTCAGTGGCAATTATTCGTTGACGAACGCCCACCGATCGCTAACGGAACTTATTCGTTCTGCCCTGCCTTGGGGCTCACTCTCGAGCAACGCCAGTGGCCACACAACAACTAGGAGTACAGGCAATATCGGATATTATTGACAAAGCTAATGGAGACGGAATGGTCCTTTCTGGTTGATTAGCCCTCATCACTCAAGGTTTTGCGATATCCGCGAATCGAATTCGTGACCTGTTGGTTAGAGGTTGAACACATTAACCGCTGAGCCACAGGCGTGGTATTCTGTCGATTGCAATCGCGCACATTAACCGTGGTAATGGAATGTTCACTGATCGCCTCACGGGATAAACCAATCGCAAAAAAATTAATTCGCATGAGATATATGCTGATTGATGCGGAGATATGCTGATCTTCATTTTGCCCTGTGGTTTCTAGTTTAGAACCCTCGAAAACGTACCAATATATCGATTTCCGTCCTTGTAAAGGCTCTCCATCTGGCAGTGCGAATTCGGTTGATACGTAAGATCGAAGGTTCTACTGAAGAGCTAATGAAAGTTACCCACCGTTTTCTACTCTCCAGGAAAGATTTGCTAAAAGGTTTTATGCGCAGCATGAACCTAAGATATTCTTCAGTCGCCTGCAAAAACTATGCTAGGTTAAAATGCCTACCTAATTAGTATGCATTTTGCTCGTTGGGTTCCAATATCCTTAAGTTTTAGTAACTGGACAGCTACCATTCGTTTTGACTAGACATTTCAATGCAAAAAGCTCATAATTACAGTATTAATTTTTTTCCAGGCCTTTAAAAAAGGCTCGTTAAAAAACAGGCCTTCGCATATGAATAAAATAAGCGCGATTGTGCTGGAAGTCCTACTCAAGTAATCTTCATAATTCGAAAGTGCATTTCAAAATTTCCATTGGTTATCCTCTTTTATTGAACCTGAAATTATGAGGTTATATGCATACTACGCTAATACCATTTTTAAGAAAATAATAACTGGCGTAACGAAAACTGTACATGATGCTAATAGTTGCAGTTTGATGTCAAGAGATCACTTTTGAGATCTTCCACTACTAACCTTTGCAGGTGCCAATTTTTACCCACGCTAAAGGAAGAGCATATTTAAAAAAGCTTTGGAAGGTTACTTCCAATACAAGCCATATTTTTTTCTACCTCTCTCTAAATTTGAGGGTGACAAATGAGCTCTGTTTCGAAGGCAAATGCGGCATCCCCCGTCCCTTCCGATACTAAATGGACTCCAAAGAATAATCGGGTGAATAATTTCTGAAATTATTAAGTGCAGGACATGGAGTCAGGTGCTTCGGACATGACTTTATAGGGTCAGACCCGAAATTTCAATGAACATTTGGGTCGAAGACAATCAACCACTGTGGAATAACCACGCAAAGCCCATTCTACAAACAAGTAGTACCACAAGTAGTATGAATCTTAGATGGCAAAGACGTTATACCGTACTTCCGACATAGGTACTAGCTAAAAGCCCAGACACGTGTTTCGCCGATGTTTCTGCTGCTGCGTGACACAGCAACGAGGGGTTCGGCTCCTCAGTGGGTCCCCCAGTGATATCTAGGAAGCCACCTGGACCCCAGCGTTCGAGGCAGCAAGAGACGGAACACATGATGTTACTTTAAACATTTCCCTCCTTCAAAATCAGTCGTCTGCTGGTGGAGATGAGCCATTTCATAATCTACCCCTGAAATAAATTCAGGAGCGGGTGCTAGGGCAAGCAAACTAGACGACAATAAAATGTCCTCCTGAGGGTCCTTTAATGCAACTGTTTTAAATGGGAATTTTTTCATTCACCAATGAACATAGCATGCAGCAACGTCACACCCTTCTCATCGCTGTTGTATGGTTTTAAAAACTTTCCTAGAAAAAAATGATCCACTTTTAAATGAGTCTTTTGTTTAGAAATAAACCGCGATATCCGCAACAAACTTCTTCAAAGAAAGCGAGTCTTCACAACAAAACTCTTCAGGATCGATGCACTTTTGAAATGGATATGCATCACTTTGCCTAGTCTGCAAGTTGCGCATCCTTTCTGCAGGAGATAGGTGCATTTATCTGGATAAAGAGATTTATTCGAAAAACACTCCAAATATAACGTGCCCATTTAGGGGTTTATACCACTCCAGTGAATTGTAAGATAATCTATCCCAAAGCTTATTATAAGCAGATAGAGATGTACATGAGACGGAACACATGATGTTACTTTAAACATTTCCCTCCTTCAAAATCAGTCGTCTGCTGGTGGAGATGAGCCATTTCATAATCTACCCCTGAAATAAATTCAGGAGCGGGTGCTAGGGCAAGCAAACTGGACGACAATAAAATGTCCTCCTGAGGGTCCTTTAATGCAACTGTTTTAAATGGGAATTTTTTCATTCACCAATGAACATAGCATGCAGCAACGTCACACCCTTCTCATCGCTGTTGTATGGTTTTAAAACTTTCCTAGAAAAATGATCCACTTTTAAATGAGTCTTTTGTTTAGAAATAAACCGCGATATCCGCAACAAACTTCTTCAAAGAAAGCGAGTCTTCACAACAAAACTCTTCAGGATCGATGCACTTTTGAAATGGATATGCATCACTTTGCCTAGTCTGCAAGTTGCGCATCCTTTCTGCAGGAGATAGGTGCATTTATCTGGATAAAGAGATTTATTCGAAAAACACTCCAAATATAACGTGCCCATTTAGGGGTTTATACCACTCCAGTGAATTGTAAGATAATCTATCCCAAAGCTTATTATAAGCAGATAGAGATGTACATGAGACGGAACACATGATGTTACTTTTAAACATTTCCCTCCTTCAAAATCAGTCGTCTGCTGGTGGAGATGAGCCATTTCATAATCTACCCCTGAAATAAATTCAGGAGCGGGTGCTAGGGCAAGCAAACTAGACGACAATAAAAATGTCCTCCTGAGGGTCCTTTAATGCAACTGTTTTTAAATGGGAATTTTTTCATTCACCAATGAACATAGCATGCAGCAACGTCACACCCTTCTCATCGCTGTTGTATGGTTTTAAAACTTTCCTAGAAAAATGATCCACTTTTAAATGAGTCTTTTGTTTAGAAATAAACCGCGATATCCGCAACAAACTTCTTCAAAGAAAGCGAGTCTTCACAACAAAACTCTTCAGGATCGATGCACTTTTTGAAATGGATATGCATCACTTTGCCTAGTCTGCAAGTTGCGCATCCTTTCTGCAGGAGATAGGTGCATTTATCTGGATAAAGAGATTTATTCGAAAAACACTCCAAATATAACGTGCCAATTTAGGGGTTTATACCACTCCAGTGAATTGTAAGATAATCTATCCCAAAGCTTATTATAAGCAGATAGAGAACTGACTTTCGAGCAAAAACATTAAGCCCATCAGGCTGAGTCACATCCTCAAAAACGTATTCCTTAAGTAGCATGCACTTTGTTTTATGGATCTTCAATTCCTGCACGTTCAGCATAGTCTTCACTACTAAAATATCAGACGCGCTGTGAGGGTATTATGACGTGTTGAAAGCCATAGCTTGGAAAGCTGCTAACTGACAGGACAAGTGGGTTCTCTCAGAACAGGGCTTAGATTGCAGTGGCTGCTCCTGAATGTGGTCCCTATAGCATTCCCAGTTGGATGGACTGCCAAGCAATACCTTACTATTTCTGTGAAAATATTGCCCATAGTGCGTATACCAGGTCGTGTGTGGGACGCGTGGACAGGATGTTTAACTCGAGTAACACATGCATCAGAGCCCGTATCCGATCGTTTTGACCTTGTCTTGCCATCGGAGCCAAGTGGGTGAGGGAGAAGAGAGTGAGGTAGAGGTTGTGCAAGTTTGCTATCACTAGAAACTAGTTCACGTGCAAATCACGGCCCCATGCCTACACCGTTGGGAAAATACTATGGAGATCTTCGTTAGCACTGTCCATCTAAGCAAGCAGAAATTGCAGCCTTCGCTAGGCCACACCCCACACAATTAGGAGGTAGTACGTCTACCTGCAGATCAGTCACACAGATACAGAGACTGCCAATTGTGAAGCTGTGGACTAGGATACACTTCGTCATTGGTCAAGTTCTTCATGCAAAATTCCTGGCTGTCACTTATTCGATTTTAACCCAATGTGCCATTAGGGCAAGACTGTGAGGTAAGGGATCGCAGAACTAGACGTAATAAACGTGTAGTAATTCGTTATTTTATGTCACTTTATATTCTAACTTGAGGATATATTTTTTGCCCGAATTGAAGATGCTTTCCTTTAGTGGGAAGGAGTCTGTGCAGAAGTTCATCAGAGCTCAGCCTTAAATTTCAATATTTACGAAACACGGGGAGTGACTGTTTGCCCAAAATAAATTAGTGCTAGTTATGCCACGAATTGTTTTAAATCTCCTTTGATAAGGGGAAGAGAAAGGCACGTAATGTTTGCGTTACTGTGGTTACTGTGGTTAATGTGGTTACTGTGGTTTCTGTGGTTAGTGAGGTAACTTAAATGCTAACTAGACTTTACACAAAAGGCAATAAAACGAAGGACGGTAGAATATGCCATAGGTCAATACTCATAGCCAGAATGTTTCTCCTCCGAGTACGGAGTTTTTTTGTCCGATCTGTTCATTTTAGTCTTGTGCATAGTTCTGTTTGTGGAAGGACTGTGAAAGGACTCTGTGTAAAAACTTTACCCGAAAAATATCCCCTTAATAAGCTGATTTTACTGAGAGGACAGCATGTGATAAATGGAAACTTAATCACACCGTTAGTTGATTTAGGACGAGAACTTGAGAGCTCACCGGCGGAATATGTTCTCAAAATGTTGTAGACCACCTTTCCAGCGTTTCATCTGAATCTATCATCTTGTTTGAAGAGTGCGGTACAATGTTGGCATTGGCAAGATGTCCGCAGACACCTAAGCCTTCTTGTGTTAGTTTGGAGCAGAACAGAATGAATTGGGCCACCCTCAGGCTGTGGCAAGCGAACGGAATGGACAACTAGATTAAGCTATATAGGCCAATTTAATTTTTGTTGTTGGCGTATCACAATCTCGAAGCCATAAAAATCAATTATTTCTAATCATTTAATAGACGGAATCACTTGGATAAGGACTTTATTCTACTTTAGTTTTGGATTCCAACTGGAAGCCATATTAGATTCTTTCACAGATTGCTTTTTGCGTAAGCATGAAAAATATAATGAAATACACTGCAGACCCACAATGTCCTATGGAAGATTGTTGGAAGGGGAGCTTCTATCGCAAGTGACACCATGACAAGTCGGGCTGAGAACCAGAGAAATGCAACCGAACCCCGTAGTCTCCGTTTTAACGACACACGTCCTTTACCTGATATCCACACCTCACATTTTTTTTACTAAGGGAAAGTCCAAAATATCACTTCGCCACAGATATCAGTTAGAGTTATTGAACAAATTGGACATGCATCAAATAATATGACCCAGCCTGGGCTGTATGACTGTTGTCATTTTATTTGAAGAATTCCTTCTATAGTAGAAAGACGAGTAACTTGCTCAGAAAGTTATATTTGTCAGAGCATTAATCCCTCAGTTGGAGGGTCAGTATTTAAGGGGTTTTTCGTTGGGCTTCTTTTCCATCAGACGTGGTAGAACGTAGGTGCTGACCAGCATGGAAACCGGCGTCCCTGTTGCTGGGCTGTTTTTCACGCCGACAGCGTTGGAAACATCCATATGCGTGTACGGGAGCGATATCTTATCATTCTGCATTCCATACTAAAGAGAAATACATATAACGGCATATTTTAAAACCTTTTTCAAGGTAGTCCTGATATCTGCATATATATATGCAGATAACATAGTACTGAAAAATACAAGGGGCCTGAGTCGGTCATTTCAGGCTTATTGACCATCATCACCTAGCCTTACACGACTTGAGGCGGGGAAAACATCTCAGTTTTCAGGCCCGTGGTCTTTTAGTTATTGAGCATTGGTAATTACAACACTTTAAACATTGAACCTCAGGATTGTTGTCCTGCCTGTTGTGATCAGGTATATTAACTATGGTAAAGGTGCGCTGACCAATCTGGTTACGGGATCTTAGACGGAAGAGTACATCGCATATAACAGCTTCCAGCTATTCAGTAGCCCAGGAAAATTTGACCAGTTGAGGCATGCATTAAACCTTAGGCCACACTTAAAATGATAGCTAAAAAGTTAAGTGAGATTTCAAATAAAATAAATACCGCCGAGCTATCCTGAGCAACTGGGGCAGCATCTGTTAGCAACAACAGAAGTGGCCGACATCAGGTTACGAGCTTCGCGCTCAACGTGGTTAACTTGTTGATTGGCTGCCCTGCATACTCTTATACTCGCTCTCTCTGCTTGTGTGATAAGATGAAGTTTATTAGATTACTTTGATCCTTGACATGCTTAACGTGACTCCATACTGACCTGAAGATAATTTATTGAAAGCGAACATATGGTCACCAACTACACTTCTGCATGCTTTCATTGGAATTTTCGTTACTCTAATACCGATGCTTAGGCACAGCGAACGCTATACTAATCCATACAATGTAAATACTGTACATTCTTGATTCTTTTGGCGGCCAATCCAGATTTAACGAGGTAAAGTTACTACCATTTTAGAATATACGGATAGGAGGGCCTCGAAGATTTGACCCATGGGATTTTTTTGTGAAACATTTTATTCTCAAAAACTCGTTATTTTTATACGCTTTTCAACGTTTTTACAAATATACTCATACAATATCTTCAGGTTATTTGAACTTCATTACAAAGTCCGCAGTTTCGCTGGGTTTATAAACACATTTGCAGCTCACCGTAAATGAACATCATCAGCTAATCAGGAAATTTTAAAAAGTTCTTAAAAACTAAGATTTTACATGAAGTTAAAGGTAGACTTTTGGGAGCTGAAATAGTTCAGTCTCAAACTAATATTCTGGAAGCCTTAGTGGTGCCCTCTTACAGTGGTATACGTATGTTTTAACTGTTAAACATAAATTTAATAGGTCTGGACTACAATGCTCATTTTTTGACCACGAGCTCGTTGTTTTGTCTGTTGTGATCCGGTGTATTAACTATGGAAGATGGGTGCTCAAAAATCGCGCCTGTAATACTAGCCGCTTGACGGCTGCTGGTGGGGCTGTAGAGTGAGCCCTTAGGTTTAATGGTCAAAAGCAGACTTTGGGGAGTTTAAATAGTTTATTTTCGAAATAATATTCAGGAAGTCTTAATGGTGTCTTCTAACACGGCGTACTCAATATTTACGTGACATTTATGGTACCATCCAGAGGTAAGCCGTGAAAGCTTTGGTGATATATGCAGCCTTCGTACAGCCAACTGAGATAACTATCATTAAAAGGCTAAAACGTACCCTCAGCTCGACAATTATTAAGTTCTGGTGGCTCAAAATTACTATAGATATGGTCTTTTGCGCCAAAGGGCTTCAAGCATGCCATGAACAGGATTGTTTGCCATGCTGAAAGACAGTTCCTCTTCCATCTTTAACTGGACAAACTAATATATAATTCTGCATTTTAACTGCTTCTGTTAACAGTGAATTGCATGCCTAGACCGACTAGCCTGGAAAGGTCAGAATACAGTAGGTTAAGAGACGATCACTTACGTCTGTCATTCCACTAGCTAGCAGCATCCATGCAGCCGGGTACTGGTGGCCACGGTATTTGACAGTTTCGGGGTGAGTATTCCTTTGCTGAAGGTCCTCATACTCACTGACTGGGAAACACACTTCATAGTCCTCCCTTCTCAGGCTGGAAACCTAGAATCAACATAAACCTCAGCCGACGGCAAAACATCTCAGCAATTAAGAATGTCACCAGTGATTTTGTTAGTCTTGGGTAAGCGATATTTCTGATCTTCTGCCCCCTCTGGTTCACTGATGTCTACCGCCTTCAACATTGAATCATAAGGGTTTTTTCTTGTCATACCATTTTTTTATTACGAGAACGGACCCCACCTCCTGGCAAAATAATCAAAAGCTCGACAGCAGAAGCAGATACGATCATTGGACCAAGAATTTTATTGGCCTGAAGTTTAGGATTCACTCTCAAAGCCATCATCAGTCGCTCCAGTTCTTAACCGAGTATAGCATTTTCTAAACCGCTCTCACGTATCTCCGGTTTGACCTCCTGCCAGAACGCCAATTTATTTTTTGGTGAAAATTCATGCACGTAAATTCGCTCATAAAATGAAATCGGGTTAAATCGAGGACAATTGGGTGCCAGTATTCGGCCCAGGCCTAATTCCTTCAGCTGTCCGTTTACTTTATTTGCGATTTGCTATATAAGTGAGAAAAATTGATAAGGCATGTCAACCATAAGTCCCTTCGCACTAAACGGTAAATTATCTATCTAAAAAACGGTTAATTGAAATTCCAAAATTTACGTTCGAGTCGGAAATATTACTTAAGCACGGTCAGAATGAGACTTTTCGTGGAGCAGAGCCTCAAGATATTTTAGTCACATTAGGATGTTGGCTTTTGAACAAGCTTCTTCCTGAACGGCTGGTGAAATTAAACTCAGTAAATACGACTACTAAAATAGTAATAGTAATAGTAAATTAGTAAGCACGGTCGGAATGAGAATTTTCGTGGAGCAGAGCCTCAAGATATTTTAGTCACATTAGGATGTTGGCTTTTGAACAAGCTTCTTCCTGAACGGCTGGCGAAAGTAAACTCAGTAAAAATGACTACGAAAATAGTAAGAATTTTTCTCATTGAGTTGAAATGCTCCTATAAATTCAAATATATGTTATAGAATACGGGTAAGAAAATATTAGTTTTTTACACTTTTTTTGGTAGCAAATAACGTTTTCTTCAAATTTGAGGTAAAAAAGGAACGTTTTTGGTTTTAAAAGTTTTTCAATCTGAGATTTTTAAGACTTTGAATTGTCCAGTCACAATAAATCGTATTTGTCCATTTAAAAATGCTGCTTATAAACTAAAGAATATGGTGTAAATTCGTTGAAAATTCTTTTGAGCACAATTCGATGTCCTTCTTTGACCTAAAATTAGCAAGTTTCTTTCGATAAAACGTCTACAACGATTTAGTTTTTGAATCCCTGAATGCAAGTTTTATAGCAGGTCAGGTTCATAATTATTTGGGAAATTCAGAAAGTTTTTGGGAAACCGACAGACATCCATCCTTAAAATATAAAATTAGCAGCATATTTACTTCACTGCCAAATAAAAAAAACAAAGAATATTTTTGTATTTTTTTCTAAAAAATAAATTTAAATTTGTAAGGGCAACGATAATTCATGATAAAATGTCTAGTACTTAAGTAGTCATTGTGTACTGAGCGTTCTTTTTGTAGGCATTCGGAAAGTAGCGCGTCCAAAAGTGAGCATCCTGGTACGAGGGAAATATCTTGGGGTTAGGCGGCAAGTAAGTACTTTTGTCGGATCGACAACACGTTTTAGATTTCCGGTTGATATTTCCTGAGCTAGCCCGTCTACTTTATATGCCATCTAATGTAGGATCACAGCAATGCCTTGCAAAAATATTCACTCATGTGCTTGATTTTAGTGGAACCCATAGCCACCAGCTCAGTTGAGGATTTCATGCCGTCTCCCGAAGTCTTATCAAACTCCCTTGCTACTTAGGCTATTCCAATCACCTTAACTGAATCACTATTATCAGTGTAACCTAGAGCACTTGCTTACACTTTAATGCGTCGTCAATCCTTATTTTGTAGAGTACGGGGAAATATACAGTCCGAAATGAAGTAACGTACTTCGATCGGGTCTCCAACCAAGGCGCCTCCCTGGCTGAGGGCTTTCGCATACCCCAGACGCCTTGCTGGGCCGTTGTCCATGGCGGCCTAAAAATGAGCGTGCACGGTTGAGTTGCCTTTCGTTTCTGGTGAGGGAAAGGATACTGCAAGCTACACATTCAACCTACCGGTATGTGGCCGAAGGCTAGTGAAACGTGACCGGTGAGGGTAGCAATCGTGAAGAGGTGAGGGTTTGTGGCCTCAAGAGCCTGAAGAAGAGAATAAAATTTGCTAGAGCCTTATGAAGCCGCTACTTTTTTGAAAATAAATCTCGATTCATCACATCTGTCAGTTTGCAGGCCTCATCCTGGTAGACCTAGACACGTGCTTGTTCATACTGCGGTGCACACGAACTGCTAACGACCCACACGCTATCTGGTATTTTTACAGATGCGTTTGGCTTTAAGATAGTTGAGGGTAGAATAAAGGCAAAAAATCTTGCAATAGTGGACACTTATATTGCATGAAGGAGAAGTTATGAAAATGAGATCACGGAGAAGGCAAATGCAAGTGCGTCTTCCATACCCGATTACCAGGTAAAAAAAGCCATCAGCAGTCATTAGCATCATTACTTCCAAAAATGTAAAGCTTATTTATTTGGATAAGACAAAATGGCCAATATTTCTACTCTGATTATTAACTTGAGCCTAATACAGAAATCCAAAGCATCTGGATACCACTTGTCACCCTCAAATACACTGATCTAAACTAAACGAGTTAATTTGTAATCCCCGGATCAGTAACGTCGCAAGCGAGAAAGTGTTTTCTACTCAAGCAAAAATACAAATGTTTCGTCAGGGATAATTAAAAGCAAAAACCTTACGATAAAATGTGGAGAAAAAAGGCATTATTTCTTACTGTTTAATTTTTCACAAAGACTAGCGTCAAAAGGTTATAGTTGTGAAATTATAATAGGAAGATGGAATGTGCAACATGACGGAATTCAAACAACCTGACAGTTACATGCTATTTTAGGCCCGGAATTACCAAAAGAGTAATTGAAAAAGAAACGGCTTTTCTGATTTCAAGCGTGGGGGGCGTTGAATTTCGGTGCCTCAGGGAACCATTTTTCGAAAACGAAGGTAATTTCCGCGTAGAAATGAACAAGCAATTTTTTTAAAAAGAAGGTAGTGATTGCCCTCAAGACATTTTTCTGTGGGATGCCCTTCAGGGCGGTCGTTGTGTTTTGGTAAAGGTGCAGTTCGTAACACAAAAACTCAATTGCTTGCTCAGCATTGAATGTACGATATGGAAGGACTCTATCTTGAGCCCGACGGTGTGAATTGACAACGATGTTCGGTAATCTGGTTGGTGATTGACATCAGGAGGATAGTAAATAGTCCAGAGCGCAACCGATAAAGCAGCGAGTTTGTAGCTCAGTGGTAGAACGCTCATGTGGCATTCAAGAACCAAACAATTCGGTTTCGAATCCCAGATTATCAGCAAATGGGGTTGAGTATGACTGGCTGACGACAGCTAATAAGTCAGAAACCACCATTACAATCTCCTTTGCCATTTTCGTATTTTACTTCCTATATATGTATAGAAGACGCGAAGATGCGTTTTCCCGGTCGTAAATAAGGACAACGCAACTGATCGTTAAACCACGAAGCAAATGACCTGCCAGCTAACCAGTCAACAACACCTTAAACTACCGACAGTCATGCTGCGTTCACCGCCGGACCCTCTTGTATACCCAACCACCGCACAAATATGCATATATATATTTAAATGTAAATTTACCTCCATTTTAGAATACACCAACAAGTCGACCATGACATTGCGCCCCTCGGCATCGGTACTACCAATACGACTCCGTATGCCAGCTGCCGTAGGAATTATCTCATCAACAAGGTAGGCATCGTCTCCGATACCGTTTCGTACAAATGCCAGTTTCGCGTTCACCTTAAGGCCTTTCGGCTTCAGAATGTCCAAAGCGCGCATGAAACCAACAATGGCTGTAGCTCCGCATTTGTCCTTTCGCATGAACTTCATTGCACCATTGGTCTTGA
Organism: Schistocephalus solidus; assembly: GCA_017591395.1. Taxonomy (NCBI): domain Eukaryota; kingdom Metazoa; phylum Platyhelminthes; class Cestoda; order Diphyllobothriidea; family Diphyllobothriidae; genus Schistocephalus; species Schistocephalus solidus. Next base: position 458,962 of record WEDG01000466.1, on the reverse strand, counting down.
GGGAGTAGCCACCGGAGTCGAAGGTGATGCCCTTGCCGACGAAGAAGAGGGTTTCGTTCACATCATCCTTATTTGGTGGCGTGTAAGTCATGTGAATTATCCTGCCATTGTATTTGGGAATGTCTAAAAGGCAGGTTTAAAGTGTATTTGATGTTCAGTGCATACCAAGAGCCAGAAATGAACTGTGACGTTCAGCCAAATAAACACACCGAACAATAATTAAATTATACTGAGCAGAGTTAGAGGAAAACAGTTCACCAGGGCATTTCATGGCGTGGCAGTCTACTATGCGTGCAGCCACACCCTCGCCGCATTCGCAGCAGTTAATATGGACTCATGCCTTGACCAATGCATACTCCCGTTTTGGACCATCGCATCCACAGAGCTGGCCTTTTGGGGACGGCGCCAAAATAAAAACCACCACCAATACCACCACAGACCTCACCACGACTACCGTTATCAAATAATGAAACCGAGTGACCCGATTTTACAGGTAGCGGTTGCTGCAGTCATTTCCCTGGCCCGGAACGATTTCAGTCGAAACAACAAAGTCCAAAGGTAAACGCTATTACTTTGGAGACGATTGGCCAAGCAAGGAGTGGCAGCGAGACGGACTGGTGCCAAGTCTGAAATTTCACCTCCCCCAATGGGACTCAGTCATATTTTCAAGTTTGAAAAGACCACACTTCTCACATGAAGCAACTACCACGTGAGCGTTAGCTGCTAAGTTCATGGTTCACAGGTCAGGAGTGTATCAAAAATGCAACTAAATCCCCTCTTCAAAGTTATTAAAAAGACGTTACATGAGCAAACATTGCCTTTAATGACATTGCAGATGAGGCAAATGAATGAGTAATTATCAGAACAATAAACAAAACTGATGGAAAAAATTTGACAGCTGGCAACTCGAATGCATATGATCAGGTTAGTATCCAGCTACTGTAGATTATGAATACCGAAACCGTTTATTTTATTAACTCTGTAGTTGTTTTCATTGCGCTTTACATCATTGTCCTCTTCCTCCTACTCCTCCTCCTCTTCATCATCATCATCATCTTCAACAACAGCAGCAGCATCCTTTTATTACTATCACGTTTTGGTTTGGACAAAGAATGACGACTAAAGAAAGTCTGAAAATGGACGCTCTGTTAAGGACCATTGTATGTTCCTTTTTCTTTCTTTGATGAAAAATTTCTCATGTTTTCCCGTTTCCCCATTTCCATAACATGTTGTGCGATGGGAAACCTGACGCTAGAACTTTGAATTCGCCCAGAATTGTTTATACACCCCATCCAGACAGGAATGTTCGGTATGTCTCGGCGCCATCAGCATACGCAGTTGGTCACAGAGGGACAGATAATGAATACACGAAAAGTTTTTACAACAAAAATAGGGTTAATAGAATTTTTTCCCCATTTTCAGAACATGTTTGCGCTGGGAAACCCGACGCTAGAACTTTGTCTCCACCCAGAACTGCTTAAACACCCCACCCAGATACGACATGGGGACAAAAATCACCCACAGTAAAGATGGCATAGCGCTAACTTCCGAGAGAATTAGAGTTATGGTTAAGGGTAGGGTTGGGGTAGCGTTGGGTAGTGTTACCAGAGGGGTGGGGTGTTTCCAGTCCGGAGTCGTACCACTAGAATATCCAATAGGAATTGACCCTTTGCCCACCCCCCCTAATCTAGGTGGTATTGTGCTACATTGCAAGAAGATTAGCGTGAGGATAACGGTTAGTTGGGTTGGGTAACGTTCGGACTAGGGCAGGCGTTACAGTTAGGACACATGAATACGTGCCCTTTCTGGAAGTTAGCGCATTGCGTTGGACACGTTTTTGTTCCGATGTCCCATCATAGAGGCGAGGCGTATATGAGCAACTCCGACAAAAATATTTTCTTAATGCTGACCGTGAAATAACTGTGGGAATCCTGCCGATACAATTCGATTGAAGTGAGGCTGGAGGATAAAACTCCCATGAATGCACTCCACCCCAGTGGCATCGCAAACTGCACATAAATAAGGCGTCGATTAAAACAACGAAGCCACTCACTTTCATACAGACGATTGACCGCGGCGATCATTGGGTACTTTGTCTTGTTAATGGGTTCATAGCTGATTTCCAGGTTGCCACCCACGGGGATATTTTCTTTTATATATCTCTCGACATTGGCAGCCGTCATGCGCTCTTCATCGGTTGCACAGAGGTCACGGTGGATGTATCGCCCTTCCTCAATGGCCTTCACAAAATCGATAACCTTTTCAGGGGGCTCATAAACGCCGATCTTGTCGTATTTGGGGAAGACCTTCGGACGCAGCTCACGAACGTGCAGGGGCTGAAAACCGCAAAATCAATATCGTAGCAGGAGTGCGAAAATGTCTTTAGAGTAAATAATGCGAATGCACCTGGTCGGCGGTTGTGGCCAAATTTACCTTGCCTTCCTTAGCAAGATAGACACGGGCCGAAACTGGGTAGTCTTTTGTTCTTCATTCCGCATTACCAAACAGACAGACTCCATAAGACCACGAAAACACAAAAATATCCTCGAGAGCCAACGAAATTTTAAGGCGTCAGCTGCTAGTTCGTTCAAACATTTTTTCACTCATGGTTGATGTTGCCTAAATCAAACCTAAAATGTGGGTGCGAATATGCTGAAAGGACACATATCTAGGCAACCGCTTGAGCCAAATGAAATAAAGCGATAGGCGAAGAAGGCTCTATCCCCAAGGCCAAAGGAAACTGCTCCGATCTGGTTAGTGCTGTGACGCAGTCATGCAAAAGAGAAACCGGAAGTAACATTTACGTGTCCGAAACAGCAAGTTAATTTAATCCAACTAGAAAGAGTGTCTATTTACATTTACTTAGCGTCCTGGTTTGAAACAAATCTGGGTGCTCAATCAGATAGCTAGGGCATGCATGGCTCTGATCTGAGATTTCAGGACCGAAACAGAAATGTTCGGTTTGCCTCGGCGCCATCAGCATACGCAGTTGGTCACAGAGGGAGAGGCGATGTAAAAATGAGAAGTTTTTACAACAAAATAGTGTCAATAGAATGGTCGATCCTCATTTATTTGCCATCTTTGGGCAACGATAAAACAGATATGTCCCATTTTATGAAATGATAACAAAAATTCTGAAATCTTTTTAAGTTTTGCAAAAATTAATTGAGTACGGTTTTAATAATACGTATCGTGCACATAATTCCGGTCGCGTCTTGGTGTCCGCTTTGAAATGAGATTTTTTTGAGATCACCTGCAAAAATTGAGCTCTGTAGCAAGTGACTACTGAAGAATTATGACTTTATCTCCTGGTTTTTTGATGACCTTGTAAATTTTCAATATATCTTTCAGACAACACGCACTAAAATATTGGAACTTACATATCCTTTAAATTTTATACTTGAAGAAGGGATATCTACCAGTTTTAAAAAGCATTTTGTGATTTCCTAATAATTTTGAAATCTTCATGCCGTTAGACTTGTCAAACTACATGCAGCACGCATTCCATCTAGGGAAAACTAAAAATTAAACTACTTTATTGGAGAGATGCTGCAGTTTGCTCATAAAATCTAGCAATGGGTGTCGACTCAGTTGTAAACCTTATAAGAAACACTAATAAACTGACAGCTATGATTCTTTATGGCTGGACATCTTAAGGTCTTAACAACCTCGTAATTAAACTTGTCTTTACACTGAAAAACACCATTTCTTTACGTATAAACTTAGGAAAACGCATACTGTGCACCAAATGGATAACAGCAGACAATATTTCAGTGATTTAGTCTATACAATATGGTTAAATCTATAAAAGCATCGAGAAAAAATCATACGAAATATGTAATCTTTTACAGAGTTTGGTTTTTGTAGGCGGGCGCAAGGAAGCTAATTCCAAAGATAGTATCCAGACGTGAAAAAAATATCTCGGGATTGGGCTGCATGACAATTAGTAATATGAACCTACTTATGAAGTTTTTTAGCAGCGAAAGCACCTTCTGTCAATTTGAGTTGTCATTTCACGAGATAGCACATCTAATGTACTTCAAACTTCAAAGACTGACGTGTATGAGCTTTGAACTTGCTTCATCAGAATAGCTATTTTAAGATCATATCTTTACTGGTAAAACGAGAACAAGACTTTTTCCTTTTATGCCCTTATGAAAAGAGGTTGTCCTCTACCAGAAAGTCTTTTCATTCCCTATGGCAGTTCATGCGTGAGAGAGTTCTAGCGTAAAGCATTGCTTACTTCGTTCAAGCCAGAAAATAATTGTGGAGTCCAATCTTTGCTTAGAGGATAAACTTGAAGCATTCACCACTAAGAGCCAGAACTATTGAATATTTTGTAAATAAGCTTGGTTGGTAGGTATCCACGCTGACTAATCCAACGTTTTGAACCTTGAGTGAATCAGTACGATGCCCGAGCAGCATGCCACTGGTTTAACTGGCTATTGCAGATAACGAAGAGTGCTCGTAAAATATGTAGTGAAAGTGGTGTCCGGATGAGCAGACGTACCGTATACATTTCATGGAGCGCGCCAAGTAAGGCCGTGACATAGGGGTATATACCCTGTGTCCAGGGTTGGTCTTCCGAAGCATCGTGAAGCTTGCCTAATACTAGCAGTGGCCTCCTGAACATCCCTTTATATACCCTGAAATAAAAAATGGGATGTCAAAGATTTGGTTAATTAGCCAGGGTGATGTTTATCAGCCCTGCTTGCTAGACATAGTTTGCCCTTGATATATTTTATGCATTTTGGCAACCTTTTCGAGACCCATTGGGTCTTGCATGTGATGATCACTTATCACGGAGACGGCGAAAAGCTCCAGGAAGGTTGATATTATCGATTTTTTAAGTCTAACCGGTAGAGGTAGGGACGCCTAGATGGATATTTCTGGCCATTCGGCAGTTCTGGACGTACATGAAACGTTAACCAAAATTCTAAAACGTCTTGCCGATTCAAAACAATTACCACGGGGGGCTTTTACTATCGATAATTGTGCAGAATAGCAGCTGGCTGCAATAGCTAAACTCCGTAAAAATGACTGCTTAAGTAATATGAATTTTCCCATTTATTTTTGGGGATCTTATATATCAAAATATTCTGTTTATAGAAAATATGCATACAAATGTAGTTTTCTGTACTGATTATGTAGCATATTCCACCATTCTCAAGGTTTTTACTCGCATGAAGCCTATTTTTGGGTTAAAACGTTTGTTATACCAGAATAGGTTGGATCAGATCTGATGTTCGACACGCAGTCGGGGTTTTCAAATTACAAACTGCATGTGTTTGGTGGAAGCAAAATCATAAATTTCTAGTTCTATATGCTATTAAGAAGAAATCATAGAGAGCACATGAAATTTTGCAGTTCGAATAACTGGACATAAATGAACATGTCACGGTGTTAAAAAATCTCATAATTAGAAACTTTCTTTAAAACCGAAATTTTCCCTTTGTACAAGTAAACAATGTGTAGAAGACTTACTTTGTTTCCGCATATGTACAAGAACAAATTTTTTGTGTTTGCATTCTATAATATATATTTCAAATTTAAAAAGGATCGCAAAAACATACAGGAAATATTCATATAAATTACTGAGTCATTTTTAAGGATAATAGTTTGTTGAAAGCGAGAATAAGAAGTGCATTCAAATCCCATCTCGCGAAGTGACTGAAATATCCGAGGATTGTCCTGCACGATAATTAATATTAAAATTCTAATAAAGTACTCTTTTACAATCGAAGACACATTGCGGACTTTCGGTTAACATTTGATGAGATGATAGCGCGTCCGGTTTTTTATCGATTGCAGAACAGGAATGCTCATTACTGCTTTAACTTGCAACTTGAGGTCTACAGCTTCCAAGCATGTGGTCACAAGAACACCAATAATCGGTAACAGGGAATGGTGTTTCTACTGGTCATGACTTGGAAACTGAAATGCCATTCCTGGCTCAATCGCCGTCATCACCCGAGATTTCAACCCTGAAGCAGTTGCACGTCTATCAACGTTCTCAACACAGCACAAATGGGCTCACGTCAGGAAGACTTGAGGAACAAGTTACTCGGTTAACAACTCAGGGGACTTGGAGTATCACATAAAGAAGACGGTGAACAAGCACCAGCTGTGGTCATTCCAACGTGCCCATCTTCGTCGGTAAAGACTTCGAAATGATTGCTCTGAGCTTCGTGACCTCTAGACTAGCAGCACCCTGTGGTCGGTTCGTACCAGCGTCGTTTCGTGTTAATGGGGAACAATTGTTTCCTCGGGACTCATGAGACTGGAACTCCCGTATAAGGTCGTCGCTTACCAGAAGTGGTGGTATGATGCGGTGGTAGGAAGATCATGTAGTTTCACTCGTGAACTCTACACCTGTGGTCAGTTCGATTACCAGCTCGTTTCATTAATGAACGAGTCCCTCGGGAAACATGCCAGCTGAATACATAAAGATTGAGTAAACCGAGTGGTGGTGATAACAGTGAGAGTCAATGTAGTTCCTCGTGAACTCAGGACAAACACCTCATGGTCGGTTTGATACCGAAAAGCGTCGTTTTCGTGTTAATGAACAATTTCCTCGAACTGGAACTCGATAAGTCGTCGCTTGCCACAGAGTGGTGGTATGATGGCGAGTGGTAGGAAGTCATGTAGTTTCACTCGTGAACTCTACACTAGCAGCACCCTGTGGTCGGTTCGTGCCAGCGTCGTTTCGTGTTAATGGGGAACAATTGTTTCACTCAGGAAAAACTCATGAGCTAGACTCCGTATAAGATTAATTAAGCTTGCCAAGTGGTGGTATGATAACGGTGGTAGGAAGTCATGTAGTTTCACTCGTGAACTCTAGACTAGCAGCACCCTGTGGTCGGTTCGTGCCAGCGTCGTTTCGTGTTAATGGGGAACAATTGTTTCACTCAGGAAAAACTCATGAGCTAGACTCCGTATAAGATTAATTAAGCTTGCCAAGTGGTGGTATGATAACGGTGGTAGGAAGTCATGTAGAAGCATACAGTTCGAGTAGTCCTATGAAGACACCAAGTTACAACACTGAATTGATCCCGTGGAACTTAAGCCTGATCACAACCGACAGGTAAGCAAAGAGAAGTCTGAGGAATAACGGGAACAGTCCCGAATTTTTCTCACAGATTTTAGTTCTGGGACTTACGCTATTCCCAACGTAAGAACAGTGGACATATGGGAAATGTTGCTTAAAATATGACGGTCAACTCTGCTGATATACTGTGGTTCATTTTTCGTATCAGGAGCATAAGCGATTAATTCAGAAGCGCTTAGATCCGAACTGGCTAAGTTCGGTAGTGCTAAATCACATGATATATTGGAAGTGAAACTGACAATCATAAGAGAGGTATAAATAGCTATTTTTGGTCTAGTTACCCTCATCAGTTTGACCCACCTCAATCTCAAATCCGTGAGACCTGCCGACATCTCTGGGGGTTGCAAGTTAAGCTGATCAAAAAATTTTCAGTTAAGAACCTTTGTGGAATATATAATGAGGCCGTGTAAGAAATCGATAGACTTCCAATCGATAGACTTCCAATTGAAATATAAAAACTAATAAACTCCGATTAAATGCGTTAAATAGGACAAAATTGGTTATAAATACTATGCGAACCTCTAAGTTTAAACGTTTGCATTTGCTTACAGAGAAAAGGCCTTTGAGGCTGCATCGTAAATCTGCCTGCTCTCCGCAGTGTCAGTTTTCAGACTACCCGTAGAGGCGATGATCTGTGGAAGAAAATTTCTCGTTAAATTCGTCTGAAATTAATGCTGCGACATCAGTATCAAGTAAGCATTTGAGTTGTATAGACCAGTAAACGAAACTTTACATTGATATTTCATATTGCTGATAGTCTTTTTTACAGCCTCGCTCTTAGGTAAACCACGTAAATGATCGTTTGAATACCGCAATAAAAATACAGGAACGGTACTGTTTGATGTCTTTTCCAGGTTTTTGCGTGTATTCTGCCAAACGAAGACCTTAAAAAGGACTACACTGCGGATGAGCATGACATAAACTGCATCAAATTGGCTCTCTACACGCGTTAGTCTGACTGCCAAGCCGTTGCGCGGGTCCATAACGGCTGCCTGACATGGTGGTATGAGGGAGTGTCCTGGGCGAAGGCTCCCATGCCACGTCAGTCTCTGCGTTAAATCCAACTACTGGAAAGTCGATTGCTGTTTGATAAAGTTATGCCGTCACTCGGGATACCTCCTTACGGCACATCCGCCCATTCCTCACGGTGATAAATCTGACACGGACAAATCTTTCATGACAGCCTAGGAGTTGTAACTTGTGGGTTGGTCAACTGATGGAATGATTTGGTCATCCTCAGGATCGAGAGTCAGGATCTAGTGCCTCTTGTTAACTGAAAAATATTTGTCACCTTCCCACTTATGTGCGATCCGAAAACACCCCTACTGTAGCCTGGTACGTAGGGGGCGTGTGGAGCACGTGTAGATGCACTGCATGACATCACGTGTTACTTCGCACGTTTTGTCATCGGATCGCAGTGGCTGTTGAAGGGCTAGAGTGAGGTTGGCACTCTATAGGTCAGCCTCTCTATAAATTCATGCATGCACAATTTATGGTTACTGAGCCCACTTCATCAGAAAGCGGTGAAGGTTTCAGCTGTGACGGACGAATTGCAATGTGAGCAGGTTTAACAAAGGGTAGAGGTTGTGTGAACCTACCAAGCGCTTGCTAGGATGCACCAAAAATGGAATCAACTTCGCCGATGTCTTTGTGGTGGAGGCATCCACCTAAAATGACCAAATAAATCACGGCATTAAGAAATCTGCACTTAAACTGAAAGCTAAAAGAGTCCTCTTTACTGATTTATTTCTCAGTGAGTGATGAATAAATCATTGATAGATCAAGATGTAGGCTCAGTACACCACTGTTGCTCATGAGATGAGAAACCTGGAGCCTACATACATGGTTTTTCGGACGCTCAAAAAAACCTTATTGGCGTGGGCAAGAATGACATTTTCTTTTGAAACTTTAATTGAAACTTTAATTGGCCAGAAAGGGGGTGCTCGTGACCACTAATCATTACGAGATGCAGGTGTGTTTCAATACAGCCGGGATTATCTCAACAGGATTGATTGTCTGTTTTTTACAGGCACGTAATCTGTGCCAACGAAAAGAGCAGTCATCCTTATCACCAAATCAATTTTCTGGATAAAATATGAGATGTGTAAACCTATACTAAGCACCGTGCATATAAAGGTAACCGCATGGGCATTTCAAAAAGCATTAACCTAGAATAAATAAAAGTAAAGATCAGGATGACCAGTTCTGCTTAAGTAACCGTTGTCAGGCTGCTAAACCCTAAACTTTTATTGGGATAACCTGGTATTCGAACCAGACCCTTCGGTCGTTGAGTGGGTGAGTCAAAGCTCTGTTGTTAAACCATCGGCCCGTTACCTCGTCGGTCGTAATCCGAGGTAAGCCTGGAAAATTTTTTCATCGACCCTTGCATATATTTATATATAGCAGCACGGAGCATAGGTCGAACGATCGTTTGCCATCTGCGGGTATATCGGACAAATTGGACGCTTATGTTGAACTATAGGATGTTTTTTTGAGAAGTATCTGCCGTCACATTTGTTGTGTCTATTTCCAGTTCAGTATCTTGAGTTCTTTGCTAGTTTAGGCCGTTCTATTTGTCGCTTGCTTCACAAAAAAACATGTGAACCGAAGAACTTAGCATTTCATCAAGAAAACACAACCAAACGACAGTAAAGTTGATGCTCACCTTTTGGTACGTGTCGATCGCATTCTGAATATCGTCATATGGAGCCCCATGGCCTGTCAACTTATCGCAAATGAAGACAACCACATCGTAGTCGTTGCTTTTGAGGTTGGTTTCACTGACTATATTCTTCAGCTCCGTATATGCCAGGCCAAGGACAGCGAGCTGCAGTAATGCAGTCACCAGCAGTACCTGTCTCCACATGGTCGGAAGCAGAAACTCACGGAATGCAGTCTACCGGCGTCTACAATTTATACCAGTCGCGCGTCACGTGCTCTCGACGCACATGAGAACTGACACCAGAACCTGTCACACCCTCTTACAATGTTCGATGTTTTGAATAGTGAAGGCTTATCCTGCCATCGGAGACAGTAACTCCAACTCCCTTCACCAGATACCTTTGCTTTCTCAGAAGGACCTGTGAAATTCATAAAACCCTGTCTGGTTTTCTCGCAAAAACAATCGGTCGAGATGACTAGTGTGGGAAAAGATTGATTAGTCCTCCTTTAAGGAGAAAAACTGTGGCACCCTCGGGATCGGTCTGTTAAGAAGGATGACTTTGGACGACTAAGCAGCACGGAATACATAAACGTGTCACCTTTTTATTGCGGGGGGGGGGCGCTGGGGCGTAATCCGCCTTCAGCCAATCCTAGCCTACTCCCCGATCGGGGGATCCAATGGAGGCCATGGGTCCCCAATTGTACATAAAACTAAGCATGGATGACGTGCGTGGATGTGGTCTGACAGATAGACGCAATAGGAGCCTTCTGATAGGTAAATGGCCCCGGCTAATAAACCATGTAAGCGGGGACATAACGGTGTTCGACGAACCATGACGCATAAGCCAAACCACTACACATCATCTCCATGTGTTTTGCAACCTCGCAACTACATAGGACATGACTTGAGTCCTGATCCCGTATGGTGGTGGGCCTAAGTCAAGTGACCAAGTAGACTCCAAGTGGACCCAAAGGAAGTATGATTGGCTCGCTGTGGGATCAGAACGGAGATCACCATCCTCGTATCTTTGTTAAGAGTTAAAGAAGACACCACAGCTTTCTAGAAAAATCTTTCCTCCTATTACATCAATTTCTGTCGACTTTATCCAGGCAGGAGTTTAGAATGAATTAGGTTAAGAAGTGGTTTGTCAATCCGTTTCCATCTCAGCCAGAAAATGAAACATAGTAAGTTCTTGATAGACGTGCTGAGCCGTCGGAAGTGCAAATAATTAGAAGGAGATTAGGAAATTAATTCAGTTTCGCATGCTAATTTCTGTGGAAATTAAAAAAGCTTAATAGAAAATCAAGAAAATAAGTTCCGCTACCCAATCCTGTAAAATCACTCTACAACAAAATCAGTGAGACAGGAGCAAAGAGGTAGACGCAGGTGGTGTGGGAATGGTTCAGCCGTCATGCACACCACTGGTAACAGACACAGCTTATGTGTGCTTCCCCTTGAGGTTGGTCAAATTGCTCAGCCGGAGTGGAAGCTCTTGACAGACTTGCAACTTGCAGTTGCGATTTCTGCTCAAATTCCCCGTCGGGGATTCAGATGAAGCCTGGCTAAGATTCCACTCTCATCGGACTCAAGGGTTTAACCGCATCCTGCTGAATACGAAACAGCGCATAAAGTTACAGATTTCTGAACCGCATCTTAGTAATCTGCGGTTCAGAACTGAGCATTAACAATATCCATGCAAAAATATCTGACAAGTAAAACCAACGCTCGGACGATTGAATAATCGATGGTCCCTTTATCCTTGTCATCATCATCATCATCCTCATCCCTCATCGTTCTCCTCCCTTCCTCCACCTCCTCATTATCATCATCATCACCATCACCACCACCACCCCCACCTTCTTCTTCTTCTTCTTCTTCTTCTTCTTCTTCTTCTTCTTCTTCTTCTTCAACATCATCAGCATCATCATCATCAGCAGCAGCAGCTGCAACATCCTCCTCACCACCAGCATCATTATCATCGTCGTTCACAATAATAATAATAATGATTGGTGTTGGCAGCAGCAGTATCCGCAAAACACCATCATCTGATCCAATTTGCACTTCCTTAGTCCAGTGCTTCCTTTTTTACTCGAGGTCATTTTGTCCTTCTTTCCTATGTTATCTTATTCCCTCTCAGTGAGTTGTCATCTTAAACAAACGCATTCCATCCAGTGACGACACTGTAATTAAAACAAAACGTTGCGAAAAAACCAAGACTCGGACTGCTGGAGTGTCTCCACTTCCCACTGCGAACTCTGTTTTTCAAATGACATCTAACTTTGCTTAGCGTCTTTACTCTCTTCTTATGCGACTCTAAGGTGCAGGATAAACACCTTAAATATGTTCTTTAAGAAATACCTCCGTCCTTCTAGCACGACGACCAATAAGTTCCTAAAAGCGGTTCCGTATTCTGCCTAATTGACACCTAACTTGCTGTTGTCCATGCCCTACGAAGGTACCCAGTTAAGCGCCGAAGGAGATAAATTCGATGCTTCCCCATTAGGTCTGGAAAACCGTATGCGCCAGTGGAGGGCAGTGAAAAAGGAGTAACACCCAATGAAAGAAGCGGTTGGGGAGAAAGGGTTGACGGTGTCTGAACACACCAAAGAAAGGACAGGAATCCTGATCTGTATTAAAGGTCAGAAGGAGATTCAGGGGAAGGTTGCAAGGGGTATGTGCTTGTGTTTCGTCCCCGCAGCACAGCCCAATCGTGGCTCACCTTGTTAACAACGGCCACCACATAGACGTCACGAGAGACTGTCAAGATATCTGCCGAGCGCAGGTGAGGTCCACCAATTTCCTACGCAGGGGGATAATCACAACGGCAAAGACGATGGCTATACTGCCAACCAATCCGCATTTGTTCAAGCTCTCCAGCTGACCTAGCCCAGGTTACATTCCACAAATCCTTGCCCGCATTCTGCAGCTGCACTTTACTCGCCGTCTTTCTTTGCTTTCCTTGGCAGAACTACTGGCCCCTCTTCCACTTTTCTACCATAACATGCATCGTTACACAGGGCTGCTGATGAATTGCAGGAAACTTGCGTTTAACAACTTCGACTACCTTAATCTCGGTGTTAATACTCGGTGTTTTGCTGGCCACCAGAATCTAATTCAATTCGTAAGGGGCTTACCGATTCATACTTCATTCTCGATGTTTGCCCTCTCATTTCACTCGTCAACCATTGATGCAGGTTTTGGTTACTACTTTGTTTATTTTCACCGGAATACCTTTCGAGGGTCTGTCCATCCCAAGCCCTTTGAAGTGCTTCATCGAATATGTCCGCAGAAGCAACTAAATTTCAGTACGACATGCACAGGGGAATCAAAAATCTCCGAAAGTTTTGAGTGCAGTGGACGCCCAGTAAAAAAAGGAATACTCAAACCTAAGCACAGACTCACAAATGCGTACTGGATTGTGCGAGTCTAGTCTGATACTGACGTTACAAACCTGGCAAATTCCAGTCTTCATCGGTGCAGTGTAGCACATACTACTGTCTGAACGCTATATCTCATGCCTTGCCTTCCAAAAAATGAAGACCCGGGGAGGAATTTATTCTCCCTTTCTTTCGTCCGCTTGTTCTTGTGGTTATTCCTATTCCTATTATTATTGTTATGTGCCTGTACATATTTTTTCGTTTTACTCCTTTTTTGCGTCTTCTTATTCCTATCCTCCATGTTCTCTTTATTTTTCTTCGGGGCCTTAAGCAGAAGCTGTCCCTAAGCACCCTATTAAAAGAAATTGCCTGGAGCTCGACAGACATAACGAATTAAGAACCGGCTAGTCGGCATCAGCAACCCGATCGACAACCTCAGGATAAATGCAACTCTTCTCTGTAACTAAAAGACGACCCAAAAAATATGTTTGGCCTTTTCCTCCTCGTTTGGATCAAAAAACAGTCCCAACTTATCTGTTTAGTTATCAGTTTTTATTTTAATCTTGCTGAAACCGGTAGCACTAGCCAGTGGGGTTCCATAGACCTGGTGGAGTGCATTCTCGGCAGCTTTGAGTATCACGATTGGAACAGCACAACCAGTCGACGCGTATTAATAAAACTGGCAAAGCCTTTGGACCAGCACGTATTCCGATTAACGGGAATCAGCCTAAAAGCAGATCTCCGAACCACGTGCAAAAAGCCACATACAATACTTTTTGATATTTCTAAATCGGGACCACTCAAAGCCAAATTATTCTTCGGATTCGCCCATTTGCACGTTAATGGCTACGATAACCTAAAATCCTGGCAGTTTATAATCTTGATCACTCGGGGTCAATGAGTTAAAGGTTACCCGTTCTAAAATACCGGCCACTGACGACTGAACTGCCTACTGAACACACAAACTGGTTTGCCTTGAGTGTGCTGGCAAAACTTGACAAATCTTTTCGCAAATATCTCACACATAGAGAATAGCTTGGAAGTGCGAATGCGGAGCTTAATTTAGACGAATTCGAGGAGCACTTTTCTTAGCAATTTTGACCAAATAGTCAATTCCTCCGTCTCTGTAGGTCCAGGTATTAAGGCTTCTTCGAAACATTATGTCATGTACACCTCCCGAACTGAATGGAGTACCCGAGGCAATAGTGTGTGTGTGAGAGAGAGACAGAATAATCTTTATTTTAAGGCTAAAACACTACTCAATTAATACAGTTAGATTAAAACTAAATACTGAGAAATGTGTTGACATGACACAGTGCAATTTTCTGGAAACAAGTCAGTGTATTTAATAAAGAGTCAAACAAACAAAACAGTATAAATAATTATTATATAACCTGGCTCAGATATTTGTGCCCAACAAAACGTGTAGAATAGACGCAAATGCCTTGAAAACTGTTCTAAACTGATAAGTATACATAAACTATAGTTAATTTATGCGGTCACCCCGTGACTAGGGTGAACACTGTAGGAAAATACGGGCTATAGCCAGCCCACTTCGCACAACTCTGTGTGACAACTGTGTTTTATGAACTAAGGCATGTTTTTGGTCAACAGATGTGAATAAGATTGAAGCGACCTCGGAAGCATCCTCACACTGGATTTCCGACCCATTTGGTCTCGACCTGCACTATAGGACGAAACGCTGGTTAGGGAAAATGCTTTTTACCGAAGCCCTTCCAAGTCACCCAACACGAAGGTATTCATTTTTTCCTTCCATTTCCAACTCATCTTCAATGGCCATATTTTTAAAGCTGCTCATGTGATAATCACCATAGTAAAGGCTTGTTTCCAAGGATGATGTTTCGTTGTCGCCTTATCTTCGTAAGCGATATTTTGTCGAAAGGTGTCGTCACCTTCCACTCATAGAGTACGAATTTTATTTTTTTTTGTCAGAACTGGTAGAATGTTGTATCCAATGGTAAAATAAGTTGCAAACATTTTCAGTTCTAGTCATAGTCTGTATTCACCAGTAAAGGTGATTGAAATGTAGCCTAAATGCTTGAGGAAATTCATCGACAGTGCCCAAGGCATTGCAGATTTTCCTGCAAGTCAGATTGGGCAGAACCATACTTAGGCAGGACCAGTCTTCCACTATCCTCCAACTTCTGGCATGTTCCCTGGCTACGCGGGATTAAGATCAATACATAACCCATTATAAGGTGAGGTTGGACGGTAATTTTTTCCTTTCAACACACTGATTGTCTAAAATTGGCAGAGGACGCCTTTATCATGGCCACAATAAACAGCGACATAAGTTCGGATACTTTCACTGACGTTTTCGCGATTCACAAGTGTCCATCATTGGCGAAAGAACACATTAAGTTGACATGATTAAAATATTGTATACAGCAAACAATGGTTTACTCTCCTTTGTGTTTGGCATTCGATTTTAAACTACCGGTTGTCAGGAATTCTGAATGTCGTCTTTTAATGTTTTCGTATCTGTAACTCATGCTTGCTAAGCCCCTTCAAAAATCTCCTCGTCCTGCCAAGTGTCCTTGAACTAATGCAAAATTTACATTTATACGAAACATAACATTAACTAGACTCCTAATAATCCTGTTTATATATCCTTCTAGACTATTTAATGATGGTTTAAACACATCTATCTTTTTAGTTATTTGCAAGGTGGATGCATTAGTTGATTTTCGCTGGAGTTTATGCGATAAGTCAATCTGATATTTACGCTAATTTTAAATGTTTCATGTTGCAACCTTGTGCCTACGTTTACGCTCCTCATTTGCTACTGACTAGTGAGAACGCTGGCCAACAAAGGCAAAAAATGACCCACGTAATATATGTCAAATTTTATTCAAACATCAGTACACATTCAATGAAAATGTCTCCTACTCTCATTTGACGCAACCTACATCCAGGCGCATATTTACGGCAACTCGTGCGAAATGATGTGGAATCTAGATGTCATGGGAAACTGCATAACTTGGGCTCGGCAAGACCTTTGAAAAGAGGCAACTGAATGCATGAATAATTTATTTTTAAATGGTGGAACAGCATGGCATCGTATGGAACAGGGCTTGCAAAACATAACCGGTAAAGGGAAGTTTCTGTGCGCAGCTGCATGCCTGTCCTTTAGGAGTTTTCCTTGAGGATTTCAGGCAGAACGTAGGTGCTCAAGAACATGGTGGTTGGAACTCCCGAGGCTTCCGAATTGTGAGCGCCGACTGAGGATGCCACATCCACGTGAGTGTACTTAATTTGCTTTGACTCTTCTGCTTTGTTGGAGTACTGAAACGCAATGCAAACATAAATAACTAGTGCAAAAGGTTTCTTCCAGTCTGAAGCCACAAGAGCAGTGTCAGGTTCAAGCTCGAAAGTAATTGCTACAACTCATAAGCATAAAGGCACATTGTTAATCTGCCTTAGCGACTACTACTACTACTACTACTACTACTACTACTACTACTACTACTACTACTACTACTACTACTACTACTACTACTACTACTACTACTACAACTACTACTACTACTACTACTACTACTAATACTACTACTACTACTACTATTACTGCTACTGCTACTACTACTTCCACCACTACTAATACTACTACTACCAATAGTACTACAACTATTAATACTACTACTACTATTAATACTACTACTACTACTACTACTACTACTACTACTACCACCACAACAACTACTACTGCTACTACGTCTACTACTACCACCACAACTACAACTACTACTAATGCAACTACTACTTCTACTACTACTACTACTACTGCTACTACTGCTACTTCTACTACTTCTACTACTTCTACTATTAATACTACAACAGCAACAACTACTACTATTTATACTACTACTACAATTATGACTACTACATCTTCTACTACTACTACTAATGCTACTACTACTACAACTACTACAACGACTACTGCGACTACTACTGCTACTACTGCTCCTACTACTACTACTTCCACCACTACTAATACTACTACTACTACTAGTACTAAAACTATTAATACTAATACTACCACTATTAATACTACTACTACTACGAATACTACATCTACTACTACTGCTAATACTTCTACTACTACTACTACTACCACCACCACTACTACTAATACTACTAATGCTACTACTACTAATACTACTTCTACTACTTCTACTATTAATCCTTCAACAACAACAACAACAACTACTACTAATATTAATACTACTACTACAACTATGACTACTACATCCCCTACCTCTACTACTACTGCTGCTACTACTAATGCTACGACTACTGCGACTACTACTACTACTATTAATACTACTACTACTACTTCTACTAATGCTACTTCTACTACTACTACTACTACTACTACTACTACTTCTACTACTACTACTGCTACTACTACTACTACGACTACTGCGATTACTACTACTACTACTGCTACTACTACTACTACTTCTACTACTACTACTGCTGCTACTACTGTGCGGCTGTGGCGGGGCCCGAGAATGAGCCCCAAGTCAGCGCGGAATGAGTAAGTTACGTTAGCGATCGGTGAGCGTTCAGTAACAAATGCAGTCAATATTCCCGACCGAAGCCGGCAAGGCAACGAGCCCATGGCTCAATGGCTAGAGCGTTGGACTTCTGATCAATGGTTAGTGGTTTCTATTCTCGGATGGTACACCACCTGTGGTTGAGTATGACTGGCTGACGATGGCTAATGAGACAGGAATGGACATTCCAGACCCTTGTCTTTGTTGGCATTGTTACTTAGCCCATAAAACAGTTGTTTGACCGTTATGAGTGACAACGTGTACGGCTGCTTCATAAGATTAGTGCAGGTCTGATTTACGCATGATTTTTTGTGTTGAAGCAGACTTTCAATATACCTATATCACACTCTCTTTCATTACCCTCCTACCTACGATTACAGGCCAAAATTCAGAGCAACAGGCAATATTTTGGCCCCTCGAATCTCACGTGGGTAGGAGTTTTGTAAAGTTCAGATTAAGAAGGCGCCTTCGCAGCCTGACAGTCAGTTCGGAGAAGAACCAAATTACCACA
This sequence comes from Schistocephalus solidus, assembly GCA_017591395.1. NCBI lineage: Eukaryota > Metazoa > Platyhelminthes > Cestoda > Diphyllobothriidea > Diphyllobothriidae > Schistocephalus > Schistocephalus solidus. The sequence continues at coordinate 440,724 of WEDG01000466.1, read as the reverse complement.
TCAGTTGGCATCGCGATAGATTCAAGCGCGTTGGATTCATCCTAGGGCAGGATGCACTAGTTTTCCGTAAGTTTGGATTTTCTATTGTCATTTTCATTCCGTTTTACATCTCCCACGAATCAGTGGACTGTTCAAACCAGTCAGTCAGTTGGTAATGAGATTGGGCAAGGTGACCGGCAAGGCATACTGACCTGCGCCAAGGGGGCATCAATCAGCGAGTTCTATGTGAGCTCAGCGATGATTGTCTCCCTCTGGATGTGCGCTAACGGGAACTTCCACGTGAATACGTTCATCGTGAGAAAATTCGCTTAGTATCTACCTATAATGAGTAAAAATTTCAAGAGAAGAACAGCTGGGATCAGTATCAATGGTTGAGAGAACTTGAAAGCCCATCTTCACGTGTTACACACGATTTAGTCGTCATCTGAGACACGTAACAGGCCTTAAAAAGTAACGACGTGGAGCCAAATTAAGAAGGAGATAGTGAGCCTAAATTTCGAACCTTCAAACAGTCCCTCCACAAATACGATGGTGAGCACAAGGGTCGAGTTGCATCCTGAGTTTAAATATTTTCAAGCCATTAATTTTACCACGTCGTGGTATATTCGAGCACGTCAGACTTCTTATGGTGATAACCACGCCTATTTGTTTTATTGGAGTAGACTCCTAGTGTCGTCTTCACGCTCCTTTACGTCAACCATAACTCACCAGAATCTTAGCCTGATGCAAAGCTAGAACCACTAACATGAAAACGGGACAGCCAGAAACAAAGAATTTCCCTCCGTCCCTCGTCTCTACGCCTATACTTAACCTGCCAAGGAATTACATGTGAGGGCCCTCATTTAGTCAAAAAATTCCGAAAAATGCGAGCACTTCTGGCTGCAGATGACCATCCAGAGGTCATTTTACGTGGGGCAATTAATAAGCAAACAGGTGACTCACTTCGCTCAGGCCACTAGCCATGATCATCCATGCAGCTGGATATTGGTGTCCGCGATACTTGATCGTATTAGCATGTGTATTGCGCTGCTGCAAGTCTTCGTACTCCGACACGGGATAGCAGACTTCATAGTCCTCCCGTCGCAGATTTGAGATCTAATGCATTCCAATGCAACAAAGGAAATTATTAAACCATAAATTCTTATGAAAAAGAGAACTCGAGAAGTTTGTCCTCACCGCGGGCAAAAAACAGTTTCAGTAGGAGGAATGTGAGATGCCATTTCAGGAAAGGATACGTAACTTTCTGCTGTTGTACGTGTTCTTGTTAAGATTCGTTGTTCAATTGCTGCTTTTGAAAGACAGATTAAGTGGAATCTTTGTGTACGTACTGCTTTCGTTGATCAGTCCAGTGACGACACGCACATGTGCGGTTTTGCCCTGGGCTCTACTCTCGAGCTCTTGTAAGCCGTCACAAAACATGTCACAAATTACTCATCCTCAGTCTCTTAGTAAAACCATGATGGTTGTTTTCGTAACCACTTGAAATTATTTACTCTAAATTTAAGGCATCCCATCATAGGCTCCTGCTTTAAACAAAAGTGCTTAGAGCTCAAGGACTGGCAAGACCTGAAATGGAGTTGAGGTGTTTCAACCGATGGATTTAGGGATGGCGGGCTCCAGACAGGAAGTTAACTAAAAATGTCCATTCTAGCAAAAGTTGTCAACTTTAAACAATCGTTCTATTCGTGTGCCTAGCGAACAAGGTCACCAAAGAATTAATATAATGATACATTTTATACGGGTAAACGTAGCTGTGTTCAAGAATATTTTTCTAATACTCGGAGGTTATCTCCCCACATTCACAAACTACAGCCGGTTTAGTGTTTCCTGTACTAATGTGCCGGCAAAGAGAAAGAAATTAGAAATATTAGCGACCGCCATTGACCTTCCACTACTAGACGAAGTAAACGAACGAATGTTATGCTCATTAGACTTCCTACTGTGACGAGGTAGCAAGTTGAAATTACAAGTAAGCGAGAGCCGGCGGTTTCATATCTATGCTCTTTACGATATATCCTTGAAGTGAGTGGTTAGTAAATGTCCTAAACCTCATCTAAAAAGCAAAGAAATTGCTTCATCAGTGAAGTGGACCTCCTCTTCGCATACTTTGAGTAACGTACATCAAACCTGTCATTGTATGCCTGCAACGTTCAACCAGAGATAACAACCAAATAAACCGGAAGTCGGCTGCCTCTAAACAAAATTTAAAATTTCAGAAATAACCCTGTCAGTTTTCAGGTTAGCAGAGCAAAAGTTTTAGATACTTGCATTACACCTATTACACAATCGTTAATAAACATCCTCGGATTTCGGAAAAAACGCAACTGCCGTCAAAGTGCTCACTTCCACGACCACGTTAGGTCAGTGTGAACCGAGTTTAGTGAATTAAAACTATTTCGGATTTGTTTATATAATTTCAGGTGCGTACAAGGAACCTAAACCAGTTTCGAAATATCAGTGTTGATAGAGGTGGTGTGAGCCTGTTAAAAGAACCTATAAACTGGAGTTACTTGGTAGCTATGAAACCGACCTGTCATTGCATACAAAGAAGTGTCAATGAAGGACGGATGAAGGATGGATGTGATTAAACTCACGACTCCCGGCGGGGCCACACAGCTCAGTTGGCTAGAGCGTTGGCTATAGTAAAGCCTTCCCGTTACTGGAGTGGGTTCGAATCCCAACCGAGGCTGTCGACGTTTTCAAAAGTGGGTCAAAGGAATTATTCAAATCTGCCAAAATCCTCTATTAATTAATTGTGCCTGGTAGTCATCTGGTAGACTTTAGATGGATAGTTTAGGAAATCCTGCCACGGCAGTCAGTTAACTGTATCAGAATTGGTAGATTCCATACTTGGCAGTAGGCTGGGCGGGTAACTTGACCCAAGTATGATTTAACTCACAGCTTCCAGTGGGGCCTCGTAGCTTAGTTGGCTAGAGCATTGGCTGTACGAAAGCTTTTCCTTGCTGGCGTCGGTTCGAATCCCACCGAGGCCGCCTAGTTTTTCACAAGTGGGTCAAAGGAAACCCCATAATGTTGCCAATGAAAATGAAAAGACGTTTTATTATTCCCCGCATTCATTACTACTTACCTCGATGATATCGGCGATGAGTGCACCGCCATCGCGCAATTTGAAGGCTTCACCGCTCTTTTTTGCTGGTCCATTGTCCATGACAGCCTTTAAGGAAGCAATTTACAGTGCAAATGTAGGTTTAAGAGAAATAGTTTATCTCCGAAAATATTTATGAGAAGGAAACCATTTAAGCAGTTACTGCCATTAAGCTGGTGATCAGGGCTAGAAAGAGACCTATAAGGAATCCAGGAAAGCCAAGTCCCAAAAGTCCAAAAAATTGTCAGAAATATGAGTGCCCTAATTCATTCTCGCCTCGCAGAGTCTCAGGCTTGATCAAAATAAAAAGACCTTAACGAAGTTGAAGAAAAAAGTTAGTAACCAGCTTATTTCATAGCCCAACTATGTCTGCAACAGCATAAAGCTATAGATATCATGTTAACTGTCAGCATCCTTAAAAAATAAGCACTCCATAAAGGGGTGATGTTCGGTCTCGCCTCCAGGAAAAATAAACCTTCTAGGTGATGACGAAGATATAATTGCATTGTGTCTTACAATACCACGTCCTCGTCTGATCTCAGAAAAAGCCATGTTGCCTGCCGAAGATGATCTTCAGGTAGGCTTTTACCTGTCAGACAACAAAGAATGTTTAAAATTGGTTTTGTGAAGAACTAGGCCTCTGTTAAAAGGAGGTGTTGCATCCGAATCTTAAAACCTCCGTACAATCCTCACCCAGCACGTGGAACAACATCTTGGCAGCCTAAAATCGGCTCTGGTACTTAAATTTCCGATTCGCAAATAAAAACATGGCTGGGACCATGTTAACTGATGAACTTAAATACGTGGGTCAGCAGTTACGAGGAAAGCCTTGGAACATTACCGAAACATGATTACCTAAACTAATAGAGGCTGTGCAAGTGCTTGCGGGGCTCAAGAGTGAGCCCGAAGGCAAAACGGTACGAGTGTGTTCCTTTATCGCTCGGTGAACGTTCATCAACGAATGTAGTCAATATTCCCGATGTAAACTGGCACGACAACGAGCCCGTGGCTCATTGATTACAGCATTGGACTTTAATCAACATGTTGCTAGGCTTAGGGTGGTGAACCTCCTGGTGTTGGGTATGAATGGCTGTTAATGGCTACTGAGCCAGAAATGGTCTCTCCAGTCTCTCTTCTCTTGCTCATCTGCTGTGCGGCTGCTGGCGGAGCTTGAAAGTGAGCCCCAAGGCATAACAGGACAAGTGAATCCCGTAACCAATCGGTGAGCACCTATCCACCAATGATCAAAGCGTTCGCAAGTTGAGGGTAGCATGTGATGGTCAAACAGTCATTAACCCGATCGAGATCGGTAAATCGACTTTCAAATGCTACTTAGTGAACATCTAACAAAATTTAAAATTAGCGCAAAATTACAATATTTGCTTTATTTTATTGACGGACATCGTTAAGTACAACTAATGATTATGGAAAATCATAACTTAAGTAGCGTACCTTTTAACTGAGCTTTAAAATGAAGACGTTTAGGTAGTTTGTCATTATAAAACTGTCCAGAAATGTGCGTTTCTTGAAGGCAATGGTTAAAACTTTCGCCTTTTCGCAGTGCAGGATAACGGTTTTTCGGAAGAAAGTGATTTTCTGTCCTACTTCTCACAACCAAGAAAATTAATCATAATCTTAGGGGATTTTCCTGAGCTCTAAGTATGATTATAAGTTAGCGAAGTTGCAAAAAAAATTATTTATTTCGCAGACTTAATTGTACCGTGAAGTACGGCCTGAATGAAACCGAAGTTACGGCGACTTTGATGACAAATGTTATTCGCAGACTGAATTTTACGATGCGGTAGGGTCGGAATAAAGCATTCATTACAGTTTGTAAAAGCATCACTTACCGTCAACTTGCCGAAGGCCTGACCAACGTGTCCAGTGAGGGTGGCGACCGTGAAAATATGAGCCTTCGTGTAATTGTCCCCTGATCGATTTTTAATCTAAAGTGTGAAACGCATGAGTAGTGTGTTTTTAGGCAAACTTAACAATTAGAATGTGCGGACCGTACACTTCTGCAAGATCTGCGTGACATTAGATGGGGAACGCTCTGCATTTACAGGACTATATGGGATTTAAGCTACACCTGACATTTAATTTCACCTTATAAATATCAACTACTCGAAATTAGTGATCACTTGCTTCCGTCTAACGCTACTCCCTGCCAAAGTTGAGTATCGGTCAAGTAGCATTTGAATAACTACCTTGGAGATATATAGGGAACAGTATTTAGAATAAGGCTATTAACGACACTTTTTTATGAAATGGTGACCACAATCATTTTTATCAATCCTTAGGTTCAAATTTAACCACTTGTTTTTATTTCGGTCGGGGAGTTGCCAACGTGAGATACAAACCATAGTTTTGGAAACATTTTCACCACTGAAACTATACTCAGAAAAAGATTTCCAAAAGTATTTAAACATACTATGGAAAATCATAAGGTCAAGTCTTCTTGAGTTGCATTCCATGTTTTAAGTGGAATAGAACCTACAAACAAGGCTAATTTTTTTCAGCAAAGTCTGCTTTCAAAATAGCGTCCGTTATGGTCTATGTATTGCTGATAACGCGAAGCATCAGAATCGAAAACATAAAGAAACCAATCCTTTAGCACTGGAATAAAACTTGGTTTACTGGTTGCCATCGACTAAGCCACTGCAGCCGGTTACACAACGCAGATTTGATCCTTGGCGTATCCCACTAAACAGGTTTAGAACTGAAAAAGCTGCTTGAGAGAACAGCATTCTATGAGACCGTTTCGTTTTATCCTTCTGTTTAACTAGGGATCATCAAGACAGGATTTCGCATCAGAGGGTTTGTATAGAGGTAGCCCATCTTACCGAAAAAGCTTCCAAGCTCCCTTGCTGATATCGATGGTTAAAGATTCTAATGAATATCGAATTTCATCTAGTGCTCCTATCAAGAGGAAGTGATCAGAAATCTGCGGGCATATTGTTCCTGATCTGCTAGTTCGCTTCCTATGTAGACCCTCTCAAGGCTTTGGATCTCTGATTTAGGCAGGAGGTAAGTTCAGTGCAGAGTGACTTACATCTTCAATGCAGTCTGTTATGAGGTCTACCATGACATTGCGACCCTCAGCATCAGTGCTTCCGATGCGACTTCGGATGCCCGCTTTGGACTTGATGATTTCGTCCACAAGGTACATGTCTGCGCCAAGGCCGTTGCGCACGAAGGCCAGTTTGCCATGTGCGTTCAGCGTTTTCGGCTGCAGCAGGTCAAGGGCTTTGAAGAAACCGGCAACACCAGCGGCTCCGCACTTATCGTTGTGCATGAACAACATGTTGCCGCCCGTCTTAATGCTTGCGCCGCCAGTATCGAAGGTGATGCCCTTGCCGACAAAGTAGAGTTCTTTGTCCACGGCGGTTTGATTTGAAGACGTGTATTCCAGAGTGACGTATCGAGCGTCGTATTTGGTGCCTTCAAGGTAATACAAGGCAGACGCTTATTATACATGCTGATAATTCTTTAAAAGAAGATGTCGCATGTAGATTCTTATTTGGAGGAACTGGGAGAGAGTTCCTGCGAATACTAAGTACTGAGGCGTTTGAAACACAATGATGTGATGTTCATTCTCGTCTGTTATTAAACAGCAAAGAGGTTAGAGTGAAATGAAATTTCTCAAGATTCTGGCCTTCTACCGTGTAGAAGCTTCGTTATATCTTTGGTATTCAGACTCTCTCATAGACTCATGAACATTAGCTGTAAGAATGAATTATCTAGTCCCGCTAAACAGGACATGAGAACAGGAACCATCGGCAATACAGGCGTCTCGGGAAATAAGGTTAGAATTACTGTTAGCTTTAGGGTTCAGTTGAGGGTACAATTCAAGATAAGAATTTAGATTAGCGTTAAAATAGGCAAGGCATAAGTTTAGAATTAAATTAAGGGTTAGTGTTAACTGCAAAGTTAGGAGTTCGAGTTGAGATTAGGGTTGTTCTAGGAGTTAGTGTCGGGGTTTGGACAAGGAAACATTCCTCCTTTCGGAAATTATGCGCAGGGCCACCTTCGTTAGTTGAAACGGGTATTACTATTACCATGTCGTATTTAGAAGGTCATCCTTACTGAAATTTCAAATCGATATATAAATTCCTCCTCAACTTCTCCTGATCATTGAACTTAGAGACGAATTTAAGAATGAACTTATGCCGTCATGCACTGCGATGGCTAGAGCTTCATACGCGTCACAGGAGACGATGAGGCTATGGCTTGAAGTTTTAGTGTTTAAATCATTCCTCAATGAGAGGAAAGCTTGATTTCAATTTGAAGGTTATTCAGATCAGGCTGACAAAGCCAGAAGAGTCCGGTGTGGCCAAAGCTTTCTCCTTCGTCTTTCTTGGTGTTCCATTCGGACAATCGAATTTCCGTCGAGATCCAGTGGTTAAACAACGGTCACACTCATGACTACAAGTCCTCTTTGCGCCGAATTCCAGGGAGATTCCGGCTACAGTTTCAGTAGGCTCAAGGTTCTGGTTACGAAAAGGGATTCTGTACCCTTCTTGAAAGTAAGTGCAAGGCTACCTGTGTAGTAAGGGGCTACCTTCTTCTGTGTCTTATCAAAAATATGCAAACACCATGTTATAATGTCATCTATGAAGATATTGTATGCGTGGTTTTTAGATAATTGTGAGACCCGATCTATCCTGTATCGCAAATTTCCGTATTGCACGTTTGTTCAGATGGAGAACTGGACGAGACAAAGTGAATAGTGAACGTGCAGAGTTAGTGGTTCCTTGAGTCCGCAAAAGAACTCGTCAGAACTTTGACCAATCGATCATCGACATTGATTTGTTTGTTTTCTGAAAAAAAGTGAACTTGCAAGCTTAGGATGTTCAAAATCATGTCCTTAAAAGAATGCATAACGGCTATGAGCGTATGACTCCTAGAATGTAAATTTGGTGAAACAACTGGGTTAAGTCTCGAATTACAGCTTCAAAATATGACTCTAAATATCAGCCCGTGCGACGAAGAGTGCTCCTTGCCAGTTAATGATAAAGTTGCCATGAAGACATGGAAGACATAGGCCTTTTGGTTTGCGTTCTTCTCAATTCGCCCAATCACGTGCAACCAAAATCACGATTTTACTACCTTATATTAGCTGATTATTGGTTCAACACTGCTGACTATAAAGTGTATTCGCCCCGGTCGGATATTCCAGAGGAAAGCATTACGCAGTAATATTAATGTGCTAACAGTTTTAAGCCTTCTGTCCGGCCTTAAAATATAACAGAATTGTAGGCCTGCTACGCACAAACGAGGGACATATTCCATAAGAAGTGTCCAGGTGCAGTTAAAACTTTGTTAATGTACTTGAATTAATTATCAGTGCCATAAGTATATTAACAAAATACAGACAGTGTTAATTCGGAAAGCCGCATGTTTTGGTTTCTTACTACAGACTGAATAGTCGGTTTCTTACCAAATCCATGGCTTGACAAACCTGCTGATTATAATACATGCGCTGACCGACTATCCGGTTCCAGCTCCTCATTTTATAAACTACCAATGTTGAAAGTTGAGAACGAGTTTCATTTTCCGTTGTCAAACATTTTTCCTACTTCATCACACAGATACCTGGAATTCGAACATTCATCTCCAGTATATACAAAAAAAGATAAATAAATAAATTTACATTCCTATAGCATCAAATCTTGACTGGAAATGCAGTTGGGAGCTTTATGAGCGTATGGCCTTCAGAAACTGCAGGGTGAAACGACCGTCCTTTCTCCACACTTGACAAAGTTTAAGTGTGAATTGCCGGTGTGAGGTTCATTCACGTGCGATGCTAAGGTAACCGAAAAAATAAACCCTGTATCTGAAGCTTGTGGAAGACATCTTAGAAGCTTGGTAGTTACGTAGGTTGAATGAAGTCAGCTTACCCTTCACAGCGCGGTTGACAGCGTCGATCATGCGGTACGTGTTCGGATCAATTTTAACCTCCCCGACTGTTACGCCTGAGTTTTTGAAAGCGTCTTTGAGGTAGTCGTGTGCGGCTATGGCCGTCATTCGTTCCTCGTCCGTGCCACAGATGTCCCTCGTGACGTATCGAGCAGTCTCAATCTTGGCAGCAATGTCAACGATTTCCGCAGAGCAATTTAAACAGCCCAGAAGGTCATATTTCGGGAAGGAATCCGGCCGAAGTTCTCGCGTCGTCAGGGGCTAGTGTGTCACAACCATAAAAAAGAATGCGTAATTAGCTGAATTTTTAAAGTACAATTAGATAGATCGCGTTTCCGTAGACAAAGCAGTTGTTGATCCCAAGGCAACTAGCATACCTCTAAACAGCTCTTTACCCCACTTTAAAAATAAGGAATCTAATAAATTTTCCGAGCCAATTTGTGGCGCATCGTGAGGTTTCTAGGTTGATAACAACTAAAGCCCACTGAATAAGACATTTTTTGCATAAAGAAGTGTTAAAGTGATTTTCGCAGTCACACACTAGCCGAAACTATGACCGGAGCTGTGCAAAACGTGCAAATATAGAGTAAGGAAACTTGCATTTAAGTTATGGGTTTTCGCTAAGAATCTTTACATTTTAACCATCAAATATTTAGTTTTTCAAAAGCCTCATTTTCCGTATTTTTGAAATATTGTTGATTTTTGGAAGAAGAGAGGAGTATTCTGCGTTTTGAGGACCAAATGTAATGAAACATTAACAGATATTCATGGATGTCTTTCCAAGAAAGATGTATTACGTAAATTTTATTACACACAATTGCTGATAGAAGTGAATAGGCGAGTTCCAGGTAGCATTTCAGGAGGAGAAGATGCAATCACTGGAACCAGAATTTTATTGGCCTGACGCTTCGGATTCACTCTTGAACCCATCATCAAAGACATTCGCAGTTAGTGGGACACAATGAGTGTGCTATTTGTAGTACTTAGCGACCCCCCTACGTAGATGCCCCCTAAACGGGCCACGTGGTAGATGCGTTGGACCAACATGGGGGCCACATTAGGGCACGGCAGGCGTTATTCGGGTTGCGCTCCCATAACAAATGCCGAACATGGAGGTGTGGTGGCACGCCAAGGGGCGGCTAGGACTTAGGGGACCCAGCCGCGCCAGCCACCTGCGTCCTCTCCCGCCTCCAGTCTTCTTGACTCTGTCGTGACAGCCGGCTCAAGTGGGTGAGGAGGAGAGAGTGCGGTAGATGCAGCGCAAGTCTACTATCACTTTAAACTAAATCACGCGCAAGTCACCGTCCCTGCTCAACTTCCATGGGCATACGGTGGACATCGTCGGACTACGACGGTCACCGCGGGGGTCGTAATTGATGCGATGTTGGCTTGGTCATCCGCGTCCGAGTCGTTAATTTCCGCAATTTCACTATTCACGTTACATGTTAGCGTGCTATAGCACTTTTTGTATGCATGTATGTGATGATGGGTTCGAGAGAGATTCCGAAAAGTCAGGCAATGCACTTTGAGTTCCAGCGATTGTATCTTCTCCTTCTGAATTGTGCATCATGTTATATGAAATTGGTATTTTATTCCGGTGGATAGGTACAAATAAGAACGTGCCTTGAAGGAAATCACTTCATGTTAGATAATTTTTCCTGAAAAAGGTGGTTAGACATTTGTTTTAATATATGCATACTACGGTATCCAATGCTGTCGGAGGACGCCTGCAAAGTGCATTGCAGTTTATAACTATAGAATTCATTGGCGTAGGAGCATACACCAAAGGATCTACACGATAACCTCATTTAAAATTGTTCAAAATAAAAAGACCCCGCAGCAGAGTTCCTTGAAGGTAGAGTGTAATAAAGACTTACCACATATAACGCTTGAAGGGCGCCTAATAGGGCGATCAGTGTTGAATGTGGTGCTTTTAACCACTTATGCTCAGGTCCGTTTTCCTTGAGAGAAACACCTTTCAATGGACCCAATACCAAGAGGGGTTTTCTCAAACCCTGTTTAACAGCTCTATAAAAAGATAAAACCTTAATGTTTTCCAAATCATCTGAAAAACACCCGAACAGCTAATCTGACGGACATAACCAACCAGATCCAGCAGGTATAGCTAAAATAACCTGTTGGAAATTTTTCTCTGGGAAGGGGTAGATTAAAAAATTGGCTCGGACGTTATTTATATGTTTTCACTTGTGGAAAATAAGATAAGTGCGAAGAAAAAAGAGGGACTGTTAGCCTTTACTTGCATATTATTAATTTTACCGCATATGTAGGTTTTGATTCTGACATTTTTCTAGTTTCACGTCTATCTATTAGGTGACCCAACCGTTGAAACCCAAAGAAAGAAATTCATATGAGCATTTTTGGATAACTCTAATATTTTGCATTTGACTTGTTAAGTTGAATCGCTACGGAAAATGAATTTTTTCCCATTCAGAATAAGGTTTTTAGTTATTTTCGCAAAGAAGTGGCTTGCAGTTTCCAGCAGATAAAACATTACATTCAAGTCACAAATGCTCCTAGAACTAAAAATGTCTTAGACCGCGTCTATATGTCTGCATATGCTTCTCTGAACGACAAGCTATTGGGGTAAGAGATGAACAGGCGGAGGTTAACTATTCTTAGGAAAAACGTTTTCCTTTTAAGCTTTCGTTAAATTGTTTTCCTAAGAGCAGTCATAACGCGTACAGAGGATCTTTTGTCGAAACTCATCCGTACTTTACAGGCATATGCAAATATTCTAAAACTTACCCATATAGAACAAAACTTTGATTTTTTGAGTTTATGGCGATACACCATTTGCGTCTTCTAGCTTTTGCCATTAAGTAATTTAGAAGTGGCATGACATACAAGGCTCTTTGCATCTACACGACTATTCTGAGCATTTTATTTTATCTCAAATGTAACTCAGAACGAAGTTAAGATGGCGCCACACAAGCGTTATCAATATTTATCGGAAAATTGAATGGCCGACGAAGTATTCAAATGATTATTTTGAATTAGCAAAGCACCTTAATAAAACACTTTTTAATCAAAAGTTGCTCATTAAAACAAGAACCGTCTGTTGCGGACGCCTGTTTTGGCTGAAAATAAGATTTCTTGTTTGGGTGCGACTTCAACTTTGACCCAAACGGTTATATAGGTGAAACGAAACGTCTGATGCTTCGTTTTCTATGTGGAAGCTTGCGAAACGGCTCTAGTTGTAGGTTCTTATAACAATAAACTACATAAAACAAAGTTTTAGACAGTCTGTATGAATACCAACAACGGAAATTACACATTAATGCCTTTTAAAGAAGTCGATCTTCTCTGCCTTTAGAATGCATGTAGTGAAATTACACAATAGTAATTTTCCCGAGACACTGGAAATGATATATCTTTGATGACCTCTGATAATTATATTCCAAATTCTTTGTGTCGAATGGCCTCTCGAAAAGCGATCGTATAGAAACTGCATTCTTGTAAGGTCCTATCTGCGAATTCAAGCTAAATTATCTACCTTAGGCAAGTTTATGTCGACAAACGAAAAAAACGAAATCATTCCATTAAAGTCCAGTTACAGCACTTTGAAACATCTAATCCAACATTGGGCTGGTGAACAGTTTCCTCACTCCATAACACTTATGGAAGAATATTTAAATCGAATGTTTTTGAATTTATTTCTTTCTCACTTGTCTGGATGGAGAGAATTGAGGTAATTCACTAAAGTATGCTTACTAATTAGGCACAAATATTTGGGCTACCTGCGCTTCCATTAATCTCAGGCAAATTTTCACTTCTGACTAATGAAATACTTTTACCAACACTTTTGTGTTTCAACTTACTTGAAAGTTATAAGCTATTTTGGGGATGTTTTGGTGCAGGTGTTTTGGTTTCAGTTTCAGGTGCTGAGAGGTCTTTTGCGTATTCGCCTATATTTCAGGACTTTTTAGATTCAGGTCCTAACTTTAAAGGAATATTTACGTCCAGGACAACCATTTGCAGCGGAATTACCACGTTATGTCTTTTCTTCGAACAAGTAATACCCCAGGTAGTATGAACTCTGTATAACAAAATTGTTAGACAATATTCCGGAAATAGGTATTAGCTAGAAGCTCCGACCCATTTTTCGCCAATATTTTGCTGCTGCGTGATGCAACTCTAAGGGGGTCAGCTCGTTAGTGAATCCCCTAGCTTCATTTATGCAGTTTCTGGCATATAGAAGACAGATAATAATCCCCTAAATTGTGATCGGTGAGTGCCCTTCTACTCTGTATTATACATAAATACATAGATATATGAAGATTGAGAGTACCGACAAAGACAAGAGAGTCTAGAATGGCCATTTCTGGCTTATTTGCCATTATCAGCCAACCATACACGACCCCAGATTTTGCCACGCCTGAGGTTCGAACCCGCGACTTGTTGGCTAGAAGTTAAATACTCTAAACCATTGTAACACAAGCTCGTTGTTCTGTCGGTTTCAACCGGGAATACTAACAATGTTAGATGGGGGCTCACCAAACGGTTACGTTACCCACTCCTACCGTTGCGCCTTGTGGCTCAATTTCGAGTCACGTCACATATACATACTCGAACATTGAAAACAGGCAGCTGGATTAATTCAATTAGAAATAGGCACTGACAATCAGTAACAAAAATATTTCCAGTATCTTTTCTCGAGATTTGGTTCCTAGTTTCCCATCTCCCAGAAACAGAACACCATCAACTGCTTATTTAATAAAATTGATATCTGCCGATCTGTAAAAAGAAAACTACTGAGCAAAATTGGATCCCAATTGACTTCACATATCAAAATATCAGAATTCAAGAGAAAAAAGCTGATTTCAATGCCCATTGACGACAATCCTCAATAACTCTCTTGATTGTGCAAAAGGTATCAGTATGCTGAAGTGCGGGGGAAAAAAATTGGATTTGCCTGGCAAGAGACAAATATAGAACTAACTTGTGCAGACCCTAAGCACAGGATAAACTGTTCAGTAGAACATGTCGTCTGAAAATTCCTAAACAGCAATTGTGATGCAGTCTACTGTTGTCCGACCGGAAACTCTGCCTGAGCGCGTACAGAAGCCTACCAGCTGTCGATGGTCTTACAAGACGGTCTATTCCAGGTGATCATGTGCACAATTGGCACAGGCAAGTGGTTGCATGACAAAGAACGCGCACGATTGGCATATGACACGAAAATCCGCAAAGTTCTTGAGGCACGAATCAGTAGGTGGGTCAATCTGGATGTCACAAAAATCTTAAGGACAAATAAAGACGAGCATAGCCAACCATGTGGTATTTTGATAGGCGCATATAAAATTTTTAACTGGTGCGGCGCTTGACCTAGTTACTAGTAGTAATTTCGAATGACAGGCGTCCAACGGATGTGACTTTATGTGAAATAGATTTTTTCGTAGATCAGGTAAGGCTATTTTGCAAATGATTTGGCCCGAATTACCCCGGTGTTTGCGTGACGTAGCGCACATGCGCATAGGTGTTAATTTTACAAAGATGATAAGAAATCAGTGTGTTTTTCTCAGTTGTGCCAGTGCAAAATCACGGTGAGTCATCGTCCAATTCTAATTGGCTACAGCGGAAGCGGGTTTTCGTTCTTTTTGGCTCCAAAACCAATATGAACTAATTTGTACAGCCAACCAAAACAACAACAGATGAACTTTAGGATCCAACTTAATATTAGCCTGTGTGAATGGTGAATTACATTACCAAATTATTTCTGTGTGCATTTGTTGTGTGTAATTTAATCGTGCTGACGTTTATGTAAGTTATCATGAGTTTTTTTATGTGAAGGCTGTCAAAAAGTTTTGCTCCCAGAGCTGAATAAAATAAACAGATTGGCTTGATTCTTGCGAATAATTTTTTTACGAAATATCTTGGAACCATATTAAGTTGTATTGAACTAGTTTATCAGCAGATATAATCGATGAAGATTTCCATTCTTTAAGGAAACTCAGCATCAAGCTATGAGAACGAACATCTACACACTGCCGTTGGATAGACATTCAGTACTGACTTACAGTTCAATTGCATTTTTGGCCGCATTGTAGAGATATCGACTGTCCGTTGTATCCTGATTAAGAGGTCCAGTAGGCGAATAAATCTGAAGCAAATGCCAGCACTTAATCAGTTAAAGTGAATTAATCTTAATTCATGCGCCTTATTTCTATAATAATCTAAAAAGGAGCTAAGTACAATACAGTATTCTTGTAAAAAATAATAAACCATGGAGCACAACCAGAAGTAAACCAAATGCGTATGAAATATATCATCATGAGTTATAGTGCTCAGTATAGTAAAGAAACGTTACGAATATCAAATAAGTTTTCGAAAAAAATGCATATTTATTTACCAGGCGCTTTGAAGGGTGGTTGAGGAAGGGGACGAGTTCAGTTTTCGAGCCAAGTTTTGGATTT
Organism: Schistocephalus solidus; assembly: GCA_017591395.1. Lineage (NCBI taxonomy): Eukaryota > Metazoa > Platyhelminthes > Cestoda > Diphyllobothriidea > Diphyllobothriidae > Schistocephalus > Schistocephalus solidus. The sequence continues at coordinate 425,265 of WEDG01000466.1, read as the reverse complement.
AACTAGCAAATGAAAGAAGGATTTGTCAGTGTTCCATTGGAAAAAAGATAAAAAAGTATTATTTTTTCCTGAATTATATCTAAAATACCATATTAATGTCCCTGTTTCACAATTAGTAGATATGCAAAAACGCGGGTTGACCAGAAATCGAACATATAAAATCCCATCAGAACCTGTGCATTCCGAAACCAATTTTTAAGACTTAAACTATAAACGACGTGAATTAGTTGATGATCTCAAACGACGACGTCAGCACCTATTCCAATAGGGTCTCTCAGTGAATTGCACAAGAACGCACTTGAAATGAATTATATTTTTGATAAATCTACTCCATTTTCGTTTCCCTCACACCGAACTCCATTTGCCAGTTCAAACTCATACACTCAAGGCAAACAAGCCATAGAAAGGCATTGAAGGGTTAAAAAATATTATTCGATCAAAAAGAAATAGCTTACCATTTTATATTGCATCAAGTCAGCTTCTATGGCATTAAATTCGTTTCCCAATCCTTCAGGATTATCATTAATGAAGACCACAACATCATATTCTCCGCTCATAAGATTCACTTCATGCTTTAAGTTCGGGAGGATTTCCGCAGCATGAACCAGGCCTTCAATCAGGACAAAACAACTTAAAAAGAGGACTCCGAAACGCATCTTGCCAGCAGGCTCATTGACAAGGCAGTTTTTTCACATTTATATGTAAGCACAAAAGAATCGTTTACGGTGACCAGCATGAGTGCACTAGGCGGCATTTGATGTCAGCCAATCAGAAGGCCGCTATGCTGCTAGCCATCCAGCCGTTCTCAATATGCGTCTTGCGGGTTTTCAGCAAGGAAATTTCTGTTTATGAATATTTTGAGCTTATTTATAGTGAGCATCGAACTATTGCAGTTTTTTCCTCCGAGGCCCTAAGCGAGTATTGTTTGAGACTGAAATTGAGATTGATTCACTTATATACTCTCATATGGCCTACGCTGGAAGTCCTTAGCATGTTGAACTTTGATGGTAGGCAACTTTGAGTTGAAGAGATTTCCAATCTCTCCACACTCTCTCCGGATGCTTAACGTTTATATCCTATCGAGACACTAGCGAGCTCAAAACTACAAACATTTCCTTGACTCATTCCAAAGCAGTATACTAAGAACGAACACATTCTCCCCAACGAGTACGTGTCAGTCAGGGCTCCCTATGTATACCCCAAGTCAGCACGCTTCCAAGTCGTGTTCCAAATTTCATGACCGGTGAACCACATGAAAGGATGCCTGCTACCTGGCTTACTTGATTTAATGAAATCAAAACTGTACAACAACATTTAATGGAGCGATATTCAGCAAGCATGGTAAGTACTTGAGACAGAGGTGCGATCGCTGGAACATGCTCGTTATTGGTCCGAAACTTCACTGTCAAAAGACAAGCGTAGGTATAGGTACAGACGCATTAGGGGCGCAAATGATAAGCACGATTTTCTAGGCATTCTGAGGAGAAGCCTGAATGGACTTGCTTGAATACTTCAGTTTGGCAGTTGATTCTCGACGCGCAGCCGACTCAGTTCTCCGAAACGTTAGCAAACCTGATGTAGCCTCTAAAACACCTGCTTTAGGTAGAGGGACAATTATTTAAATCCGAACCTATAAAACCGCCTTCCGAACTGTGTTGTTCTGCGTGCGAATTTTTGTTCCAATATTCAATGAAAGAATGGTAGTAGGGCGCTCACCGATCGTGTTACGGAACACACCTGTTTCGTTGTGGTTTGCGGCTCAACGTTGAGCCCCGCCAGTACCCACTCGGAGGCTATTCTGTTATGGGCAGAAATGTGCCTTTACTACTACTACTACTACTACTACTACTACTACTACTACTACTACTACTACTACTACTACTAGTACAAGTACTACTAGCCGTTCATTACACGATCCGTTCCCCCATAATGTGCAGATTTTCTCAGTAACAAAGGGTCATTGCATTCGTTGATGAACGCTCACCGATCGCTAATGGAAATCACTCGTTTCGCTCTGCCTTGAGTGTCACTCTCAAGCCCCGCCAGCAGCCGTTAAGCGGCTAGTAGTAGAACAGGCAGATGAATATTGTCGGCAAAGACAAGGCAGACTGGAATGCCCGATTCTGGCTTATTAGCCGTCGTCAGCCAGTCATACCCAACCCTAGGTGGTGCACCACCCGAGGATCGAACCCACATCCCCTTGATCAGAAGTCAAACACTCAAAGCATTGGACTACGGGCTTGTCGTCTTACCGCTTATGATCGGTATCTTAGCCGTGACAGTGCGGCGCTCGCTGATCACTTTACGGAACATAATTTTCCGGTTGTGCCATGAGGATCAATCTCGAGCACCATCAGCAGCCGCTCAGTCGAAAGTATATTACAGGCAGCAAGTCAATACCGATGAACAGTTGGGAAAACATTTTAGTCATTAGCAGGCTTATTGACAGGATTCTGTATTAAACACTTTGTCGCCGAATAAGACTACTCGATTCCAATGAGCATTTATTTCCTTTTTGTTACCCTCTTAATTGCGCTTATGTAGATTAAACCTTTGATGACTTTGGTTGTCTAAGCTTAAGCGTTGTGCCCTTTTTACGGTGCGTGAAGGAATAATTTTCTACATCATAAATCAAGTCGGTGTTCATTCTTCAAAGCAAAACATTGTCACTCAGTTTCCATTGCTATCATGCTTCAGCTGCCTGAATGGCGTCTGAATTCCGACCCGTCTGTTAACCCAATGAATGACAAACGTTTCGACGCGACCCGATAAAAACTGCCGATCGGGGTAACCGAACTGAGAACCGACCTAGACGCATTATTTGGTCTGAGGAAGGGGAATTCAGAAACTAGTGCTCACGCTAGGCGTACTGACAGGTCGTTAGGTGAAAGAATTCAGCTTCACACCTGGATCAACCGTTCGCACTTCTGAGCGTAAAGAGTAAAGTATTTTTGCTTTCGAGACGTCAGAAAATAAAACTATGACCCTCCATAATGCTTTTTTTTTTCTTCTTCCTCCTCCTCTGATTGAGCGATAGTGACATTCCGAAAAACTGTAAGATGCACTCCAACGTTAATTTCTGGGTGCTGAACGAATAAATACCCGATCCCGATCCTGGAAACACACCAACCACTGACTTCTATGGATGAAAGTTCCCGTATCTGTCAAACTGACCATTAGAGTGGTTGATTTCCCCATTGTTTTCAAACTTTTCAATAGCAAGAATTGCATTTACCTTTGACTTCGCGCGTGCCATCTATTTCTGCCAATCACAAAACCCCGTCCATGCTTCAATCACACATTGCCCGTTTGAACACGATATACAATCTGCAATTAGGAAGTTGTCCTTCGAAAGGCCATGCGATTAAAGCATGCAAACATCGAAAAGAAAGCCTTTACACTTTGCTAAACACTGAGGCTGTACAATGAATTTTTGGACGCCGATGGTTCCTGCAATTAACTGCATGTAGGGTAATTTTTGATGGGCAGTCGCTTGCCTTGCTACTTACTCGTGTCGCCCATTGTCTGTCTAGCATCCCTTGTCAATTGAACACCTGCGCCGCGGGTAACTCAACCCGCTCTTTCTCCCCTCTCTCTCTCTCTCTCTCTCACACACTCTCTCTCCTCTAATTGGTTGCAGTCGGAAATGGTTCACCTCGCGTCCTGGCTAAATCTACACTGGCTTACTCCATCGTTGGTGACCTGCCTGTGCGCTTCCTTTTGCGGTAGGGACTGTCGTATTAATTCGCCCTATAGGACATTTGAGTTGGGACTCTGTTGTTCCTTTGACCCGCTTGTGAAAAACTCGACAGCCTCGATGGGATTCTAACCTACGGCAGAAAGGGAAAGGCTTTAGTACAGTTAATGGTCTAACCACCTGAGCTACGACGCCCCTTCGCGAAATGTGTGAGCACTGGTTGTCCGAAAGCCTTCTCCTTAGTGCCGTAGGCTTAATTCTCACCGCGGTTGCCGAGTTTTTCGATTTATATCCAGTGAGTTATTCAAATATGCCAAAACCACTCTTAATCTGTTTCTTGTCAACCTTACACTCCAAAATAACAGCTTATATCTCACTATCCAGGTCCGACACTGATATGTTGGACGAGATCCGAGCGTAAAATTGCCACCTGCGCATAGAGTGCTGTCTATTGAATTTAGATGTCCTGCATATACACATCTGAACTTTAAACTTTATTAGGAAAAACGTTCCCTGGATGAGTTATTAGCAACAAAAATGGTCACCCGACTTCTTCAAGTATAATTCCAACTTTACCATACATGGTGCAGGGGACGCCACACCAGAAAGCTTATGCCCCAATTCCATGGACTCGTGAAAATTATGCAATGGGTTTCTGAGACTGCCTCCTCTTTTCGTTGCTCCTCTTGCCTGCTTCCCTCCCTAGTTGTACCATTTTTGTTGGGTAGAAAGGCCAGAGAAACAAAATCCTGGTTAAAACGATCACATCTGCCAGTGTCCTCAAGGCGTGTCCTCAGAATATACCTTCGTGCCACATGCTATGCGGTTTGTTTTAAAAGAAACACGACAGGATATCATTTACAAAAAGCATGTTCTGTTGGTGAATACAGTTTGCCAAAGGTTGGTAAACATGGGTGCGCATCTTTATCTGCATGCGATGACTAGCCGAAGCGTTGGGTTACAGCACTGTCTGCTAGTAGTTATTGGGTTCAGTATCCAGAGGGAACTTGGTTGCGTTCAGTTTCGGTAGAATGTATCGGCTGATGAAGAGGCTGGTTGGCGTTCCAGTGGCCTCAATATACTTCACACCGACACTGGCGGAGACGTCCAAATGGGTGTAGGGAATTTTGTTCTCGCGTGCCTGATAGCCCCACTGTAAGCAAAATATAAGTGGTAAGAATTCAGACGAAGAAAAACACATAGAAATACCAGAAATATCATTTTGGTTGAATTAGCATTGCCTGGAGCAATAGGCATAGTTCCGAAATGAGATCTCTAGGCTATAAATAATAATAAAAAATTGATCAAGAAACTGACGAAATTTAATCTGCAGAAACTAATATTGGATGTTGATAGGGCCCTAATTTAAGGATACGAAATAAAAATGTAACCTATTTTACCGATTTAATAATCGTCTATTTGGTAACTTACATCATCAAGACCCGACGCAACCGCCATGAAGCCGGCTGGCAGTTGAAATCCTCTGTACTTCGAAGTTTCTGGTGCATTGTTGAACTGCAGGAGGTCAAACTCGTCATCTGTCTGGGGTCGATTAACTTCATAGTCATCTTTGCGGAGTGTGTTTTTCTTTAAAAAAAATAATTTATTGTAAAATGCTATTACTCCGCAAACTTTTAAGTGGTTTTTCAGCAATGAGCTACTATACCTCACAGTACACTAACTCTGATCTTGAAAGTTTTTTTTTACCTCAACGAAGTCGGCGATATTGTAGCCCGCTGTTTCCATTATGTCCGTCGTTTTCAACCTACGAGAGGGTCCGTTACCCAGTATTGCCTGAAACAAAACGAAAGAAAATCAAGCCTTTTCACTGGGATTTTTTCGTTTTCATTTTAGCGAAGTCAACCTACTGTAGATCGGAGAGGGTTCAAAACCATCAAAATTTAGATCTCGCATTCAGATTATGCATTATGATTTGAACAGGTACATCTGCATGAACTGGTTTCGTTTGAAAAGAACCACGTTCATTAATTGCGTACCGTAAAGTGTTTGAAGGCTCTTCCAACAGCTCCTGTTAGCGTCGCAATCGTGTATATGTGTGGATGCTTCTCTTTCTCCGCCTTTTGACGAAAAAACAAATAGTTGAAACGTTAAGCACTGAAAATATCCAAAAATATACAAGTGGTAGGTATAAAAACATGGTTGGCTAAGGACGAGTATTAAGCCAAAAATTCACATCTCATTTTTCCTTAGGTTTTTTAAGCTCTTCTACACACAAACAGTGATAAATCAACGTTTATACGGTGTAACCAACGAATGAAAGGGATACTGAAATGGCCATTTCTGGCTTCTAAGCCGTCATCAGCCATTCATATCAAATCCCAAGTCTGGAGCACCTGGGATTCTAACATACGTGTTCCTTAACCAGGTAGCTAAACACCAGACTATCATTTTATATATATATATATATATATATATATCTATATATACATCCACCCCGGAACCTGGTCAAGTACTGCCGAAAACTGTCTGCTGTTACGCAAACGGAGATAACATGAAGTTAGTTTAAGTAAAAATAAAAGGGGTTACACAACATTACACACGGGTGTATTAGTGCTCGGCCTTATGCTCTCAGCCAAGGACAAATATGATACATGGACACTTACATCCTGTACCGCATCGTAGAACATATCCGTCATGACATTCCTGCCCTCAGCATCCGGCGCACCGATACGAGTGCGAATGCCTGCCTTTGTAGTGATGATCTCGTCAAAGACATAGGCGTTCGCACCGATTCCATTACGTACGAAGGCCAGGTAGGCCTTTGCCTTAAAATTTTTCGGTTTTAGCAGATCCAGTGCCTTAAAGAAACCCGCAATGGATGTGGCACCGCACTTATCCTTCCGCATGTACTTCATGTTGCCACCAGTTTTGAGCTCTGAACCACCGGTATCATAGGTGATGCCCTTGCCGACGAGTAGGACAGTGTCATCTGTCATTTCATTGAAGTCATCACTCTGATACTCGAAGTTGATTACCCGTCCTTCGTACTTTTCCCGACCTCAAGAAAGAAAAGAAAAGCATAAGAGAGAACCTCGGGTACATGAGCTTATCGAGCTGCACTATAGCAGGATTGCGGTCTTATAGATCGATTAACAGAGTAGATCGAAAGCTTCTGTTAATCTCCTCAGAAATTTGACAGTAGATTAAAAGCAGCAATTTTGAAAATACAATATCTATCCGAAAACACCGAACACATTGATGAGTTGGACAGTAGGGCCTTCCATGTCAATTAGATAGGGCCCAACAAAGATTAAATTTCAGCCTAACAGGAAGTAACGGCAACATTTTTAATTTTATACATAAGCACTCAACTAACCCTGAACGGCTCTATTGACTGCTGCGCACATCGGCCACTTCTCGGCATCCAGTTTATGGTAGAATGCCTTGACGGTGTCATTCTTGAATTCTCGTTTGTAGTACTCCTCGATTTTGGGTGCAGGCATCCGTTCAGGATCCGAGGCACACGTGTCACGATGCACCATTCGCGCCATTTCGATCGCTCCAGCTATATCTAAGAATTCTTCGTCGGCTCCGACAACTCCCATAACGTCGTATTTGGTTAGTTGGGCGTAGTTCAGCTGACGCTTGATATAGGGCTAAATGCGTGCAAAACATTTATGCCGCAGGTCAATTTGCTTGCAATACGAGAAGATATCTGCTACCACATATAGTGGTCCCTCATCTAACTAAGTACAAAAACCGTTATAGTCCACCAAAAAGTTAATTAGCAAACACTTTTTAATGATACAGACTGCGTACAGGCCCGTGGAATATTCTAAGACCCAGGCTAACTCTTACCTAGAATTCCAGTGATTCGAGTAATTCCCAGGGAGGATATGTTGCTGGCAGTCAAGGTTCAAAATTCAGCATCTTAAATGAACAATTGCGACTAATTCACTTCAGCATACGCGTATGAGATGCACGATATGTGCATTTTGCCGGTCCTAGCCAAGGCCACATCTTACATGGTGGACTGCTTAACGTAAAAGCGGCCTGTCAAAAGAAGCTGCGGTTAGGGCTTTATTAACTTTGCTGGACCACTTACTTCGAGCTTTGCGAACAGTCCCTTGGAATGTTAAATGAATAGATAAATTTATTACAGTGCGTCTTAAAACACAAGCAATGTTTTTTAACCAACACCAAGTCGAACCAATAGGTTTGAGAAGTAGTCTTTTGATGTTACCTGAATTCATGTAAAATGAAATTCTTTACTCACACAGACAGTTTTCTTTTAAGGCTATAATATTGAATAGCTAGGGCATTTGCAGAAGCTGGACCCACTTAGGTTCCCAAAAACATCGCCTCCTATTCAAAAATGAACTCTGAAACCCGTAAGCTGCTAAAAGTTTGGGATCTAGATATACTTTTGTCCTCCTAAAGGTTCTTCTCATTACTTCTTCTTTGTTTACGCAAGATGGTAACTATCTTTTTGGAAGCCGACTTGTGCGACTTTTTCGGAAAATTTAATCTTTCTTGACTTCACGGAGTTTCAGCTAGCGTCAGAGAAACCTACCATGTAATAGCCTTGTAGAGCACCAAGGGTCATTAGAAGTTTTGGATAATCAGCCTTCATCCACGTGTGGTTGGCTTTTTCCGCGGATTTCAGCGGACCCAAAACAAACAACGGCTTTCGCAGCTTAAGGGAGAAGGCTCTAAAAACCAAAAAAATATGAACTTTATTAGCAGTCAATACCATCCGAGTTTTAACGGGATACCGAGTTCGAATGGATAAAAAAATGCCTATTATACAACAGCAAAGAGCGAAGGGATAGAGTAAATAGAGCAGATTCTTAAAACTGCAGGCTCATGCAATAATCTGGTCGATGTCAGGACAGACAGTAATATTTCTAATTAATGGGGCTGATTGCAAAATTTAAGGAGAGGAGTGACGTACAATTTCGCAGCCTCCTTCGCCGTATCATAGATCTGCCGGCTGTCTGAGATGTCAGTATTTAGCTTGCCCGTTGGAGCGAAAATCTGCAAAGTACAGTAGCAGACAGGTTTAATCACATAATTTCATCCGTTTAGCAATGGGTTGACATGAAATCTTTATTTTTATAAGCTACACATGCATTTCCGGCGTTAACTTCTTAAACCAAAGTAATCTCGGTTGATGCAGTTTTCTTACCATTCTTTTATTCGGATGGAGAAGGAACGGTACCACTTGCATCCAGTTGGGAGTTGTAGAATCCAGCTAAAAAAACGAATTTAAGCTTACACCTGGCTTGCTTAGTTGTAGGATCATTTAAAAAAATTCCAAGGAGCAGCTGGGCAAATAATTCCAGGAAGAACAATAATTACAGGATAGAGAGTCTATAAGTTTGCCGTAAAGGAAATTGTACATTCCCTTGAAACAGACGGTACAAGTAAACTGATCCAACCCAGGAAAATAAGCAGCCAACTGCCTTCAGTAAACTATGCGGCAACATGCGTTAGGCTACTTATCATCTGTGTTGTTTATGTTTGTTTATGTTTGTTTTATGAAGGTTTTCTCTGGTGGTTGTCCCTTCTACCAGAATTGGTGGAGTCTATGCGTTGCAGTAGGGTTGGCAGGTAACTGAGCCAAATGTTAATTAAACTCTCGTTCAAGGTCGCATAGCTCAGATGGTTAGAGCGTTGACTATCCAAAAGCCATAGCCATATTCGTCTGTTCCATATACACCGGACGGTGGAACCAGAAACCTCTTTTAAGTGTACCATGTCCGTACAATATAATATTTGCCATTCCAAACCTACTGTAAAATCACCATCACATTTCTGCGTTTTGCTCACGTGCAGAGAACTGTTCTATTGCTCAGTTTTACAGACGGGGTATCATCATTCAAAATTACAATTTATCATAAGATGCCCGAAAGGAGATGGTACATAAAGAACACCCACAAAAAACAATACAGTTAAAAGGACAGTTTGAGAGGTCTATAAGTTTTATGCGATATACGATCAGATTACTGTCAAGAAACTACAATAAAATGACCCTAAATATAATTAATTTCACTGCGTAGACTATGAAAATGTCAAGAGCCCGTATGGATGCGGAACTTTCTAGATTTATTCTCTCGCCTTATAAATCGGAATGCATAGGAATGGTAATACCTAATTGAACTATTCTCATAATTTAAGAAAAATTTATGAGGGCAGTGTCCGTCCACGACTGTTTACCTACCCCATTGTATTGCACGAGGGCGTCACCGAGTTTCTTAAATTCGTCCTGCAGGTTGAAAATATCATCGTTCAAGAAAACGACAACGTCGTAGTTAGCAGACAGGATGTCATCTCTTGTGGCGGCTTTGAGAGTCTTCCTAATATCTGGGACACTCTCCTCTCCGCTGCACTGCCAAGTAAACAAGAGTAGAAAGATCAACTGAAACATGACCACGCCTTTACTCCGCTTTTACTCCGGTTAGCGCTGTCACCTGGGACCTTTAATTGAACCTATATATGTGTGCTTACGTTAGTCGTGGGCTTTGTATTCTGGCGCCCTCACGGCATCCAATAAGCGCTGCGCAGTTTTAATCGGAGGCACAAGAATACCTTGAAGTTAGTCACTTTTAGGTGTGTGTGTGTGCGCGTATGAAGTCGCCAAAGTGGTTTCTCTAGTGCATGTTTTGAGGAGGAATTTTTATGCCTCACAGCTGGTAGCAAAAGAAAGCTAATTAAATTCCTATAATCGTCAGCAAATTCATATGATGAGGATAAAAAGCATTACATTAGCACGGTCGACAAGCTGGTTGGCCTGAAGGATAAGCTCGATTAATTCACCTATCAGGAGCAACTGACTTCCCTAAGTGAAAGTATCACCAGTAAAACCTACAGCAAGCCTGCAATGTCTGTCTTTCCAAAATTTCCAATGCTTATGCTATTTTTTTTACAAAAATCTACCAATTTATTTATTCTACTCTGTGAACGGGTACTAACTGAAATGTGTTGCGCCAAGTATATGACAATTCATACGACAGTCCCAAGGGGTTCGACTGAGTAGTGTTTCCCCAGCGCCTACACGTGGTTTCTAATAAAAATTCCAGTTTTAAGCTTGGTAGGTTCACGACTATCAAAAGCTTACGCGCACCAAATCGAGCGGAAACGGAAGGTCCGTGTAGAGGTAGTCGGCCCTGTACTGATCAACAGAGTAAGGGGAGAAGGGTTCAAAAATGATCGGACAGTACGATGGTGTTTCAAACATTCCGTGGTGGCAAGGCTTACCCTGAAGAAGAAGAAGAAGAAGAAGAAAAAGTATGGTAATGTGCTCTGGAAACTAAACTTTTGAAAGCAACTATTTAAGTAAACCCAAGTCAAAGTGTCAGATAAATGTCGCAGGCACTTTACGACATTATTTCAACGATGTCCGACCATCCGATGCAAATTGCAAAGGTGAAAAACTCGATGTATGGGTCTCACATGAGCTCAGTTCAGCGTTTTGAAATCTGTTCAATGCACTCTCCATCTCCATCGCTCTCTCTCTTACTCTGTGAAACTGAAAATCAATTTATTGATCGAATAGTGACGTGGGACGAAAAGCGTATTTTATATTATAACCGGCACTGGTCTGGAAAAAAACACCCAAAACGTTTCCGAAACCAAATTTGCATCAACGAAACCTATGGTGGTTGTGTAGTAGTCTGATAAACTATCAGAACTCGAAACCTGGGTTTCTAAAAATGCCAAGCATAACGGGTAAAAGCATATTCACTTAAATAGATAACAATTAATTATGTCTAACAAAAAACCTCATTTTCAGCCTTGATTTGCTCCGAAATTAAAACGATCGTTTCAAAACTTTATCTGTACTTTGAGGTTTCCAGTAATGGCATCCTTTAGTGTGGTTTACCGTTCGTGAAAGTTGGAACAGAGACACTTACTACTCAGGACCTGTGCCTGGGAGAATGAACAATACTCGAAAGCATGCTGACTTGGTGTATACATAAGTAGCTCTGACTGACAAGGAATCGTTGGGGAGAATGTGCTTGTTCTTAGTTTACTGCTGTGAGAGACGGAAACTTAGAATGATTCAAATAAATGTTTGTATTTTTGGGATCGTCAGTGTCTTGGTAGGATCTAAACGTCAAGCAGCAGCAGAGAGTGCGAAGAGTTTGGAAATCTCCTTGAACCCTTAACTTAACCCTACTAATCCCTTACTCCCAAATATAATTTCCTTGGGATTTAGCGCAAAGCCACACGTATTGTGGGCGGTTCCTTTTCACGTGTCCTGTTTAGGCGGCCATTCGAGGCATCCTTACCATCGAAAGCCCTGAGCTTTCGAGAGTTGAGCTCATGTACTCATGTACCGCAACACATGGAGTTACTCTATATTTCACCCCGTAATTGCCGATGCGTAGGTGATGGTAAAGGGAAGCATGTTCTGGGAATCCTTGCTTCATCCCACTAGCATGCATAGCACGATTTCGAAGTCATTAAAACTCGCCTTATCTGCTGCCGGTTTTGGTAGGAATGCCATGCATTTTTGCCTGAACAAGACACGGTCATAGGAACTACCCACAGTACATGTGACTTTTGGCCCAATTCCAGGGAATATAAGCTTGAGATTTAAGCGAGTGTTATGTTTAACGATTAGGTTAAGGTAAGTGGTAGGGTTATGGTCAGAACTATATTAAGGATTAAGGTTTGGGTTCGTTTTATCTGTAGGATTTATGATAAGGGTTAACGCTCAATTTAATTTTAGGGTTAGTGTAAGGGTTAAGACACGGAAGATTTAGTAGTCCTGATATTTAGCACAAGGCTGCCTAGTTAAGGTGAGTGAAGCGGCTCCTATTCCCCAATCGTGTTTAGGCGGCCATAGAAGGCTTTCATTTGTTGCCCCACTTGGCTCGAGTAAGTTCGAAAGTTCAGCTGAACAAAGAAACTGTTCCGGTGATCAAACAGCCTGCTTCTCCCTCTTTACTTATACAAACACCTGGAATGCAAGCATTCGCCTCGATTCGGTTCTGGCAAATTCTGACTTTTTGAACGGAGGTGAATTTGCGATTCGAAGGTTCGGCTCACAACGAGGGGGAGTGCGCGATCACTGGAACACTAGGTGTAGTAGTCTGCGTTTCCAGACTCTTGGAGGAGTCCAAAATCATAGATGAGTAAAGCACGACAACAAGTGAACAGCTGTTGTAGTCAAACGACAAGAGAGGGATGGCAAAATCAACGTAGTGGCCTCACCACCTGGTGATTTCCTAATGGTCATACAGTAAGTTTTGGATACCGACTAGCCTGCGTAACACGACTTCTAACTCATTAAATTCATTTGACCCACTTATTAAATCTCGTTGGCCTCGGTGGGATACAAGAAAGTGCCAGCAAGGGGAAGGCGTTTGTACAACCAACGCTTTAGCCGCTTAAGGTATGAGGCCCCACAGGGAGGCAGGAGTTTAATCACACTTGGGTCAAGTTACCTGCCCAGCTATTTGCGGCCTATGGAATCCACCGATTCTGATACAGTAAGCTGACTGTCCAAGCAGGATTTCCTAAGCCAGGGGTCGGCAAACTTTTCGAACTACAAGGCCAGTTCAGGAGGTCAAGAAGACACACTAGGCCAGAAGAAACAAGGTAACCAAGGAAATGTTCAAAAATATTCAAAAATACAGTACGATCAATGGGAAACATGATGTTGCATGCTCTTAGAGACAGATACAATATCAGGTTCGAATGATGAGGAGTTCAGCAACATAATGTCATTAAGGTGATTGTCAGTGAGCTGAAAGCGCAGCTTGTTCTTACAAAACTTCATTTTGGAGAACGGCTGCTCGCACGAATAAGTGGTGCCAAAACATTGCGATCAAAGGCTAGGCACGGGCTAACAACATTTTAAACTGAGCATGTGGCAGCTGACGGTAGAAGTCAATGAGAGAAGTGCAAGAAGTAAACTTGGACAAATGAACGTCCGAAGCCTGCAGCTAAATCCACTCCAATTGCACATCAGATGGGCGTCGTTATAGGGAATGTCAAAAGGAGTGCTGAAAATCTTGAACTCTTGCGAATGAGAACGCACATCAGTGAAGCGCGAAGATAATTCATTCCGCAGGGTTGACAGCACACTGATGCATTCTTCGGTGTCAACGAAGGCTGCATCACATTGGGCGGGGATGCGGGAAATCGACATAGTCCCCCTTATACAGCTGTTTCTCCCATAGAATCAGCTTTGCTTCTAATGCACAGACACGTGCGCACAACACACGCCTTGACCCCGGTGAATGAAGCCGAGGCCAGAGAGTGAACTTGTTTACAACACAACACTTATCATCCCTCCCCGGTCAGGCGCTTCTGTTTCCTACAAGCGTCTGACATCAGTTCTAAAAATAAACACGAGCCACAGCTTGAGCTGCAACCAGCGGTAACGAAGGGGAACAAAACCGCTACACTTTACTTAGGCCGGATCCAACACTAAATAACTAGGGGGGCGTTAGGCTGGAGCGCAGCAGGGGAAAATCCTAACGTGCATGTTGCAGGGAGGGGGTTGTGGGTGTCAGAGATTCGGGCTTACGACAGTTCCGACCCCATCCTCTAGGTCAGAGGTCGGCAAACTCCGGTCTTTAGGCCAGATACGGCCTAGCTAGTATTCCAGTCCGGCCTAACGCCCCCTTGTTATTTATTGTTGGATCCGGCCTAATCAGCTCTCACCTTAAGGAACTTAACCGGAAGCTTCAAGGATGTGATGAGCTCATCACGAACATGGAAGCCCACGTGCGGACATTCGAAGCAAAGCTGATTATGTGGGAGAAACAGCTGTATAAGGGCGACTAGGCCCATTTCCCGCACCTCACCCAATGTGATGCAGCCCGCGTTGACACCGAAGAATGCATCAGTGTGCTGTCAACCCTGCGGAATGAATTATCTTCGCGCTTCACTGATGTGCGTTCTCATTCGCAAGAGTTCAAGATTTTCAGCACTCCTTTTGACATTCCCTATAACGACGCCCATCTGATGTGCAATTGGAGTGGATTTAGCTGCAGGCTTCGGACGTTCATTTGTCCAAGTTTACTTCTTACACTTCTCTCATTGACTTCTACCGTCAGCTGCCACATGCTCAGTTTAAAATGTTGTTAGCCCGTGCCTAGCCTTTGATCGCAATGTTTTGGCACCACTTATTCGTGCGAGCAGCCGTTCTCCAAAATGAAGTTTTGTAAGAACAAGCTGCGCTTTCAGCTCACTGACAATCGCCTTAATGACATTATGTTGCTGAACTCCTGTCTCTAAGAGCATGCAACATCATGTTTCCCATTGATCGTACTGTATTTTTGAATATTTTTGAACATTTCCTTGGTTACCTTGTTTCTTCTGGCCTAGTGTGTCTTTCTTGACCTCTTGAAATGGCCTAGTAGACCAAAAAGTGTGTCGACCCCTGCTCTAGGTAGTTGCACGTTCACCAGCTGAATGAATGAATAGATTTTAGGGTTCACTTTGACCAGATTGGTTTAATAGCCGTTTATAAAAACCTGGGGACAATGGTCAACTATTTACTAATCAAAGTCGGACCTCAAACAAACCGTGAATTCTCTTAAGATAATTCTGTTGATAAATGACACTTGCTATGTCATTTGAATCTGAAATACAACAGTACCCTGTCTCAAAACAAGAACATAGGCTCACAAATTAAAAAGCGGAACAAATTGCGAAACTATCGAAAAGATTGAACGCTTTCCTAACAGGTGAAAAATAAAAACTTAAAAATGTATTTCTATTATCTTATGAGAAGTTTATTAATGCGCTCGGTCGGATACGAACCCACGACAGCAGGAGAGAGACGTTAGCACAGCCAACGCTCTAGCCAATTGATCTATAAGCCCCCCACCGGTAGCCGTGAGTTCAATCATACTTGGGGTAAGTCAACTGAAACAGATGACTACGAGTTAGGGGCCTCATAGCTCAATTGGCTA
This sequence comes from Schistocephalus solidus, assembly GCA_017591395.1. Classification (NCBI taxonomy): domain Eukaryota; kingdom Metazoa; phylum Platyhelminthes; class Cestoda; order Diphyllobothriidea; family Diphyllobothriidae; genus Schistocephalus; species Schistocephalus solidus. The sequence continues at coordinate 409,671 of WEDG01000466.1, read as the reverse complement.
GGGCATTGGCTGTATTAGAATCCTCCAAATAACTATAAGATAGCAGGTTACCTAACCCAAGTCTCATAAAACTCATGGCTCGCAGTGGAGCCTCTTAGCTCAACTGGATTGTACTAAAGCCTTCCCTTGCTATCTTGGATTTGTATCTGACAGCGTCCGCCGAAGTTTTCACAAGTGGGTCAAATTGATTATTCAAATATGTATAAACCAATAATTACTCTATATCTGTTTGTTCTGTACGTCCAGAACTGGGTCAAATGAGATGCTGCGTAGCCATTTCCGGCTTGTTTACGGTTACCAAGTGCTTAAATCCGATTTCAACAGCCATTGATCGGAGTAGTCTCTCACTACGCCGCTCCCGCGACGCCGGATACGTGCTCTCGCTTTGGCTGCCAACTCGCTCGAAATATTTTTTTCCAGTTTTTTTGTACAAAGTACAATATCCGCTCAATTTCCGAGAAGCAAGCAGAGAAGTTAGATAGATAGGAGAGAGCGATAGAGGAGGAGGAGGTGGAGCAGGAGGAGGAGGAGGAGGAGGAAGAGGAGGAGAAAAAGGAGGAGGAGGAGGAGGAGGAGGAAGAGGAGGAGGATAATGAGGAGGAGAAGGAGGAGGAAGAAGAAGAAGAAGAATATACTGGCTAAGCTGCCAGCCCGGTAAGAGACACGCAGTTGGCGACGCCGGAGCAAACGTTTGAGTCTTTTGAACGCGAGTCTGTTCGTGTCCACCCTGAAGTGAGTTCGTTGGCCGGTTGCGAAATATGTGATTAGCCGAACTGCAGATAAAGCGTCTCGGCTTCAGTGTCGCGCCACACACGGACGATTGCGGCTGGTGCGTACGTGAAAGTGGGTGCCATAGAGAGGCGCACGTTCGAATTTAGCGGTGGCCAAATTCTTGACCAGTGTCAGTCCCAACGCAGGCTATGAGGTGATCATAATCACCCCTATGAACGCAGTCGAGAGGTGCCTTACGTTGACTTACACCCACACCACCCTTAACGACACCAGTTGTGCCAGGACGAAGAATGGCAGTCGCTGAGACGTTTCTCCTATCCATTCAACTGTTCCGGGATGACATGTGACTGTTGTGCGTACTGTCGTCACAAGTTCTACCTTCGGAATCCCTGTTTTTTTTGAAACGCGAGGAAGGCGCACCTAGGGCTCTGGAGAGCTCCCCCTCCTATCAGATACTTTATGGCTTGGATTAAAAATCGTGAGGAAATAAATGCAATAGGTTAGCGGTCGCGCGGTGAACAAAAAGATGATCTTTAATCAAGCCGTTTATTGCTGATGAAATTGCAGAGAAACTTGATGAAAAACACTACGAAAACACCAAGCGACTGAACTGCCCAATCACTTTTGATTTATAGAGGTCAAATAACCTAGGAAAAATTAAGCATCTGCATGTTTTTACCATTCCTGGGAAATATTTTCTTTTGCACAATGAATTTCTCACTCCAGGCCATATTTAGTGTGCACACTAAGGTGGTTCCAGAGGTGTGCAGGGAAATACGAAATATCAAAGCGTTTGAATGCATGACTTAAATTTACTTGCATTTATGATGCAAATGCACAGCTAGCCCATTTGCTACTATGTGCGTAAAAAAATTATAATTTTGTACATGTTTTCTATAAAATAAATTTTTATCTATTAGGGCAGCGAAAATCCATCGAAAAATTCATACTAATTAAGTAGCCGTTGTTACATTATGATTTTTTGAAGGTGGCTGAAGGAATCTCGTTCGAAAGCTGGCCTCTTGCCATGACGGATGTATCTTGAGATTATGGTGCACATTAATTCATTTTAAAATTCTACTTAAGTAAACTTTTCGAATTGAAACCAGGTTTCTGAATAGCATATCAACCGTTTATCATCAGAAGTACCATCTGGTTCAAATGTACGATCTTCAAAAATATATACGTAAAATCTTAAATATTTTGATTGAGGCAGCCGTTTGCGAAACGACCATCTCATGGACATTTCTTTCTTTAAAACATATAGGTCTAACTAGGAGTAGGTGTTAAGCCTTAATGAGTGACGTAAATTTTCGAAAAACGCTCTATATTATGATATTCTCATTGTATACAGCTTCATTATACTCCTCTTGTCACACAGTTTGACGACAAGGGACGTCTTCCACGAGCTGATACCTTAAGTAGTTATTAGCCTAGCATCTGTAAACTTCGGTTCTGAAAGCTGTCTCTGATGAGGGGCTTGAGTCTGAATCCAAAACGGCCGATTATTGTCTCTTCTTCTTCTTCTTCCACTTCTTTTCATCTGCCTTTTGGAACTCATATTTTTATTTATATCTATTGTCTGACATCGACTCTGAAGCCCAAGGACTACAAGGGCTTTGAATGAGGTTTATCATGTTCATTGTATTCCAATTGAAACATCTTTAGATAAAACGTAACAGTATCTCGCAAGGCGTGTTTTGTAGGGTTGACCTGTAACGAGGAACTATTCTCCTGAAGCGAAGTGGGTTAGCATAACTTCGCCACACAGACATAAGAGTCCGCATTTAAATGTTTCCCAGATTAAGAGACAAGTCAAGATGTAGATGGCTCAAGTTACCCTAGGCAATATTTTGGCAATTACTGGGTTAAGGTAAGTATTTTCTCGGGAATGTCAAGTTTTCTCTACACTTTTACACGTCCTTAGAATAATTTATTTCAAGTACAAGTCACACCAGTTCTTGGAGGCTCCGCGATATGCCTGGCGAAGGACTCGCAACTGAAAATCCCGCATTGTTCGTCCGAAACCAGATGCCCTTTCATCTGGTCTATAACGGATATATTTTGCAAGGTAAGGCTCCATGCAAGCTCATTATATGATAATGACTTGAACACCACAAAATTGATTATATTCGCCGAAGATAATCGTTATTTGAGCCATACTAATCTTCAAAAATATTATACTGAGCGGACAGCGAGCAGCTAGGGGAGAATCTGACCAGCTAACGATTACCGGATAACTGAGTTAAAAGTTGAACTATTTCTCCACCTCAAAAGCGGATCTAACTGTTATTCATGTACATTTAAAATTTGGATAGTGAAATAAGGCGCATTAATGATCCTTCACAGGAAGAAAGTGCTGGTAATTTAAACGAACACGTTCAAAATTTTGCACTGAAGAACTTGACCATCATAAAGTCAGCGCTGTTTCTACTTGTCACGAGGCCAGCTGAAGTTCATGTTTTATAAAACCAGCTAGGTTTCCAGTTGACTTACAAGGCATCGAAAATTTGATTATTATTATTATTACTGCAGATTCAATGTCATTGAAAACTGACCGTAGGATTTTTGACGGTAGGTGGAGTCACTACGACTTTCAGGACTCGTCCCCAATAGGTAAAGCAGTTGAAAGCCAGTTTAGGTGTCATAGGGAGAACTTTTTTGGAACAATTTGACAGCCGGACAAGGGCACACGTATGGCGCCGCGGGAGTGGCGTCCTGACTGTGAGTAGGGAACGCATGGCGGCGCCCTGAGCGAGGGCACGTTTAGGGTAAGGGATGAAAATGATTGGTCAAGTTTAACAGCCGCGATTGGCCGAGAACCAGATTGCCATTGGTACATGTATTTAACTACGCGCGTGAGGCGCAGCGTTATAACAGGCGCCAGGAGTAGGGTCACAACAGATCCACTAAAGGCACCGGGGAGAACGTGATTATCCTCTCGACTGGCTTCTTGCGGACGAGGAAGCAGTACCTGGCCTGTTTGTAGTGGTTTGGACATCCGCAAGCGCCCTGAGTGAGGACATGTGTGAGTCGGCCTTGAAGTTGATTGGCCAGGTTGGATAGCTGTGATTAGCCGCAAAACCAGAGGTGCAGCGTTGTTACAGGTAACCGCAGTAGGACCACTACAGGTCTCTGTTTGCGTGTGTCCGCGTGTATTCTCTCAAAGTGCACCTAAATGGGTCGCGTGCAAGATGCGCCGGACAAACACCGGGTAAATCATGACGCGGCAGGTGATATTTGGGTTGCGCTACCATAAAAAATGCTGACCATGGGGTGGGGGAGGGACGTGGTAGCACGCGTAGGTGCAGGCTCACACAACACCAGCCATCTGTGCCCGAGCCCGCCACCGGTATTCTTAAATATGTCTTGACACCGGGCACAGGTGAGTGAGGAAAGAGAGAGAGAGAGAGAGAAAGAGAGAGTGTGGTAGCTGCAGCGCAATTCACCATCTCTGCACCACCCTCCTGTGGAGCACACGGTGGACCTCGACGGAACCGATGTTCAAACTGTCGTGTCCTGCTGGACCTATAAGGCCGCTGGAAACCATTCGTAGAGACTTCTGTGGCATGGAACTAGCGAGAGGATCCCCTTGCCAGTTCTCTTCCCGCCTGGCACTTGAAACAGAACTTCTATCACTGACACAGCGACGCTGCTCTATATTATCGCCTTCAACGATTGGCCGCAGTCGAACAGGGCTCGGGCGAAAGCAAATCGAGGGTCGACACTGTATGCTGAGCCACTTGAGTTGTCTCGGGCTGTAATAATAATTGTCTCAGAAATCGACCGTCTTCGCCCCGAAGACCAAAATAAACTTCTTCTGATTACCCCTTAGATCTGTTCCTGTGGAGCAGGTTAGAACTGTGAAATGATAAGTTGCCTGTCAAGGTGGATGCGAGACCACCTTCCTGTTCACCTGAACCATGGTATTGCAAAGTCCATCTCCAGCGTAATCTCTGGTCATCTAGTTGAGAGTGGTGGTCATTCTGGAGGCAGACGAGTCTTTCGAGTAATCTAAACGGTACCTTTCCCAATTTCCTGTGCCAGTGCACCCCGGTTAAGTCAGAGGCGGTGACCGTAAGGTTACCCGAACCCGCCTTATACTCCGAGAGTTGGTTTGTTCAAGGCCCAAGCTGAGCCCGACATATTTGTACCAGCACCCTGCCATGTCATTTGACAGCCACAACCACCGTGACCTGTTTTTTAGACTTCAAATTCTTAGAGGCTTAGATGGACGCCGCAGCGGAATTTAGCGGCTCAAATGATTGGCTTGAGAAGATAGGAATGGTCTGCCGACAGTAATTCTGCGAGTCGTAAAAAATGAAGCCGTCCTCGGCGACGATTAATGGTTGAACAGGGGAATAGATACCCCATGCGGCGGATGGCCATGCGCCAAATTGCGGAAGGGGAGGGATTTAGCCTAGGATTAAGGTTAGGTTTCTTGTTACGGTGAGGATTGGAGTTTACCAGGAACGGGTGCCCACGGATCTCTTGGCTCCCCGTAGAAAACAAACTCCGTATGGGTAACAAAGTCCACGAACAGGCAAACAACTACCAAGTGTCGGTGTGCCCAGTTATAAGTACAGAGAGGAAATATATCTTAGAATGGGGGGATATTGACGCAGTACCGTTTCGGCTTTAGTCTACCTCCATTCATAACCCTGACAACCAGTTGGGACCGGCCCACGTCGACCTCGGTCTGGTAGTTGGTTGCATGTTCGTGTCTTTTGCCACCCATACAGAGTTATTTTTTACTTCGGGAAGAGAGAGCGAGATCCATACTTTATTTTGAAAGTAAAATTCCAAAACTTTCGGCAAAAAAGTCCTTTATTCATGGTGAATAAGATAGGAAACATAAACGACATAACACCGGAAAATCACAAATGCATCGCCGAAGAACGCATACATTAACATCATGAAGAATCGTCCTTAAATGCGTCTCAAAATATTGACCAAATTGGACTTCTTTTAAAACGGTGCCAGCGTCGTGCACTGATGACCTCATTTTGTTTTTCGAATACACAAATGGGTTTAAAATTCGGTATATAATGGGTCACATAGGTCAGCCGACATGCATATACGAGGATTTACATGCGAATGGAGAGCAGAAAAGATGGTGGCGCAATTTAAAAAGCCCGCTAATCGATCAGTGTGTGTCCATGCATGATTGAATAAATATCCGATCTGTCGGGACAGGAAATAACAAGTGGCGAAGCACTGATGAACTTCCTTTCAATTACGTGCTTATGAATCATCTGTTAGACACCGTCTATGAACCCCCTGCGCCAGATAGAGTGCATTTTTGTGTCTCCGGTCCCCGTTGACAGCTAGGACTATACAGGCAGAATAAACCCGACTTGGTACTCTATTAATCTATCCGCATTCGATGTCGTTCCGACCCTCTGCATTTGGGTTCAATGTTATGGTCATGGTCTAGGTTAGGTGTCATGTTAAATTCGTTTAAGAGTCGCGGTTAGGTTGAGGGTTAGGGGAAAGACACGGAAACTAATATCGCCTTAGCAGTTAACAAAAGACCACCGGTAATACTCAAGGCCTATTCCTGTATCATATCCATAACGGTAACTCAATTGCTAAACGTAATCTCTAATCGAACCCTAATCAATAAAATCAATCAATCAATCAAATCAATTTTCTACTAACCTCACTGTAATTTTGTGCAAGGCAACGTCCGTTACGGGTAACCGTTCCCTGTCTTACCAGATTAAATCCCAAGCAAGCAGGCTACCGGAGCCGACAACTAAGCATTTTAAAACTGGGAGTGGAGGTTTGTGTGCGAGTCTCCAAAGCTAAAACGCAATATAGGAACCATCTAGCAATGGATTACTTAGTGTGAGAATGACCACTGTCTTGCTATGGGTTTCCAGTCATGAGTTGTAAATGATTTAACCTCCATTGGGTAGTTAAAACTCCTAAATAAAAACACAGAAGAAGATCGGTCTGATTGCTTCTTCCCTGTGCCACCCACCAGTGGACTATCCAAGCATTTCCAGCAACAGGACGCAATGCTTGACGTGCAAGCCAATACTATTTCGTCCGCAGAAAATGGAGCGAAGCAGAAATCGAAACGGCACAATGATGTTATAATGCTATTGGCCACCAAAGGAAAAACACCCGTTGTGAATCGGTCCCCCAACAGTCGAAAAAGCGGTCAATCCCGATCCCTCCAAATCTACGTTCTGGCGCAGCTACGTAGAAGACACGTTCGTTAAGACTGAAAGCGGCAAGTTATCAGTCTTTCAGGGCCTATTTAGCGCCAGATTCCCTAAAAGTGAGTTCACACGACAAGAATAGACTGCTGACACGTTCTCGGCACGCGCGAACGCAAAGGTGAACTTAGCACCAAAGCCACTAGAACACCACAGTTCCTCAGCTATCATAGCAGGCACCCGATTGTTCACAAGCGCAACGGTGTTAGAGTGCTCTTTGGAAGTGTAAAAACGCACTGCAGCGAACCGGAGGAAAGCGGAAATACCTGCGAATTCTTCGGATCAGCAAGCTAGGGACCGCAACCAGAAGTACGAAATCAGCCGCCACTTCCATAAGAGCTAACATCACTCTGGCGCCCTCAACGGTATAGAAAGAGCATGCCAGAAGTGATTGAATGAATTACCGCAGAGTTTGGTGTATCACCAATCGCACCACAACAACGTAGGCGAATGAGCGACTGGACGCAAATGAGCAATCGGGTGTAGTTTCTCAAAGCACATGTACTGTCCATGCCATTATACTGGCTAAACCGGATGACGCCTCAGCTTGCAAATACGCGAGCACAAACAGGACACGATAACTGGAATGTCCCCTCCTCGCGCAAAATTCCAGTAGTGAATTTTCCCGAAATCTAACTCTAGCTCTAACCCTAACCTCGAAGAAAAAACCCTAATCTCCTTGAAATGTAACGCAAATCCGTTCAATTTACAGGCTGTTTTGGGCCTGTATCCTACCGGTGGAGAGGAGGGGAGGGCAGGACATTTAAAAAACCCAAAAGGTCGGTGGCCAATTGTCTCAAGCGCTTACGCTCTGGAGGGAGCCCACAAGACAACAGGGTGCCGAGGCATCTGATGTCAACGGACAGATCGAGACTCCTCCCAGGTTGCGGCCAGGTGGCGCGGTCCAGTTCTCAGCCAAGTGCGCACCGGGTCATCGGGTGGTGAAACCGCTGTGAATTAGATGGCATGGGCTCGGCCCGGTCGCGGTCAGTACTCCACCCTCCACACCGTATACCTCGTCATTTGACCAAAAGAGCCGTTCCATTGTTGCACTCGCATAGATCCAGGCTGCTACACCTAACGCATCACGTTCAACTTCGTTGCAACAAGAATCGGGGGCTCGCATATTCGCCTCCATTTGACAGGTGAGAATGTTAATTGAAGCCAAGAGGCACGTTCAAGGACGTAGTCAAGAGGACAGAGACACGATCACTAACGTTTCAGATTTTCTCTCGAACCCATTATTAGGCACAGGTATAGCATAGGGGATGAGAATGTTTCAGAAAAGGTCCAAGATTAAGCATTAGAAACACTGTGCTATAAGGGCCCTCAGCATATTGTTCAAACTGATATGCTATCATACCTGCTTGTTCGATCCAGAATGATCATGCCACAAAGTTGTTTCCTTTGACCCACTTGTGAAAAAGTCAACTGCCTCGGTGGTTTTACGGCTTAGCAACTGAATTATTGAAAAATTGACACATCCGCAAACTTTCCCACCACTTACTGGCAACATTGCCAAATCAAAGTGTATGCTGATGGCATTCCTGACCAGGTAATTGGTGTCCGCCAAGATTAGGGAACTTACACTAACCGATCTTCAGACGAGAATGAACGACGTCAGTGCGCGAACCATTCTTACTTCGATGATTTTTTGACGTCCTCGGAAACCACGTAATATCCATTAACCTGGCAAAAGGCAGCCAATAAGATATACTGGGCAGATGCTACTTAACTGGAATATCTGCCAGACAACACTCTGGAATACTGGAGGAACCACTAAGGAGCCGGACGACTCGCAGCCATGTTAAACAGCGACAGAATACCGGCGAAACGCGTGTCTGGGTTTTAAGCTAGTATCTGTGCTGCTATCATGTAATCCAACTCTGGCACTACATTTAAATGCTTTTGTTGTCTTTAAAGGCCTCAGTGACGGTGCGCCGAAGCCTTGTATCAATACCGTTCACCAAGTGACGCAGATGGTTCTGTCACGACCACCAAAGCTATGGGTATAGCCAAAGAGAACGGAAAAAGAAGAAAAAAACAGGAGCTACATGAGCGACGCGCGTGTCCAGCGTCGCTGGGGCAAGCGTTGGGGTTTTGAGTGAGGGTCTGACTGTGTTAACCTTGCAGTTTGTTGGTTGATACGAATATCTGGGAATAGTCGAACCGTAGACAAAACCCTCCTACTTTGTAGATTAACCGTACGTGACGGGAGAACTACGAGGAGTCTCAGAAGGCCAGAAAACTACTACCGTTGGTGCGCACATGTAAGTATGCGTCAGGCAACCCGGTGATTGATCAGGGCACGGCAGGTGTTATTTGAAATGCGTTTCCATAAGAAACAGGATTTTGAATTTCATTCGTACTTGACAACTGACTTTTACAGGAGTTTGATACCCTACCTGACTATATTATCGGCATATGCGGTTGAGAACTGAAATGTCCTGCTCTGGAAGATAGAAATCTTGCCCGGGTAAAGTCAACGGTGGTCATCTGCAGGATACAAGGGTCGGTGGGCCTAGCAGTGGCGTGAGCATGATGAGGGCATTCGACACAAGCTACTCACAGAAAACTGAGATGGATTCCACAAGGCAATCGGAGCTTCGCTCTTTTAATATAAGGCAAAGAGTGAACTTGTTAATATTGCTGAAATACGCTTAGAGAAGTCAAGATGATAAACAAACAAACCTGAAGTAAACTTATCATCCTTAATGTGAAGCCGGAAACTTACTGAGAACTAAAACGGGAGAACTCAATAGCCTTTACAAACCTGGAGCGATTCCTTAGTTATGGAAACAACGTTTGCTCTATCTGCTCACGTTATTAACCTGGAACGTAAATTTATTAAAATTTTTATCCATAAAATTCCCACGAATTTTACTTCTGCCTAGAAATTTTATAAGCGTGGAATGCATTTTTAACACAAGGGAAAACCTAACGCCAGGATGTTTTACGGTTTGGGATACACTTGTCAAAATTCCTAAAGCTTAAACTAAAAAATTTCTAAGACCTCCTGAGCACATTTCCTCTGAATTCGCTCGAAAAGGCGAAGAAGAATCCATTCACAAACATGCCTTCAAGTGAGCAATAATAATTATGCGGCACTTTTCTACCAATACCCACGGCGCTTTTTCTACTTATTTCCGTCCTAAGTAGCTACGGCAATCCCATATTGAAGGGGTAAAATTTCAAATGATTTTGAATGGACAACGTGACATAGATATCCTTTAATACAGTTGTTTCTTACATACAGTTGTCCTTAACAATGTTCCTGCATGAACTACAACGTACTTTACACTAAGTTTGCTCCCTCTCGCAGTCTCCATCGACTCATAGACCAGAGACAATGCCCAGCAAGCGCCCACAACAGGGTGGGACCATGGACGGCGACTTGCGCTGCATCCACCACACTTTATTCCCTTACGCGCCTGAGCCGGGCCGCGTGGTAGGTGCGCTGGACCAACATGGAGGCCAAATCAGGGTGCGCCAGGCGTTATTATTCTGGGATGCGGTCCCATAACCAATGCCGAACCTGGGGGGTGCGCGTGCCCAACATGGGTACGCATAGGTGCAGGATCATGCAGCACCCCGCTGTCACACTCCTTGGGAGATGCTCCTCTACGCCCGAACCCGCCTCCGGTCATCTTGACTATGTCCTGACACCGGGCACAGACGGGTAAGGGAAGAGAGAGAGAGAGAGAGAGAGTGCGGTAGATAAAGTGCAAGTCTACTATCACTTAAAACTAATCCACGCGCAAGACACCGTCCCTGCACCGCCCTTCTGTGGAGCATACGGTGGACATAGTCAGACTACGACGGTCGAACTAACGTATGTGTGTCCCAAGCATGCCAGGTCCGCACACAATGGAAAAACTTTTCACGGGGTCATCATACTTTTTCAAGAATTCCTGTGATAGAGCATCTCGAATTTCTTGCAATATCTGAAAGCTGTGGCCTACTTAATTAACAGCACTAGTAAAGCCCTGAATATTCTGCCAAAAAAGTCATTACTAATTTGTTAAGTAGAGAAGTTGAAGAAGACGAAGAGAGCACCGAATAGGAAATCCAGACTTGACAAGCCAAACAAAGGTACAGAACCAAGTGACAGAGTAGGTAAGCTCTAGTTAATTCCCGGTCATTGGAAAGGTGGCTTTTGAAAAAGAATTTATCTATCAGTCCATGAAGTTAGCACATGAAAGTGATTCCAACCAAATCAGCGTCCTTGTTCCTATAGAAATTAAATTATGCTTTATTAAAATATTTTAAACGTTCGTTTTGAAAATTGCCAGTTTTAAATATTTCAGACCAAATGCGCAATACGGTTTCAAGCAGCTTGGAAAGTCACACGTTTTCCTTTGTTGGTAAGCCTTTCGAGCTACCTGGAAAATATATTCCAACGCGTGGCGTCATTGCATTATGCTTATTTGCCTTGTTCAAACATGGGAAAGAGATTTACCGATCAAGGTCCAAGAAACACTAGTCCATTTTGTGCTTTGAGGCTCAATGAAGTGGTTCTACGTTAGAGCATTGGATTTAACGTTAACTGACCAAAAAATCCAGGATCAGATCTCAGAGGAACCAGTTCCGAGATTAGTTATGACTGACTGACAATGGTTAATAAGTCTGAAATTATCATTCCAGTTTTTCTTTGTCTGGTATTAGTAAAGCTGGAAATGAGGAGAATTTTAGTTGCTTGTCATTTTGGAAGAGATCTCGAAGCCTTTCTAAGAGGCACTGACCGCTAAATGATAACGAACGCACCTGCGGTGCTTTTGAAAGTGGAAATGCAATAATGACAACCCAATGGTGAAGACGAGAAACCACAAAATGACCTTGGTTTGATTATACCGCCTTTACGGACGAACGCTCACTGATCGCTAACGAAACTCACTTGGGCCATTATGCCTTGGGTCTCACTCTCTAGCCCCACCACCAGTGGCAGAGCGACTAGCAGTAGTAAAGGCAGATCAACAATACTAAGCAATGGTTGGGGCCTTGGACTTCTGAGTAAATGGCCGCTCGTTTGAGCACCACCTAGGGCTGTGTATGACTGGCTGATGATGGCTAATGAGCCAGAAATGGCCATTCTAGTCTCCTTTGTCTTTGTTGACATTTTTGATTTGCCTTTACTTCTATTAACTGCTCTTCTTCATGTGCCTCCTCTGCTGCATGTGTGATCGAAGCATGCGTGTCCTGGTGCTCTATGCGCCGTGGCTTGGAATATTGCAGTTACATTCAATTTAATTACAATTACATTCAGACCTTGCAGTCACTCCAAAGTGTGTTCGTCTGGAGTAGCCTGCTGATGGTCTAAGAGTGAGGCTGCAACGGCTCCTTCCTAAAAGGATCCTTGGCAGTCTCACACATCTGAGATGTGGGCCGATGCCCTCCCTTATGTGGGAAATCCTATAACTTGTGTTTGATGGGAGGTCGTGTACGTGGTACGCGCAGACGAGGTCGACAATAGCTGCGCCCATTCCCCGGACTAGTCCACTAACCGGCTCTGAAAGTGGCTGGGGCCTAGGAATTCTAATGCAAAGTGAGGTAGATGGCTCAGTGCATTCTCCTCACAATGAATAACCGGACACGCTTGAGGCTATCACAGTGCGCTAAAAATCGTAGGTTGGAAGGTTGCCAACCGCGGGGCTAACATGAACTGCGTGGTGAGCACAGGGTGGGTTTATGTGGAGTGGATGACTGGTGGACTGAGAGTCAGGCTGCAATGGCTCTTCCTCAATAAGGCCTCTATAACACTTCAACTCCTTGGGATCCGAGCCAGATGTAGCAGTACGCTTAGGGGCGGCTCCAACCACGCCAGCCATCTGCACCCACTCCCGCCTCAGATTTACTTGACTCTTTCATGAAAAATAGCCCAGGTGAGGGAGGGGGAGAGAGTGTGTGGTAGATGTAGAGCAAATAGTTCAAGTTACCGTTATTGCTCCAAATTGCTGTGGGGCATAGGACGGCCCTCGTTGGATACGACGGTCGAACTGTCCTGTTCCACTTACTTAAGTTGCTGTTGTTTCCGCATGAGTCGCAAGTTTTTACGCAATTGGTACAATCAACAAATCTTTTGATTATTCTTTCTATGGACATTGACTGCACGTATTCAGAAAAAAAACTAAATAGAAGAATTTTTCGATCTGTCGTTTGAGAGAGAGAGTATAGCAAAAGTCAAAACGCAACTTTGGTAATGGAGCCCAAAGGATTACCTAAAAATATATTTCTAAGTTTTCTGTGCTTCCTGTCCTTTTCCGAGACTTTTAAATTTGATCTCGTGTTCGATTTAACTCACGCCTGCTGAAGTGCCTTTAAAATTAGCTGTGGATCTTCGTAGACCTAGATCGAATTTCGGATCAGTTCACACTCCGCAAAAAAGTCATGTTAGCAGAATAATCCCTTGTCAACAATACGAGTCACATATTGTCGCCAACGCAGTAGAAAGGCAGGAGATTTTCAATATGAGAGGTCTTTAGTTGTTCACCCCTTATCGTTCGCTTTGTTCGAAGGGTCACTCCACGTCCCCATTATTTGTGTGTTTTGGGATCATTATAAATATATCTGCAGTGGAAGTTCGTTCACCGATCATGCTGCGTGATACTCTCGTTCCTTCGCGCCCAATGAGTCAAGCTAGAGCACCCACAGCAGTTGCATAGCGGCAAGTAATCGTGTAGAATGAAATGTAGCAGCAAAGGCCAGGGAGGTTGAGATTAAAATTTCTGAATTATTAGCCATCTTCAGTCATCCATTCCCTACCCCAGCCGGCTGACGTTGACTAAGAAGTCAGAAATGACCATGCCGTTCTCTCTCCGCATTTTTAGTAAACCCATTCTGCACATACTGCTAGCATTGTAAGCGATAGCGAGTTTTTTCTTGTTCTGAAAATAGAGCTGGCTTAAAACCATCTGCGTGTTTTGCCGGTGTTTCCTCTGCTGCATGACGCATCTGCGGAAGTTTCGGCTCATCAGTGTGTCCCTCTATGCTGTTTCTGGTGGAAATAACTGCAGATCATTATTATGTTAATAGTTTCATAGATGGTTGATAGTACACCAGGGTAGAACTCTTAGGACCACAGTTAAGGCAATCATTCAAAATATATAGCATCTCTTAAGTTTACAAGATTGGCGTTAAACTGCGACCGACAGTCTCCTTAGCCTACAAGGTTTTCAACTAGCTCTTTCAGCAACTCTATTGCCTGCACTCCAAAATCTATATTTATAACTCAAATACGATAACAGGCTTCAAAACCAAAAAAATCAAATAATGGCGTCATTCGGTGTTATTTCTATATTCACGTCTATTCCTATAAACATACTATAAGTCTATTTTTGGCAATACAACTTTCCTTGAACTGTTGCTGCTACATGCATTGAGGAACAAAGTCAGGGGATATCCATTTTGCGAGTGAATTTCTTTATCGGAAAAATGAGTTTTCGCCCGACTTGGCAAGTTGGTAACAGAGGTATTTTTAAGGGCTATGGGATGATACTCCCGAAATGTAAGATGACCTCTGGAAATACACATCTCTTGGCGATACATTGAAGTTTGCAGCCTTCCATCAGTCTTTCAGTCTACATCTAGGAAGGAGAGTTGTAGATTAACTTATTTTTCGAAGGGAAAATGAATTCCTCGGAAAATTGACTTGCGTTTGTGGTGACGAACTTCTACTTATTCTCATATAACGATATAAGCGCATCGTTTACGTTGCGCAGCCACAGTCTTGGGTTACCTGCGTGACAAGGTAGTGCCGCGAGCCCCTGAAGTTAATACAGTCTCGCACGGCACGCATTATCGAATGAAATGCCACGTACAAGTTCCTTAAGGACAGGTGGAATCGAAAACAGCACGTATCTACCAGATCACTGAATGCAGTGGAGGCTAACCAACGAATTTTGTGTTAGGGATGGTTTAAAGTTAACCATATTATTTACATATCTCACTTGGCTGAAGACGAATTGGGATACCACAACATTTACCCAAAAAGGCGATCTCAGGGACTAAAGGTGTATTGTCCTGACGTTTCAAAGCATACAAGCTTCCATCGTCGGAGGTGAGTATCGTACCGCGTCTCACAGTATTTATAGGGGGTGATGGCCAGTTTGTGACAGGGTTGTTTGTACGGGTTCACCTTAACAGTGTGCACTATAGGAGGACGAGATGTGGATCTGGCGGAAAAGCTTCAAAATCTAAGCCACTCACCTGAGGAAGAGACTGATGTCCTAGTCCACAATCTTTCCTCTAAACAGTTGACGCCTGGACAGCTGAAGGTTCTGAGTCATGAGGCTTGCTTCAATACCACAGACGCCGATCCGGTTAACCTCGTTGCCACAGTCGAATCAATTCTCAAACAAACCGGGGAATCCGATGAAACAAAACACCTTGTTCGGCAACAGGTAACCGCCTTGGTAATGGCACATAAACCACGCACAATTATTACCAGAGTTGAGCAGGATGCTGTCAAGAGACTGAGAGCTGACACGAGTATTGTGATACTACCAGCGGACAAAGGACGTTCTACAGTCGTCTTGGATAAGACCGACTATATTCAGAAGGCCAACAACCTGCTGGAAGACCGACAGGCATATCTTCGCTGCAATGGTGAACCGATGAAGAAGCTGATGATGCAGCTAGACAAAACGCTTGCCGATATGCAGACAAACAAAGTAATAAGTAAGTCGGTAAGACTGGCTGTAAAACCATCTGATGCGGCCGCAGCAAGGTTCTACGGATTACCAAAAGTACACAAGGCCGATATTCCCCTCCGTCCAATTGTCTCATTGCGTGGTGCACCAACATTCAATCTGGCTAAATGGTTGTTCCGACACCTGAAGTCTCTCACCTCGGGCGCAGCCACAACGGTCACTTCAGCTACTCAGTTCCTGGAAAGGCTCAGGGGGATGCGACTCACCGCAGACGAGGTCATGGTGTCATTTGATGTCACCTCTCTCTTAACTTCAATCCAGCAGGACTCAGCAGTCAAAACGGTAAGCGAATTGCTTGAGAAGCGGTACGATGATGCAGGCGAGTCGGTGAAGCGGGGACATCTTGTCCAACTCTTAAAATTCTGTCTTAAGACGTACTTCACCTTTGAGGGGACCATGTACGAGCAGATCAGAGGGACGCCAATGGGATCGCCGCTCTCGGGCCTCATCGCTGAGGCAGTTCTCCAAAAGCTTGAGACTCTGGTTTTCGAAAACTACAGGCCGACGTTTTGGACTCGATACGTCGACGATACCTTCGTCATCATCAAGCGAGAAATGATCGAAGAATTCCATAGCGTCCTGAATTCCGTCTTCCCGGACATCCAATTCACAATGGAGGCCGAAATCAACAACCAACTGCCATTCCTGGATGTTCTTGTCCATCGAAAATCCAACGGGCACATAAAAACTACGGTTTTTAGGAAGGCGACCAACACACGCCAAATTCTAAGTTACCACAGTAAGCACCCATTGTGCCACAAACGCAGCTGTGTGCGAACTCTTTACAGAAGGGCAGAAACACATTGCAGCGAGTCGGACGACAAAAGGGCAGAACTCCGCTACCTCCAGTGCCTTTTCATGGCCAACGGATACCCTCGTAACTTTATCGAGCGCAGCAGGCTGGCCAAACCAAGACAAAATCTGGTAACAGAACAGCCAAAAGTCTGGCGTGCACTGCCATACATTGACGGCGTCTCTGAGGCAGTTTCCCGCCTCCTCAGACTGCTGGGGATCGGAATCGCCCATCGACCGGATTCAACCATTCGGAATCTAGTTATGAGACCGAAAGCCCCCCTTCCACGAGGTGAGACTTCAAACATCATCTACAAGATCCAATGTGACTCCTGTGAAGTTAACTACGTCGGAGAGACAGGGAAGCAGTTGTAGACCCGTGTTACCGAACACGTGCGGGCAGTGAGGAGAATGGACCCATTGTCCCTGGTGGCAGAACACTGTGCAAACTCTGGGCACACGTTCGCCTTCCAAAACGCCGAAATCCTGGGTCGAGGAAATGACCGCGTAACCAGGGAAACAATTGAAGCCTGGCACACGGAGCCTACGTCGATCAACCGTTGTGTGGCCCTTCCGGCTGCCTACCAGGCCCTCCGGGCGCAGCTCATCGAACGTAAGAGCAAACACGGAATTAGGCCAAACGTGAATTCCACCGCGGCAGAACCTAGGACGGACATGCACCTAACCACGCCACAATTCGGGGCCGACGAAGGCGCAGTCATGATCACCGCCGCATCAATTGCTACCCCGACAGACGAGGAGACATGCACTCAGGATACAAACAACACAGGGCGCCAATTAAGGTCAATGCTGACCCAGATAATGGCCGCCCCCCTCAACGAGAGACATGTCAACTGACAGAAATTTCCTCCTCCCCCCTTCTTCACCGCGGTGGCTACAGAGATGATTCCTGTGTGTATGCCGGCAATTAAGGACTCCCCCACCCCGTCCTCCTATAGTGCACACTGTTAAGGTGAACCCGTACAAACAACCCTGTCACAAACTGGCCATCACCCCCTATAAATACTGTGAGACGCGGTACGATACTCACCTCCGACGATGGAAGCTTGTATGCTTTTGAAACGTCAGGACAAAACACCTTTAGTCCCTGAGATCGTCTTTTCTTCTCATTTATGTCCGGGGACACGCATATTCGCTTCAATCAGCAATATATATGCACTCCAATATATATTCCATCATATGCTACTTGTCGCTATGCGACCGCCTGCAAGGGCTCTAGTCTGAGCTCCAGGGCACAACGGAGCATGCATGTTCCTTAAGCAGATCGGTGAGCCCCACACTATCATCATATTCCCGATCACAACCGACAAAACAACGAGCCCGTGGCTCAATGGTAGAGCGTTCGACTCAAATACCAAAGGTTGCGGGTTCCGAATCCCAGGTGTGCTACACCTGGGATTGGGTATGACTGGCTGATGACGGCTAATAAGCCAGAAATGGCCATTCCGGTCTCCCTTGTCTTTGTCGGTTCCATTCCATATATATATATATATATATATATATATATATATATATATGGCACATATATTATACCGTACTTCCGACATAGGTACTAGCTAAAAGCCCAGACACGTGTTTCGCCGATGTTTCTGATGCTGTGTGACGCAGCAACTAGGGGTTCGGCTCCTCAGTGGGTCCCCCAGCGTTCTCTATACGGTTTTTGGTATATGGACTCCAAAGAATAATCAAGGAAATAATTTCTGAAATTATTAAGTGCAGGACATGGAGTCAGATGATTCGGACATGACTTTTTAGGGTCAGACCCGAAATTTCAATGAACATTTGGGTCGAAGACAATCAACCACTGTGGAATAACCACGTAATGCCCATTCTACAAAAACAAGTAGTACTACAAGTAGTATGAATCGTATATGGCACATATATTATACCCTACTTCCGACATAGGTACTATCTAAAAGCCCAGACACGTGTTTCGCCGATGTTTGTGCTGCTGCGTGAAGCAGCAATGAGGGGATCGGCTCCTCAGTGGGTCCCCCAGCGTTCTCTATGCGGTTTCTGGTATATGGACTCCAGAGAATAATCAAGGAAAAAATTTCTGAAATTATTAAGTGCAGGACATGGAGTCAGATGATTCGGACATGAATTTTTTAGGGTCAGACCCGAAATTTCAATGAACATTTGGGTCGAAGACAATCAACCACTATGGAATAACCACGTAATGCCCATTCTACAAACAAGTAGTACTACAAGTAGTATGAATCGTATATGGCACATTTATTATACCGTACTTCCGACATAGGTACTAGCTAAAAGCCCGGACACGTGTTTCGCCAATGTTTCTGCTGCTGCGTGACGCTCTTCCGGAAATGGAGTTGTACTCGTAAATTTTCAAGTTGTTGTCAGATGAAATAAAAAGTGGGAAGGGGGATTATCAAACTAGAGAACTTGGTGGGGGGCAGGCAGGCAGGCATGCGTTGGAGGGGATTCGAGAAACGTGTTACGATAAATGTCGGGAGTGAGGGAAGGTGTTAAAGTCTCGATTGTGGTTCACGCGTCCGTGGTGGGGGTGGGGGAATACCGCGTCCGTGGATTTCCACTTGGTCCAACATGGATAAGCTATTGTTGGTTTAAGTTCGACGCGAGTCAGTGAGACGTGCGTGTAGACCTTCGTAATGTGCATCCAGATCGACATGGCGGTTGATGCTTTTTGTTTTGGAGTGCCAAGATTTGAGGAATTATCGTGCCTGCTTGGTGTTAGACGTAGCGACCTCTTCGGTTGCATCACAAGTGAAGCGGTGGTCACAGTCAACGGCGTGCGCAAACACGAGACACAAGGGATCGCGTCGTCGGATGGCCAGTTTATGTTCGTTTATGCGGGTCCCAAGTTGTCAACCCGTATGGCCTACGTATGCGCTAGAGCCATTTGCACACGGAATGCGGTAAATTACATTCGTTTGCTGCACTTTTAATGTGGGGTCTTTGACTCGCGATAGGGCTGCGCGCAGGGAGGACGCCAGCTTGTGGGTGATGGAGATAGCAAACTGATTTAATTGTCTGGCGATCGCTTCAGAAAATCCCTGCATGTAGGGTACACAGTAGAATTATATATATATATATATATATATATATATAAAATATGCGGAATAAAATTACCGACAAAGACAAGGGAGATTGGAATGGCCATTTCTGGCTTATTAAACGTAATCAGCCAGCCATACCCAACCCCAGGCACTGCCACGCCCGAGGCTCGAACTCGCGCCAGGAGCTCGTTGTTTTGCCGGTTCGATCGGGAATATTAGCTATGGTAAGTAGGCGCTCACCGGTCGGTTACAGGATTCACTCGTCCCGTTGTGCCTTGGGGCTAACTCTCGAGCCCCACCAGCAGCCGCAAGGCAGCCAAGGATATAAGCGGAATAACATTACCGGAAACGACAAGGGAGACTGGAATGGCCATTTCTGACTTATTAGACGTCATCAGCCAGCCATACAGACAAGGGAACTCAGAATGGTCATTTTTTGCTTATTAGCCGTCCTCAATCTGCCATCCACTTTAACAATCCTTTAAGGCTTACTTCCACGTTCTGGTGTTCAGAAGTCCTATGATTTAACCAATGTACATGTGAAATCGTTCTCCTTTGGTTCGTGGGTGAAGGCTAACAAACCAGAAGTGCAACTGTCTACGAGGCTCCAGAGTGAACACACACGGGGTGAAAAGGTTTCGTAATACGATCGGTGTGGTCCCGCTACCATAATATTAACAGGTACATTTATGCAGCAGGTAATTGCCTTAATAACGTTGCTGCGTTTGTAAAATCTTATAAGACCAAAAATCCCAGTTATCCTTTAAGAATTTGCGTTTAAAGCTATTCAGTGGAACGAGTGTTATCTGACGTCTGCAGTGGTGCGTCACACAGTACCCATGATCTAGTTAAAATAATACGCAAACCTACTCGTCATTCACCCATGTACAGTATAATTTATAGCTCATGAAATGTCAACCAAAAGTGCAAAATGTATTTTAAATTCAAAAAATTATTTGAGCTTGCAACCTAAGCAAATTTATTCACTTCAGGATTCCTGCTTTTGAACGACCTTCCTTCCAGTCGTCTTATAAATAGTATTCTGTAAAAAAACGGCAACTTACGTGGCATGCATTTTTTCTAACGATTTTCAATGCTCGTATTAATTCAAATAAATGTTATAGAAAACATGCATAGCATTATCTTTCTTGTACTCATTTGGTAGAAAATCCGGCCTTCTTTATATTTTAAACGTTAACAAAGTGTAGGTTGCTGCTTATAAAGTAGACAATCTAGTCGACATTTGGCAACGTTTTACGAGTTCTGTGACGTTTTCCTCATACTGTCGTGAAATGGGTGATTTTCCTTGGCCAGAAAGTATGCAGGATGTAGTTTTAAAAACCCTGAATACAATGTAAATACAGATCAGAGTAAAAATAATTCGATAATTGGAAAGTTATTCAAAAACCGTTACACACAATTCCTTGAAAAAGGCCTGATTTTCAACCAAATGATTACGCTAGAGAACATTTTTATGCGTGTTTTCAATTTAATATATTTGAATTTAGAGGGACATTAAAAATCATGGGGAAATGGAATACTACTCTAGTCATTTTCTTCAGTGTTGGCTTTGCGAGGTGGCCAGAAACCAGCTCGCTCAAACGCGTGCATCCTAAAGTGATTCAAATATCTTGCGATGAGATGGCATAACAATAAATATGACAACTATAGATCGGTAATTGTTTTCAAAATTCCGGTTGAAATTTCGCAAAATAGGCAATCTACTGTATAATTAAAAGGTCTGTTTATGTCTGCTAAAACGCAGCGTCATGATTGTGTAATCCACTTTGCCACAAACGCACCCCTTGGCTGGGTGATCTGGTCATTCCGCTCTGCACTGTTATTTTCCCACACATTAGGGTGCTCAAAGGCCACACCCACAACGCTGACCTACAGGGAGAGGCTTCTTCTGGCGGGGCTGATTAGCGTTCCGCACGGCTTCGGGTCGCTCAAACACACCCATTCTCCTGTGCCAGCGGGTGCATGTGCTTCTTGTTTCATTGCACTTTTCAGCAAACCTCTTCGAGAGTTCATTAATTGTTTCTGTAAGTCGAAATAAGCTTTTGCTGCAATATCAAGATGGTAAATTGAAAGTAGCCTTCATTTAATCATCTATCCACCTTGTCCTGTGCTCAGGAATAAGTGTGTATGGCGACAGTTTCCTCAATATGACTCTAGATGGGACAAATATGGCTTGCGGGATGACTAAGGACCTGAGTATTAGCATCAGATAGCAGGAAGTGTTAGCATTTGTAACCGCCGATAGAGTTCAACTTAAGCTTTTGCTAAGTCCTCATCTAGTACCTATGGAATTCCAACTAACGTCCTCAAGTGTTCGTCAAAAAATGACCCATGTGTGCGTCGGGAGAGTAGGCTTTGTGATAATCTCTATTAATCACACATTAAGGCGGTCTTTAAGACTGTTGAAGCTAGACGCAGGCCTCAGGCAAAAGAAGTATCCAAACTCGCAAACAAAAACTTCTGTCTTCTATCAATCACCAAGCGTGCGTCCGTCTTCTACACACGCGTTTCCCGACTGTGAGGTGTTCGGCTAATCCATGAGCTCCACTGCATTGCCTCGGTGCTTTCTCGTATATGAACTACCCCTTCAATTTTTTCGGAACTGAATGCACAAAATTGACGCAAATCCTTCGAACCAAAGCTTTCAAGGGCAGCATGGAGACTGGAAATCGTAGGCCCAAAAGCACACGGGAACGCTGGCAGACTCAAAGGATAAGTCGAACCCGCTGTAGCTGGGTCATACAGCGACACAGGATGGAAGAGACACACGTGCCTAGCCTTGTGGTCAGTGCTTGTGCTGTCAGTAGGGTAAATCCTTCAGTATTCTTCTACGGAGGCGAGTTCAACGATTCTGCTTACCGATTCGGGAATTGGTCCTCACGCCTCTAATACGTCGTTCACGGTGTTAGAATTACACCTACTATCGGCAAGCATAGTTATATTGTACTGCATTACAAAGAAGAACATATAGGCTAGTGTAGGAAGTTCCAACAGTTTGAACCACTTTTTTGGTCTCGAGAATACTTTTAAAGATAGAAAGAACAATAAAAACACTCGAACTTTGAAGCATTTTTTTCCCAGGAATGAATGTAAAACAGGCGTACGCAGCAACATTTATTGGTTCCAAACAATTTCGTGACGGCTTATTATGTGCAAGCTGTCTTTGGATAACAAAGACAATGTATAGAAAGAGACAGCAGTTTGATTTTGCACAGAATGTCAATGCATAAAAGCAAGGGTTAGGTTTCATGGCAAAGAATGACCAGATGAAAGGCGTTACCTTAAAACATCAGCTGGGAAATATAAGGTAGTGGAAGAGTTAACAAAAATCAAAGTCATGAGTAAATCTAGGGGAGAAGATGACCAGGGCGAATGGAGATTGACCACATAGTGTAGCTGCTAGCATAGGTTGGTTTCCTCCCTCCGCGGCGTCCGAGTTGTTCGTGTCCGAAAAAGTACTCGGAAAGCTGTTTTAAGGTCAACAGAGTGACCCTAAGCTAACAGATGTTTCGTTCTCGAAGACCAAGGTATTTTATTTTCTTGTTTTAAAGGCCACTTAAGCAAATACTCAACGGCTCTGGCTGCCAATTACCTTTGTGTTTGCCCATTCTACTTGCAGCCGCAAGTGCACGTGAATTCATACACATAATATGCGGTAGCGTGCATCGGTAATGCATCCTTTGCTCGCTTTATCGGAATATTTTAAGTAAGACTGACGAAGATGATTTGACCTGCAGTGAACATCCTTCTATGATGAAGTGCGACCGTCGTTTGATGCTTTTTGAAACGTAATGACCCTTAAAAGGTAAATATATAATTACGGGATTTTTCGGGACTAACCACTCCGTCAATTTGGGCCGTTAAGGGTTGCTGTACTTAAGAATGAGGTATTTAGGATAGCCATGATTAACTAAGGCTGCTTCGATGTCTGCTATTTCTCTACCTAGAGTGTCTCTATGAAACATATATTCCTCGCTCTTTTGAAAGGGTTTATGCACCAGCTATCCTTTCCATGTTATTGGTACAAAACTCATGAAATGCAAGCAATGCTTTTCCATATATTTGTGTGGAAAACGGAGCGCCTCTCTTAGCAGGTAGTTTGTCACACTGTTCCATTTCCTTTGAGAATTTCATCTTCAGATGCGAAGTATTCATAAAATTAACTAGGCCTTTGGCGTCTTCGTGGTTATAAAAATGATGAATATATCATCCAGAATCTTCTCTAGATTATTGTCGTGTTCACTTTTGATGACATCTTTTATTCTTAGTTGGGCCGAATGGATGGTCCATTGCGCCTCCGTTACTTTGTGTGTAGATTTGTTCCTAAGTGGCACTTTTTCTCACTTTAAACATGACTAACAGTAATGTAGTTGCCAGGGCCTCTTCATGTAGTTTCGACTATGACAGTTTCCATATACCTGTCTTAAATCACTTGGCTAAGCTAAACTCGACTCCTGTATTGTTCAATTTCTGAGGAAATTAACGCGCGAACTTGAGCGAATCTTTTGGAACAGGCCATTCCAGGCTCGAATTCACTTCATGTTCGCGCACTATTTTCATCGGAAATTCAATAATACCTTGTAACGGACGAAGCCACACACACTTTCAACCATAGTTGTTTTAACCTATGTTGGTTTTCTTTGATTCACTTTTTCAGAACTCATGTCCCTCATAACCTGGATCGACGGTTCCTACGCAACCGCTCACATTAAGCCTAGTATTGCTACGCACTGCGCCGTCCGTTCCGCATTTGTATTACCTAATATTCCTCTCTTAGAACTATTGCAATTTTTATACGTATGCGTTCATTTTCCACCTTATTAGACACTTGTAAATTGATCTTGTTCAATCACTCAGTTGTACTATCAGTCGTACCATATACTACCCCTGTGTTTTCTACGTTTCCTACCGCGAGAGTTGCCTGTTTCCCTGTCTTAAATAAACCGACAATCCAATTTCCATCTACCTTTTGGTCATGCTTGACTCGACGAAATCCCCATTGCGTCTATATGATGAACTAACGCGTCTTTTATCTGTAGCTTCCGTGCCTTGAGTGCTCCATCCATCTACTCCTTTTAATCGCGTTATAAATATCACGACTACCCCTCTGGCCCGGCCACTACAACAGCATGAACCCACTACTGAGCCTAATCCCGCACAACTGTGTCATTCAGCGGCGAACTACGCGTTCTGGGCTTTTATCTAGTGCCTGTGCCGTCAGTATGGTAAATAATAACGTAACTGAACCCAAAATGTCTGAGGGGTACCATTTAGATTCTCGTTTCTAAAGCTGTCCATGTTTGACCTCCGCAGTGAGCTGAACCGCAGAGGCACCGGAACACAATGGAGCCTCCAAAGACCCCTGACTTGCGGTGAGTTCGCATGACCCTATAGCTACTACCGTACAGGCACGCAGTAGCAGGTCTCAGATACTGGCTTTCATGCCAAGTCAGCCGCTGTGCTCAATATTATCGCTCATTGGTCGACAAACTCACTCAGGGGAAGAATTAACGAGATCAACAGTGGGAAATCAATGCACACCTCACTATAGTAAATGAGAGGCACTTGAGGCTACCAAGACATTTTGATCATCGTATCCGAGGAGGCCCACCGGGTGGCACACAGTCTTGTGGCGTAGGGACGACGAGTTGCACTGCATCTACCGCACCCCCACCGCCTCTTCCACCCGGGGCCAGTATTCTGACAGGGCTAAGAAGATCGAAGGTAGGAGAAGACGCAGGTGGCTGGCGTGGCGAATGCTGCGCTTAGGTGTACCACCACGCTGCCTGGAACAATGGCTGTGTGGGTGTGGGCCTACGTGACACGAATCCTCATTATACACCACCTAGTCACAGCTTCCACCTGGCCAAGATTTTGAACCAGGAAAAAATGGACAGGCTTTCACGACGGGGTAACGGCTGTGGCTTGAGAGATTGCCAACTGATGAGGTAACTCGTTCCTTCTTACGACCAGGAGTCAGGTGGCAATGATTCTTTCATGATGTTCCCTTTATGACACTGTCACTGATGTGACATGCCAGCCCCTCGTACACTAGAGTATGCGAAGACACTAGGTGGCATAAGCTTTTGTAGTTGCAATGGAAAAGTTGGGGATTCTAGGAGGGTAGCGCGTGCCTGTAGCTGAAACACTTATTTGCGTTCGTTGATGAACGCTCACCGATGGCTAACGGACCTCACTCATCCCGTTCTGCCTTTGGGCTTACTCTTGAGCCCCGCCAACACCGACACGGTGGCTAATAGAAATAAAGGCAGATTACGATTGCCGACAAAGAAACGGGAGACTGGAATGGCCATTTCTGGTTCATAAGCCTTCATCAGCTAATCATACCCACCGCCAGTTTGTGAACCACCTGAGGCCCGAACCCACCACCTTGGGTTGGGTATGATTGACTGATGACGGTCAATGAACCTAAAATGTCCATTCCAGTCTCCCTAGTCTTTGTTGGCAATATTCATCTACAGATTTGCCTATTATCGTAATAATTGCCAGAAAAATAACAAATATAAATTCCATTACCGGAAATGCAAGTGAAAATATAATTTCGAAGAAGCGCATGAGCAGAAGTAAGTGCGAGCACTGGAATAAGTACTTTCTTCACCTGCCGTTTTGTATTCATGCTCGATGTCATCACCAGAGACAGCATCAGGCAAGCGTGCAACTTAAATCAGGAGTTGCATTATTTATAGTATTCAGTCGCTGTGCTCCCCCATACCCATGTCAACAGCGGCTCTCCTTTCATCTAGGATTATTGCCCTCTGGTGCTCTAATTGCTTGATGAACGACATTCGAGCAGTTCATCGTTAAACTTTCAGCGGCTGTGTTGGATATTGGTGCGATGATTGCTTGGCCATCTGGCTCATCGACACGGAAGTTGGAAGCTGTGTTAATCTGCATGCTCCCAGAGCGGCTAGGCACCTTGTCTCCGCACTTAAAAGGGGTGGGCAGGCCATAATGTGGTTAATAGACTGCAGGTGGTGAAACCGCGACTAAAGCCATTTACGGAACTTTCGCTCATCACCGCTCATGTGAATTTCGGCATTATCAAATTTCAATGTTTAACTAGGTCTCAGTGAATCAGCTCTAACTTAACAGCTGGAATCATGTGCACTGCTGCCAGGTGTTCAGCTAATCGCGTCAAGAGTATCCTTTTAGTTTTCCTGATGTAGTTGCTCTGTCCGAAAGTGCACCAGATTTGATGAAAATTCAACGGACATTTCTTGCCGTAACAGGAAGATTTTATTAGCTCCTTGCCTAAGGGCGTTGCACGCAGCCCAGGGCCCACCATTAGACGTGAGGTACCTAGACGAAACGACCAACTGTCAGGACAAAAACTTCTGGTGTCCTTATGTCATCCTGCCACTTGAAAAAATTTGGCGAGGAAAGAGAACGTGCAGTGGATACCCGCAAGGCTCCGATGCTGCACCCACTCCGTCGGACACGCCGTGGACGTCCTCTTTTGCGAGGATAGATTTCTCGTACTCCATGCGTACCTATCTATTTCAGGGAAACAGACTGGATCTTTGGTGTTGCCCAGTCAGTAATACGGCTAATACAAACTTAACCCAAAACCCCTTATTAGTGGAAACAACGAGTATCACGTAGCATCTTCATATTTTCCCGACAAATCGGATCCGAAGTTAGATATTCAAACTTCGTCGTTTGACTGTCAAAAGAACTCGCTCAACCCGCTAAGTTAGGGAAATCGATGAAGTTGGAAATCGTGGATGCACCTAAGTCACAAGCCCAGAAGCATGTGCGGTCGCACTGCATGACATAAAGATTTTCCGAACTTAACTGCAAAGCATTGCATTCAAGGAAACCAGCTTTGTACCAATAGAGCATCCAACATGGACAAGAATGTTCACATTTGTCCGGCGCATAGGATGAAAATGTGCTCACTACTTGTAGACAATAAAACTCTACTGACTGAAAGGAAAAAGGCATCGAGTTGCCTAACAGATTTGATTGCATGTAAATAATAAGCAAGGACTGTTTGCGCACTTATCTTTAAGATAAAGATAAGGTACTTCGGCAGTGGTCGCTGGGTTTGGTACGAAGTACTGCCAACTCAAAAGACCAAACAAAACGCATGCCAGCTGTCAGCTTGTACAGTATGTACAATCTAGGTGCCAAATATAATGCTATTAACTGTAAGTATTCTAGAAAGTACTCCGGCAACATCCATGCAAGTCAAAACCAGCATAAAAGTTCCAGTTGACAAGAAATTAGCAAAAAAGAGAGGATCAAATATTGACGTAAGCGAAACAGTTACATTCTTGTTTCAAACCGGTAGTTAAGACAAACGTACCTACTTTCGTTAGCATTCGTTTCAGCCGAAGTACAGTAAACCTGGGTGAACGCGGACTGACAGTGTGACTGTCATTGCTGACCCTGTTCTCCATGTGCCCAACAACAGGGTTTGAGCTGGACCGGTTGACAGCGATAGTAGACGAGCACAGAATCTGCTGCATTCACTTCTCCCCGACCATCCTGGGTTCGGCTCAGGGCATACTCATGATGATCAGAGGCAAAATCGGGTGCAGGGTTGTTAGCAAAGCATCAGCATGTCACTACACCTCTCCGATGTGGGGCACATCTTTCTAGGTGCGAAGCAATATAACGCGCGCCGGACACTGAGCTGGCTCCAATCTTGGCCGAGCGCATCGGCGACGTGGCCAGTCGTACGGGGACGGTAACTCAGAGTACATATTTGGGAAAGCGAATGACTGTTACCGACCGCATTTCGTACATAGGCCTTTTTCGTCCGGTTTCTCCGACTTTCCGATGCTTGTCTAATGGTTTAATAAAGTGGAACGCACGATGCTTAATAAACAAATTCGCAACTTAAGCGACGCAACTGTGGGTAGTATCAGCGACGTCGGCTGGATAGGATACTGTGCTTGAAAACGCAAGTGTGGCCAATGCAATTTCTGTTGAGGGTTTGCCTAATTTGAATAAGTCAGCTCTGCCAAACACAACTATAAACATTGTAATGGTTTATACGGGATAAAAATGAAAATCTACAAAGCATGGAGTTGGCTGTTTCAGAAACCAAAACAGCAGTCACAGCCGCTCTTGCGCAAACTAATTGTCATGAGTTTATGAATCCAGCAGATGGTAGTGGAATCTTTAAAAGTATAAGTATCAGTATCTAGTTCATACTAATCACTATGTTGGCCCTAAAGAAGCCTTTCAGGTTGTCTACCAGACACCGTCCAGCTTCTCTTAACACCTACGCCAACGAGTGCTTGCGACAGTCGAGGCAGTGGCCGCACGGCTAACAAACCTAGCATTGTGCTATCACAAGGCGCTCTCACACGTGCTCTCTCTTCCGTAGCTGACAAACACTTTGAGGAATGTTCACACGACGTCCCCATCACCTGATGACAGTTGTTCACTCCGAATATCTAACAGTGATTTTCAATCGCCTCCGCCCTTCCCTCAGTCCAAATGACCTCCATATGCCGACCTCGCCATGTAGGCGGCACGCAAATGATCAATATTAACGATTAGACGCTTTTAAAAACCCTGTCAACACCTCGTATTTTCATTTCTCTTGTAATTGTACCAGCCCGATAATGAGTTACCGAAAAAATGTGTTTGCCGATTTAACTTTATAAATATAGACAACTTTAGGAAACACTGATACAAAGAAGGCATCAAACACTCAGACTAAAAAATTTTTTTTCAAGTTTTCGGGTCTAAACAAAATGAAACAAGTATATGAAACGAAAGGAGTACACGGGTGTTCACATAAGACAGCTCAAGCAGGTGGCAGATCGATATGTAAACTGGTTCACTTCAAACCAAAACTCCGGGCTCTGCGTCCTACTCGGATAATAATTTCGTCAATGGAGAGTTTGAGAGGGTAGCCTGTCTCAAAATTGCTGTTGGCAATTTTTGAGTTTAGGTTATAGCCTTTCGATCGAATCATAGCGGTCGCAACTTACTTCGGACGTTGAACAACTCGTCTTAATCCAACGATATAACTGCGATTCGTCTAAGAGGACCAGACCACCTTTGTAAAGATGGGATCAGTGTCAATGATGCTTCTTACAGTGAAAAAGTGCCAAAGAGATAAACAAGCAATGCAGTTGCCGATGCCCCGAAAAACAAGTTTCGCCTTCTTAATCTTACGTACGAAAACATCAGCTTTTAGGTTTAGTAAGCGAACTCGGTTATGGATGCACGATTATTTTAATGACATAGACTGACCTGTAACCTCTAGCGTCCCTTTAATCCAAATAGGCCACCTAAAGCACTTACTCTTCATTAATCATCTTCTGATTCTTTAGCTGCATTATGCAACAAAGAAAGACAGTGGAATAAACTGTCACTGATACCACTTAAATTCAACGTTTACTTGTAATCGCGTCCGTAGCTTGGCAAAATGGACGTCCTGCAATCGTTCAACTTTTGGTGAATGAAACACGATACTAAAGGAAAGAGTACTATGCAAACTAGGGGCAGCGGACCACAAAAATTCCGATAGCCACTTCTACAGGGCTTCATATTATGCCCTTTTAAGCCAAGTTTTGTCACAAACAAAATGGGGCAATTGTGCAGTACAGAACTTAAATTAAATTCTTAGTAGAAATGCCTGAAGTTCAAATAATCCGTCCAGCGTTCCCCAAGTGTCGTACACCCTCCTTATTGCCCGCGTGCACTTAGATAAAAATAATTTTAACAGGAAATGTTATTTTTGGTTGAAAATATGACAAGAACGTAGTATACGACCTAATACAGGGAACAAATGATAGGTCAGCGTGTAATACACGACCGTACTACACACCAACGTAAACCTCACTCTATCCATTGTGTTCGTTACGGTAAGTCTTCATTGCCGGGTTAGAAGGGTCACACAATATTTTGTAGGAGGATCGAAGTATCGGGTCGAATGCCACAGGTCCAAATGGTGATTAGTAGGACGAAGCGGGAGGTTCAAGAAAACATTCGTTTTGATTTGATACCACAAGATCGCGCAGAACGGGCTTCATTCTTGCTCGCGTCAAGGCTCCGAAGTAAAGTTGGTCAGATCAGGTAGAAATGATATCTTGCATATTGGTCGGCGTACGGTTAAAACCACCGGAGCTTGCAATTCAAACACCTAACCGGGCAACAAACTATTATCTGACCCTACTAACCTGGCAACGAATGCCAACCTTGATGAAAACAATGGATAAGGTAAGTATTAGGGTAGCGCTCTTCTTTTCTTCATTTAGCCCCATCCACAAAAATTCTATTATCACCTGTTCCTTGTTACACGCTAGCCTATCCTTTGTTGCCTGATTTTGGGTCACATATTAGGTTCTTACCCAAAATATTTATATATTTGAACGCAAAGTAACGTAACCTTGTAGTTAGGTCGTTTTTGTATACTCAGAACTAGCGTAAGCGAAACCTGTGAATTTGTCGCAGTAGAGTTCATTAATGTACACTACAATTTGGCCAAAACTTTCCTTGCTATCGAATATTTTGGCGCTCGTAAATCAGATGAGGTAAGATCTCGATACCAACAGGTTACTTCTCCAATTTTAATTTGTTCGTGTGTCTAATTTTATGTCCCAGAAACCAAATTGAGCGCCCGCATGCATTCATATTTTACTGCATAAGTAATCCCTTAATTATAAATTTTCTACCTCGATCACTAGCTTGCCCTCGCATATAACATTTTAAGAATGCGTAAACTGCCGTCAAAAGAAAGTGTAGTCATGCAAGATTTCTATTAATAAATGTGACTTTATAAGAGCAAAAAAATCAATAAGAAAAATGCGTGTCACCTATTTCATCATTTCTACACGCTTAGGCTTATCTAGAAAAATAATTTAAGCATTGTGTTATAAGAGTGGTTTTAAATCACGCTACTCTTTATATATTTCCCGAATTTCCATCTTTTTAGCAAAATTATTATTTCAAATTAAAATGCTTTCAGTCTGATTACCTATTTCTTTGATTTCGTTGAACTACCTACTACTGCTTGACAGTTCTGGCTGATAGTCGTACACATGTTTCTAACCGATTAGAGATTGGTTGTGGACGTACACATATTGCACGGCTTATTCCTCTGTTGACTACCTAAAAGATATCTCCGCTCCTTGGCCTAAGAAAAAGCCATCGAGTCCCGATACTGGGCAAGGGAAAACATTTAACTCCAGACGAACCACCTGTGCAAAATAGATGTGCGAGGAAGCTCCAGTGTCAACACAATTTATTTCGATGGCTCCTATGCTTGTTATTTTTCCCACCCAGACAGAAGAACTCAATTCCATCATGTACATTCAAGTTAAGGTTTTTGTGTTTGCCGTGCCAACCAAGATGCTGAAGTGCCTAAGCCTAAATCAATTTAATCAAGAAGATGAAACTTTAGACAGAAGCGCTTATATACGTCATCCCACTGAAAATGTGTAGATGAACGTCCCCACGGTAAACATATGACTTTGTAGTAAATTACGAAAAGGATACATTTTTCCGCGTCCTAGACCTAAAACTACCCCTTAACCCTTGTCTCCCTGTTATCCAGCACAGGGTCAGATATTTTAGAGGCAATTACTGTTCATTTTAGCAGTAAGATTCGAAGACACAAATCTACATTGACTTTCGGAAATCAGAGGACAAGCCGATAGCTGGGATAGCAGTTTCATTTCCTTGGTAGTTCTGCCCCTTTTTCCTGTCCATAGCCGGAGACATTTAAAATGTTTGCTAGCTGGCCGGACAACTGATACATTTTTAGACCATTGCGGTTTCAATGAAATCAAGTGTTGTCGCACTTATCAAAGGTTTTTATTTATTGTGCGGTGATGGTTTTATCGCCCGCAATCCAGTCGCTGATGGTCATGAGTTCATTATCGATGCTGGCTATCGGAATGCTAATGGCTCAGAAGTTTGGCTCTCTCGTTCTGTTCCTCGAAATTGTTGGGTATGCACGCAGGCTGTGTGACTAAATTGTCGACCCGGATAAAGTCGGACTGATAAAGTCGGAACGGCGGAGTTTGCTGTGCTTACTCACGCTGCTTGTGATGCATGCAGTTGGCACTACTTGTGATGGTTTCGGTTTCAAGCACTTAACAGATGTCCGCGATTGATGCAAAAAATTTGGATTAAGTGTGCTTCACTCATTTGTATTTACTTGCTGTCGTTAACTTACGTTAGAGGCACTTTTTATGCAGAAAAAATACCCTTGTATTGTGGGGTTTGGAGCGAGTACTTCTCACATTTTTGGCTAATTGTGGAGTAGTTTTTGTGAAATAACAGCGCTTTAACACTCGCGCAGGCGGCAGAAATCAGATTTGAACCCAATAATATGACTGGGATCAAATAAATCCGCCCCGTCAAAATTGGATTATTTCAACTGGATACGAAGCAAGTGCATATTAAAATCATGTGAAGACATCAAGATTCCTTTATCAGGTCTTTAATTGAATATAGGCGAGCGTAAAGAGAAAAATTCTGAGGAATATTTAGTTATTAAACACATCCAAATGATATTCTTATTCTGCGCACTGATTTCGGTACCATTTAAGTTCAGTATATTGAAGTGAAACAGACATTGCCTTCGAAGACCATAAACTAGATCGATAATTTCTCCTACGTTTTTAACCTGCCCTTCATCTCCATCTCCGTTGTAATCACCAGTTTTTATTTTTTTCGATTTCCGCTAACCTAACGCTACTTATAGCTCTGTGCAGGCATGAGGAGAATGGCTAATCCAAAACTTCAATATTGGCCGTGCGTTATGGCCCTATGTCAAGATGTTCAAAGCCCAGATCAAGAAAGGTATACATAGCCAATAAGGGTTTGCCTTGGACTGTCGTGTTAAGAAATTAATAAAGCTGGGTAGATAAGTAGGGAATGTACAGAAAGACTACCAACAAAGACGAAGGAGACTGGAACGGCTGTTTTCGACCAATCAGCCATAAGTATTTGGCCTTATCCCACCCAATTTTTCGCAACACTGAGTTTTGAACTCGGTACCTATACGTAGTCAGTAGAACATTCTACTAATTGAGTCACGAACTCGTTCCATCGGTTGTGATCGGTTGACAAAGGAAGCTCATTGCCTTCTTTATGGGATCTACTCGTTCGATTGTGTTTAGTGTTGATCTGTGAACACATGAATGATTGGGTCCCAGGACGAACATGTATCTAACACGATCGGTGTATGTCCCCCAACAGAATTTATGGACGATTTGCTGGTCACTTTTGTACAAAACGAGCTTTGATTTTGGGGAAAACGTGGGAAAAATACACTCGAATGAACCTTTAAACAATCATTAAGAAATAAAACCTTGGCCACAAACCTTCATTTATTCTACAGTTTTAGGGGAATTGAAAGTCAATAAGTTCAGGTACTGAATCTGCTTGAAGGTGGAAGATAAACGTTTTCAGCCCTTCCCCATGTAGATAGTCAGAAGTATTGCTCTAATTTTACGAAACAGGAGCCTTCCTCAACCTGGTATGACCAAACCTCAAAACCATCAAGGTAAAGTGCAACCTCATGATTCTCACTTCAAAGTCATCGCGTTTTGACAGCGTTCCGAATCAAAAGACACGTCAGAATGCTTTGAACTCATGGGGTGTTTTTCAAGAAGGGTCTACCGACGTGCTCCACGCCCTAGCTACACCCGATACACACCCTGCATGGGCGAACGAATTTGAAACTGATCTCTCATCGGAAACTCCACCATGGAAAACTGTGTTCTTTAGAGGATAAGTTCATAATGATGTTTTGCAAAGCCTAAAGCTCATCTACAGAACCTATTAAGTGAAAACAGGTTTTAAATCTCATGAAGTTGAATTCAAACAGTGGGTAATTTAACGCGTGAAATGCGCCATCGTCTGCTTACTAAGGACAGACAAGAGATAACTGAAAACTCCAAAAAGTTATATTATGTTGGTTAGAAAGATCAATCATATATGAAAAATTGGAGATAATTAAATAGCAACAGTTCCTTTTAAGTTCTTAAAGTCGATTATAAGATAAACCTTAATTATGGCCAAACAGTCAATTTAGCAGACAAAATATCATCCATCCGACAATGCATAAAATACTACTGTTTTATAATTTTCAGCATAAAAGTCCTCCAGAAATTAGTGTTATCAGTGGTTCGTATGTTACCCAACAGCACGCTTGTCACTTCCTGCGTTTCAAAGTAATTTCACAAGAATCTGACGTTAAATCTAATTCTACTCCATTATTCAAGCAGTGCTTGACTATGGCGCAAAAACATTCTTGATTTTCCAGGTAATATAGCGAGATGAAAAAGGCTATCATACGGTCATATGTCAAGAAGTTGATCGGTAACCAATATATATCTGCCAAATCTGCCAAAATCCTCTGCTAATTTCTGAATTTCCAAATAATTTTGAATCCTTCCGGCTGTTACACTTGCATTCCAGGTTTCCAAAGTACCAGCTGTGGAAGGAAAATCACATATTTCTCCACTCGTTGAGGAAGAGAAAACATATTTCTCGTAATGTTTTGCAATAGATAATGATCATGTTGTATACACTCATAGGCATCATTAATAATTTGACCACTATGATGTATTATGAATGAATATTTCACTGTCTTAGTAAATCTCACAGTGAAAAACTTATTTGAAACCTGAAAGCTATCCTTTCTGCGAGTATCACATTTAAACAGGATGCAATTTGCTACCAAATGAGTATAAGAAAGAATATTTTTGTGCACTTAGTCCATAAAATATATTTGAATGTATAAAAACAGTGAAAATCAGTGAGAAAAATACATACTACTTAAGTGGCAATGTTTATTCAAAGTACAGGTTTGGCCAGCGGTTAGGAAGAATCTCGTTCATAAGCCAGCACCCTACTGTGACTGAAATGTCTGAGTATTAGCCTGCAAGATAATCAGTAGAAAAGCCCTATTTAACTAATTTATTCTATTTGAAACACATTTCACAATTTTGGTCCACATTTCACGAGACAGGGAATCTACTATACTTCGTACTTCTGCTGTCTTTACAGCGATTTCTGAGACCTAGATTCTAGTAAAGATTGCATAAGAAAACGATTGAAGAATTACAAACGCTTGTAAGAATTGTCATGAAATAACTGCAATGCATTTCTAGCCATGACATGTAAAACCCCATTGTTTAGAAAAACGACAAGCCCTTATATTTTTCATTAAACGGAATGGAAAATTATTAAAAAACCATGTGAGAATTCTTTCAACCAACCGCTCAGGAAAATAACCAGCCACCCCTCTCCTACGTGATCAATCCATCTTGGCATTCTCAGTGCCTGATGACTTCGTAAAGTACGCTCAAATTCCCAGGCATGTATGGTTTATGCTTGTTGCATTGAAAAACTCAATACTCAAAGAACTGCCATGGTCTTATTACATATGGCTTGCCAAAAATGTGCACCAGCGACTGTCAGAGACATTTTTTTCTCTTTTTTTATTAACTTTCCGGGCAAGACGATGTTTTACGTGTGCCTTGGTATTTTTTTCTCAGAAAAACGTTTTTAATCTAGCTTGTTAAAGCAACCATGATTTTACCATTACTATTTTGTAACTGGAAGAGGCAATTTGCTACCCATGTGCATTTTATATCCCATACATTTGAATAAATAGAGATAAAATCAGTGAGGAAAATAAATACTACCAAGTTTTAAAAATTAAAGTTTTGCAAGCGGTCAGAAATGAGTTCCTTAAAAAGCTGGCATCCTACTGTGCCGGAAATAGCTAAGGAGTATCCCACACGATAATCAGTAAATTCCCCAAAATTAAGTAGTTTGTTCGAAACGAAAACACAATTCCTGAATTTTATCGGTAAGTTTTGAAATAGCGAGTCCTTCTGAATGAGTCAAAATCTATAAAATCATGAGTACGTGTTCATCAGAGTTATACTTTAAAACAGATCACTTGGAGCATGCCTAGAAATTTAACAAATATGTGAAACGAGGATTATAGACAATTGTGTGGGATTTTGGTAATTCGAAGGGGGATTTTGATTTAAGACGGAGAAATTCATTAATTAAATTCACCAGACTTATATGATTTTCCAAAATGGGACCTTGGTTATACTGCTCGTAATCAGATATCGCAAAGTGGACTGGTGTGCCATGGAAAATTAGAAAAAGGTGATTTCATCTTGCAAGGTGGCGTGTTTGCATAACCGGTAGATATTTTACCCAAGCGTCACTCGAACGGTCAAATCTCGAAGAAAAAGACGCTCTTACCACTGAGCCATGGCCTACTTGTTTTGCCGGTTTCGATCAGAAATATTAATACTGGTGGATGGAAGATCACTGATCAGTTACGTTGAGCGTTAATCAACGAACGGCAATATTCCCCATCTAAATAATTGCCCTTGCACCTGAGTTCCAGCATTTGCATTCTTAGGGAAAATTTGATAAAACCATCAATTCCTCGCTTACTTTATGAGTTGAGGGCCACAATTTACTAAATGATGAAAAAAACTTGAATTCTACGCTTTTTTCCCTTGCACTTCTATACGTTTGGAGCCTGCGTAAATGGCTATGAATTTGAAAAGTTGATTATTTCTAAAAGCTGAAAAAGGTGTTTTTTTACGAAAGAGGAGTCCGATTTAACGCACAGTTTGTGACCCATAAATATGCAAAATGCCAGAATTTACTAAAGATTGATAATCACTGGTGAATTGAAATCAACACATTAAACCAAAGATTTGGAAATTCTAATAAGCAACCTTAAATGAACGGAAAACGTAATGAAAATGAGAAAAGTTATATTATTTTTTGAGAAATACAAACTATTTGAAAAGAACCGGCAAAATTCTGAAAAATTGAAAATCACTGTAAATGCCAAGAATAAATTTATAAAGAATGGCCAGGTGATAGCGTGAACATACCATTTTCTGGATATAAGGAGAACTATTCTTCCTTCAAATTTCTTTATTAATATTTCTTGTATTGGACTACAAGTAGTTTCAGATCATCCTTGAAATACCGGAGCATATTTCACGATTTTCACTGTATTCAATCGATCGATAGTAAATTTAGATCCTGTTTTTGTGTTTACCAAACCGTCAAAACTAACTGCCGAGAAAAATTAAACATTCACATCAAAAGTTAACAGTAATTATGTCTAAGATTAGTTAAAAACATTTTATAATAAGTAACCCCTTTAAAAAGCGCGTTACGTGGATACTTCACTGGCAAAAATATGTGTACTTTAACCTTTTAAAAGGTTAAGTCAAGGTGAAAATGCGGACGTTTTACCTGTTCTGTGAGTACCCTGAAAATTAGTGCTACATTTCCAACTGAAAATGAAAGAACAACCTTATATCTTTATACTGGAGCCTTTTTCCGCCCCATTTGTTTCCAATTATATATAGGTGGTTCTTTAGTCCATATTAACAATATCTTGCAGTTATTCTGTTACCGGTCTTTATTTACACCATAGTAAAACAAAATACAGGTAAACAAGTTTATTTCTGCGGTATGGAGCAAAATCGTCATAACCTAGAAAATTTTTTGAATGTCTGGCAACTCCCGATTTCACCCAAATCCTACCTGTTTGCCTTTAATATATAAGCTGAAACATGCAGTTTTATTTAATACAGAAAGCTTTCTGAGCCTCAAAATCCACTTAATAATCCATAATAACAAGACCAAATGTACGCTAAATTGCTCATTTAATTTTGGTCACACATTGCACGAGTAAGGTCACTTAATTTAAGCTTACATGTGACTAAGCATATCTTTTTGTGAATTCGAAATATCACTTCGAGCAAAAGCAATAATCAATATAGATAATCATCAAATGGGTACAACATGGTTAAATGGGAGTTCAAGCTCTACAGAAGTAAAGGAAAAAATGCTTTAAGTAGGATTACGTTGAGTAGCAGTTGTTTCTAAGGCGGGCTCACCAATTTTCATTACTGGACACAATCCTTCCGTTGCGCTTTGGGAATTACTCTCGAACCCCGCCGAAAACCGCACAGCGGCTCTTATCATAGGTCAAATAACATAAGCCCCTAAGGAAATAGTATCACTTCATCTATGTCGGTAATGCTCTTATGAATATCGGCAACTGGGGGCTCCCTCAGGAGCCCCATTAGATGCCGCATAACGGCTAACAATGTACAAAAATAAAAATTTTCGACAAAGATAACGGAGCCTGGAATGGCCATTTCTGGCTCCTTCACCGTTATCAGAAAACTATAGATAACCCCTTAATTTGCGTCACCTGAGACTAAACGACCGAATGGTTAGGTTTAAGAACTTGTAGCCACCATATCACGGGTTCGAGCCTCAGGGGTTAAAATACCTGGCATTTGGTATGGAAAGGTGATGACGACAGAGCCATAAATGGCCATTCCAGGCTCTCGTTTTTCGTCCGGTAATGCTTTTGACCCAAACTGGAGAGAAAATGGCACAGTGATGTCAGGCAGTGTTCAAAGTAGAATTTATCCAAACCATCTACATGTTAACTAAGAAAAATAATGAATCTAGACAAATCTAGACAAATTCCGTTTCACAATAAACACCAGTTATTGTGTTCTGACTTCCGCTAAAGAGGTAAATACCCTTGGCTCAATTACTGAAAAACAGAATTATTTTTATCAATAAACCAGCGATCTCCGGGGAACACGGTTAATAGCTTTCCAGACTCAATTAAGCGAAGCGTTTAAAAGCATATTTACAGAGCAGTTTCCAAGAGACTGTTTAGAATGCCAGCCAAGGAAACTGTCAGTGGGAGTCACCAGTGGACACAGAGTGCTATAATTCGAGAAGAAAAATTCACCTTCAAGGTCATGCATGGTCTCGCGTTTGTCTGGTTTTCTGAAACTTCAAGTATCAACCTCTGTTTGATGTATGGGCTCATTTTCTCCTCAAAGAGACAACATCGTTTTTTCAGATAAAATTTAATTAAATGTTAATAAATTTACGGTACAGGTGGTTCTAAGCTGAACATCCAAAGAAGTCTTCTGGTATTAGAAAGTCTCACGTAGGGATTCTTATATGTTTACTAAGACAGGTCTGACCAGTGTACATCCTGGCTGGCCAAACCCAAATAGTTCTTCCATCTCCATAGAGCAGCTGTAAATTCCTGGATGATCTTTTCATTTTGAGAGTATATGCAAAACATCGAGTTCAATCTTCGTAAAAAGTAGGAAATCAAAGAGTACCTTATACATTCCTGACGTGAAAATAAAAACCAAGCCCAATTAAGTACCAAGTGAAGCACAAAGCTGACTCACCTGCGTTTACATAGCAGTATGAACCAAGGAACTGAGCACATCGAAAAGTTATTTGATTGTCAAAACAGAACCAATTTGCTATTAAACTAGTATCACATAGCTCGGCTGGAAAAAATGCTGGTGCCTCAAGAAAGAAAAGCACTTCTTGAGGCATTAACAACTAGCTAGTGAAACACATAAATTTTTGCAACACGTAGTTCTACTGACGAGAAACTGTTGTTAGTTAGAGAAGTAAAAGGGGACAAAACTGGATCTCAATGTTTAGACTGTGAAAGTTGCGAGTTAAGAAATGGAGTGGCCAAAGAATTGCAAGCGTGCACAAATAGTCAGAGCACAGGACCTTGCGAGGGAACTGGTATTCCTAAGAGATAGTCTTGGGACAAGTAGTTGGATATTTGACTGGGAATTAACAACCTATGAAAAATGGTCATGTACACCGTGTGATCTATTTGATGATATATCCTTAAATAAACAAAATATTTAAAACTTCATCCACCAAAACAGAAACATAATAATGAGGGATGTCCATCTAAATGAAAATATAAAACATTATCCCAGGTTCTATTTCATTGATTAGAAAATAAATTAGAAGAAAAACCAAAGTGTCCAAAAGGCAAAAATGCGCGTGACTTGGATAGACGCAAATTTAATTAGTACAAATTGACCGTGCCTGCAAATAATTGACTAACGAAAATGGTATGGTATGGTATGGTATATATATATATATATATATATATATATCGGGTAAATAATTTCTGAAATTATTAAGTCAGGACTGAGTCAGGTCTCGGACATGACTTTTTAGGGTCGACCCTAAAAATTTCATGTCAGTTTACCCGATTATTCTCTGGAGTCCATATACCAGAAACCGCATAGAGAACGCCGGGGGACCCACTGAGGAGCCGAACCCCTCGTTGCTGTGTCACACAGCAGCAGAAACATCGGCGAAACACGTGTCTGGGCTTTTAGCTAGTATCTATGTCGGAAGTACGGTATAACGTCTTTGCCATATATATATATATATACCTGCACAACATATCCTCCAAAATTGGAAGTTATACGGAGTCAGGCTCAACTTGAAACGTGATACACCTACTCCAGGGACTGAGAGAAATGCCTGCATTAAGCCAGCATTTCTGTGCACCTTGTGCTACTCAAGACAAGATTTTGTTAGTCATGAAGTAGAAGAAAAAATACGTGGCCTGTAAAATCGGGTTCAAAATATTTTGGCCATAAGAGCAGTTGGCCAACGAATTATAAAGGCGTTTGCAGTGGTTTGGGGCAAAAGACATAACAAGTGAGCGGCTTCTTCCAAGAGATCAGTTTGGAATACCCACCGCGTGTATCAACTAAACATTGACATGCATTTGCATCCATGGGAGGGGAAGTTATCGCAATGTCATTTCACCAAACCAACCCCTTCGAAGCCTTCCCACTACTCCTGAATATAAAAGCACTAGTTTCCTTTGGTTCACACCAGAAGATGTGTAGTGTTAGGGACATGATTTGTTGCTGGAACGGAACACAGGATGATCTGAGGAAAAATCGTCTCTGGAAAAACAGGCTGATTCCACAGATTACACCAAACTTTAAAGTTCTTGCAATATCCTTTACGTGTCCATATTATTCAGCGCAAGCAATATACCACAAACTACGATAACTCAAAAAGTAAGACCTCTCTGCATGCGCTGACAAAAACTCCTGTATCGGTCAACAGTTGGGTCTATTTTACGAATTCGTTTTTTCTATCTAGGTCTACTTATAATAAGTCCTTGCTAGACTGCGGGAGTAAAATGCAATGGACTCACATGGAGGAATCGGATCCCAAAGTTTTGGGTGGCAGAGCTGCTCCTTGACGGACGAGAGCAGCCAATGAATGCAAAGCGTGCAGACATGACATTTTGAGGGAGCTGCCATTTCTAGGAGGGCAACCTAGAATGTACAACATGTTCAGTGCACGCCTAAAAATGACAAACCATCTGCAAAAAAGTCCGTTTGGATAGACATTCTAAATTTACGAAAAATAGCAATTAATATAAAACCAGTAAAAATGCGATCCGGGAGTGGTAGAATCTCGAGGGCTGTTCAACCAAATATGTACTATTCGATTGTGATGCTTAGATCCCTTCACCAAACACTTGATTTTACGAAGCAAAATGGGAGAATTCGAAGTGGTGGATGCGATAGATAAGTGTCAAACATATCAGCCTCAGATTATCATAACCATATCGTGTTCAGATGATGCAAATCAGGCTTGAGACAAAAATAGTTGTTGGCTGATCATTTGGGCATATTTTACTACATAATTCGAACCAATTGTAAAAAACTTGAAGGCTTCATCAGAATTTGAATCTATGATAGAATTCAATAAGCTTCCATTAATACATGACCACGGGAAAAATGATTTGATTACTAGTTCATTATCTAAATACAGTATCTTGCTAGAAAATAATACGAATGGAAAGGAAATCTTGTTCAATTAAGTAAATGAAAATTATGAAATATTATTTTCGATGTGACTGGGAGCAGACACCAGGTAAACACCCAAAACCCACAGTCAAACAAACCGTCAGTCCTGCCAACATTGCTTACTTTGGCCGCCAAGCACCACAAAAGTGCGGCACCACCCAACATAGGAAGGGGACCCTTCAAAATTTGATCTGGATCAGCAAAAGGGGTCGCTGATGGGTGTGCCACTGGGGTGTGCAGTCTGACGGGGTCAGGGTTTGAGGAGACACACCTTTCGTTTATCATACCGATACCGTGCTGAGGGTGACACACCTGCTCAACTCACAGTTGTCTCCTTTCATGTAGAATTCAAATGAGAGAGTGTATCTTCTATTAAAAAGTATTGGTTTAGGTATTTTGAATAACGGACCGAGCCCCCCAACTGAGAGGATGGAGGACTCTGAGTAAGGGTTATAGGCAGCTCGTTAAAAGAATTGTTTTGTTTGAAATTTGTATCCAATCCTGAAGTATATATACCATTCTCATTGCCGGCAAAGCTCTACATCACATCTGCATTCAGTAAATGCGATTTTAACGAGGTCGAACGGTAGAAATTCAAATTCGGAATGCGGATTAAGTAGTCTGTGACCTTCTGCCTAAACTGGGAACATACACCGATTAAGCATAGGTGGAATTTTTGTTTTTGGCAGGGGCATGAGATC
This sequence comes from Schistocephalus solidus, assembly GCA_017591395.1. Lineage (NCBI taxonomy): Eukaryota > Metazoa > Platyhelminthes > Cestoda > Diphyllobothriidea > Diphyllobothriidae > Schistocephalus > Schistocephalus solidus. Next base: position 366,731 of record WEDG01000466.1, on the reverse strand, counting down.
CAGAACCTTGCATTTGATGAGCAGAGGCATTTTCGCTTTACTCTTGAGTTGGGCAAGTTGGATTTTGAGATTGCTCCCAAAATTGTTGCATAAGTACTGCCATAATCTGGAGCCCCTCCAGCACTCAGTTTGTGCCATAAATAAATTCATAATAATCCACCACTTTCCCTATCATCATTCAAGGCATCTTTTTATGACAATTTAATAATCAATATACACAGGTAAGATAAATATCAAGATGTTGTATCAACTACTGCGTTTCGATTTGTAACAGGGACAGCGAATAAGGCGTAGAAGGCAGATTAAGTTTATTTTAAAAAAAACAAAGAACTTTCATACTTCGGAACTCGTAAAATACTCTATGAAGTTTAGTACTTGAAACTATAAAAAGGGACAAATATCAATATAATATATCAATTGGTGTGCGATTCCCAAAACCAGGGCCAGTAGAGACTTAACACGTGTCATATACATCCGAAATACAATCTCAAGGAAAGACCCGTTATTTATAAGTATGCATAGATCTGTCTGAAGTCAGTCTTACCAAATCCAACATTTAGGACACCTGCTTTCTGAACCCTTGTACTTTTGGCCTCCGTATCTAACGCTTTACCTATTGAACCCTGGGGTCATTGCCGCATTGGTTGCATATGGCCCCTAGAACTAGTAGTACTGAAAATGAAGCACCGCCAAATGCAGCTGCTGTGTTTATTTCTGGGAATTATGTCCACAAGTGCAGGTGCTATCTTAAGAAATGCTAATCAAAATGCTGAAATGTGTTTTGATTCGAAAATTTGAATTTTAATATGTATCACCATGCAGCCAAATGCCGTATTTTTTCGGTAAAGTTTGTAAGTTGGCTTTTGTACGAGATCTCTTCCTGCTACCTGCTATAATCACTTAGAGTAGCAATGAATTCTTGAGTACTATGAATTATTGCCACCGATTTTTATCGTCATTATATCTTAATTTTGTAGAAACTGTGCATAGTAGAAACTGTGCAGTCATTATTACCCAGTCTGCCTCTGAGAGGCAGCCGGAAGTTCGTTCACATTTAGTCATCGCATAAGCCAGACAAGCATTTGGAATACACCAAAAAATGCGAATTTCACCGAAATTTTGATGCACCAAACCCATCTCAATGAAGCCTTCTCTGTGTAGTGTAGTATTATGAACTTTAACGACTTGTTCAGAGGAAATATTAACCAAAATTATGAAATGCGTCAACGATACGAAATGATTACGTTATGAGGGGTACTAAGAATATGTATAGTGCCTCTTTATAATAAGATAATTCAACTGGTTCATATGTTTGTTTTCGGCAGCCTCTGCAAAAAAAACCACTTTTGTAGTATGAAGTTTTGTCATTGATTTTCAATGTCCTTATGTATTCGAATATAAACGATAGAAAGCATGTAGGGAACAATTTGTTTCTGTAATCACTTCCTAGAAAATTATGTCTGTTTCAAAATTTTTACTTGAAGTACGGGTAATTATTGTTTGTGCAAAGTTTTTTTCATCATGAACTTTTTGAGTCATTAAAATTTCCAATCATAACGTATCGTATTTGTACAATTCTTAATGCTGTCTATAAAGTATACAACATTATCTACAACCATCGCAAAATTTTATGACCCTTATGTGACGTCTTCCTCATCATGCATAGCAAAATGGGCGATTTTTCTTGGACTGTAAACAACGTGTCAGTTGGAAACCCAAAAACATATATCTAACGGCAGTTCGGTGTCAAAAATTAATCAAACATTAGTAAAGCGTTTTTCCAACAAAAAACACTTTCTGAAGCATAGCTTATGAATATGTTATTTGCCAAAAAAGGAGTGCAAGAGAGAATATTTCTGTTTAGGATTTCTATAAAATATATCCGAATTTATATGGGCATTGACAATCATTGGGCGAAATGCATAACAGGTTCTTGGAATTTTACAGTTTTTTGTTTACTGGTGGCCAGAAAGAGCCTCCTACAAAAGCCGGCATCCCAAATGCGTTCGAAATATCTTTGGATGAGTCTGTGCGATAATAACTATCACAACCATACTTCAGTATCATTTTTCTGGCTCCAATTTCCTTTTACATTTCACAAAATAGGAAATCAACCGCATGATTGAAAGGTCTGCTTCTGTCTGACGCAATGTTAGCAGCATGATTATGTAAATCGCTTCGGCTGTCGAGACAAATTACACCCTATGACTGATTGTTTTTCGTACTGCACTGGTAATTCCCCAGTCTCCAGAGTTTTCAGACGCTTTACCCGCATGTAACGTAGTGCCGGCGACAGTGCCTTGTACGGAGAGGCTTCTAGCAAGACAAATTAGCAGTCCGCACGGCTTTAGGCTGCGAAAACAAATCCATTCTCACGTTTCGACAGGTGTACGTGCTTCTTGTTTCATTGCGTTCAAATAATTGTACTTTTCAGAAAGCCCCTTCTAGAGTAAATTAATTATTGCTGTAAATGGAACTGATAATTTTCTGCTGGTTTAACGTGATAAATTGAAACTAACCGAGATTTCATCGCTTTCTGCCTTTTCGTTTGATCGGGTATAAAGTTTGCGTGAAGGCAGCTTCCTGAATACGACACTAGTAACTAAAATAAGGTCCCGCGTGATGCCTTTCCAAGCCAAGTACTAGAATCAGACAAAGAGGTAGTGACAACAGTAGAGGCTCACTGATAGAAGTCAACTTTATCTTTCGATAATTACTTGCCAATTGCATTTGAAATTTCAACTAAACCGTGTGGCAATGTCTACTTTTCTACAAAATTACACAGCACTACACAAATGACCTAGCAGTGCATTGGGCAATAAGTTCGAATGATCACTGATATTAATGGCTTCTAACCGCCAACACACATGAGGTCGAAGAACCTTCTTCTGCAAGCGCATTTTGCCGATCTTTTATCGCTGTATGGCACAGCTGCTAGAGATATCCCTTGTTTCCCTGTGCTTTCTGGTGAATGCACTCCCGTTTTACACCTGCACGTTAAATTTTTTGGAATTGAATGCACGAAATTAATGCAAGTCCTCCCGAACAAAGCGTTCAAGGGCAGCATGTCAGCTGGAGTTCATATAGCAGAAAGCACTGGGGAAACGATGTTAGACCCAAAGAATAAGACAACCTCATTTCTACCGGGTCATACAGCAACGCAGGATGGGAAAACTGCACGTGCATAGGCTTTTGTTCAGTGCCTCTGCTGTCAGTATAGTTATTTTTCCGTATCTATCTGCCTACTAACATAACGCTTCCTCTGTGCTAAGGATAAGTATTTTGCAGTGTAATCATAAGATAATTCAGTAACATCATGTTTGTTTTCGGCAGTCTTTAAAGTATGAATTGCTGTCATTGATTTTTGATGCCCTTTTAAACGAGAATATAGATGATAGAAAGCGTGTACTGAAGCCTTATGTCCTATAGTCTCTTCGGGAAAATAAGGTATCCGTCAGATGGTATACCTGAAATACTGGTACCTATTGGTTTTACAAAGCTTTTAATTATGAACTTTTTGGAGCCTATAAAATTTTTATTCATAGTGCAAAGAATTTGTCCTTTTGTTATTGCTGTCCATAAGGTAAACAACATGATCCAAAACCACCGAAACATTTTATGAGCACCATGTGTGCATAGAAAAATAGGTGATTTTTCTTACACGGACTGTATACAACATGTAGGTTGCACAACCAAAAGGTATGTGCAATGACAGTTCGGGCCAAATGTATTCGGGAAAAGGAAGAAGTTTTTTAAAATCTAAAATTCACACCCCTAGAAGCCTAGACTTCGACGAAGATGTAATTTGCTACAGCCTGAGAACAAGAGAGTATAATTTCAGATATGATTTATGTAAAGTATATACAACTTTATAAGGGCATAAAAAATTGTCTGGAAACATGCATAACACTTTCGTTCAATTTTAAGCTTGAAATTGATGCAAGTTCTTCCGAACAAAGCGTTCAAGGGCAGCCTGTCACCTGGAGTTAATATAGCAGAAAGCACTGTGGAAACGATGTTCGACCCAAAGAATAAGACAACCTCATTTCCACATAAAGCAACACCGTAAGGCGGGAACCAACTTGCCTAGGCTTTTAGTCAGTGCATGTACTGTCAGCATAGTAAATCTTTCAGTAATCTTCTGCCTACTTACATAAAGCATCCTCTATGAAATCTCGTTGGGTGATTCTTTTTAACAATATGAGAACGGGTTATCATGCCTCGAAAACTTCGTTCACGGTCATGTGTGCGGCTATTACGATCATTTACGTCCGAGTAATTGAGCGTTATCAAGCATGTTCTATACGCTTTCTGCCATTGAATAAGGATGAAAGTCGCTAGTTTAATTCATTTTGCCAGTCCCATGGAATATTTAAGCGTCAAACTAAATTCTTAATCAGATGGGATTTCAATCTTCACAATTGAGATAGGGAGTCGGTGGCATATAGAGCTGTAAATGTTAGGCATCGAAAATATGGACAGGCATATTCTATTTGTTTTGAGAGCATGCAGCAGATTCTCACAGAATTGCAAATCGGTTCGTTGGTTTCTATGCTGAATTTGAATATATATATATATGGCTGATGACGGCTTAGAAACCAAAAATGGCCATTCCAGTCTCCCTTGTCTTTGTCGGTAATATCATTCTGCCTATATCACTAGCTGCTCTGTGGCTGCTTGCGGGGCTCTAGAGTTAGCCTCAAGGCACAACGGGACGAGTGAGTCCTGTAACCGATCGGTGAGTGCCCAACTACCATATATATATATACCGTAAGGCGAGAACCAACTTGCTAAGGCTTTTGGTAAGTGCCTGTGCTGTCATTATAGTAAATCCTTCAGTAATCTTCTGCCTACTTACATAAAGCATCCTCTATGAAATCTCGTTGGGTGATTCTTTTTAACAATATGAGAACGGGTTATCATGCCTCGAAAACTTCGTTCACGGTCATGTGTGCGGCTATTACGATCATTGACGTCCGAGTAATTGAGCGTTATCAAGCATGTTCTATACGCTTACTGCCATTTAAAATTAACAAGTGAAACCAACCACGTCATACACGTGAACCTTTTGAGTGGTGCAGAATAATAACGACCAAATTGTCTGCGTGGAAGATGGCAAGCGTTTTGGTAGCACAGCTGTCTGACTGAGCTGATCGAAAAGCAATATATTTCCAAGAAAATGTGCAGGTCTGTAGATGAATACTCGAAAAGATACGTTGGCCGACCTTGACATCCAAGAAACCTCTAACAAAATAGTGATCAGTTAACAAGACTGTTGGGATATGAGCAGTTTATTACGACAACTAAACCAAAAATATTGATAATATTGTAGGTTTTTAACCTTTCTGCAAAAAAAACACGTCAAAATACACCATTTTATGTAGAGTAATATTTCACAGTAACCTACTTCGGATCTAAGTAAAAAGGTGACATAAACTTATCAAAAATTAATGAAGTTCAGGTGCATAGCATGAGTATGCCCGAAGGGCTTTAAACCCCTTTGGGAATATTGTAACTTACTTGGTAAAAAATGTTAAAATTATAGTAAAAATAAAGTTTTTAATTTACTGTCAAAAATACAAATATCGTTGAGAAATGACAATTATGCAGTTAAATTACCAGGGAAACTGTGTTTAAGCCATAGACCATTTAGACCCGAGATTCCGGATGTCTGACAAACGATTCGGAATAAACTAGAAATGCTCATCCCAGATTCCCCTGTGTTTGCCGATTATCGATTCTAGATGTTACGTGGAAGATCTCGTTGCATATTTTCTGCCAGGTTGAAGGTGCAGCTAAGAAGACGTTCATTTGTTTGCCGTTTTGTACAATGTCTCAAAGATTTTCACAGAGATACCAGCAGATATATGTGGCAAACATACCTGGATGTACTGGAAAACCTAAAATAGAATAAGGTCAATCTGATGGCGAATGACGAAAAACCGCGAAAGTACGCGCTAGCCTCCGACCCACTTAACTGCTCAAAAAAGCTCCAGTTGATGGAGAGCACAACAATTATTTTAGTCTAGGAAATTTCTGACATGGGATTCAGGCATCACAGTCAGTTCCGTAAGAGAATTCCTAGGACTATGCTCTATGCCAAACGATGGTGTTTGTTGTCACCACCCTCGCTCCTTTTATTTTCCAGGGTTTTTCTTTGAAATACCCTTTTCTAGCATTGGGACCGCCCACTGAATTTGGCTTGGCAACATATTTCATGATTGATGGAAGGATTTAAAAGTTGTTGGTATGCTATTCAATGGGGTTAAAAACGAGCTAGTCTTACAACGGTTGCAAATAATTGTTCTTCCAACACCATAGACCAGAATAAAAACGTATCGAACAGAGATAAAACAGGAAATCGAGCCCGTAGCTCAATTATAGTAGTAAACTCAATAACCAAAGGTCACGGTTGCAAATCTCTGATGATCCACCTGGGATAAGATAGGACTGGCTGATGACTGCTAATGAGCCAGAAATAGCCATTCTGGTCTCCATTGTCTTTGTCTTATAACGATAAAATAATTTTTCAGACTGTTTTCCCAGAACGGGTATCCTCCTGAATTTTTCTGTCGATGTCTGCAGCATTGCAACTGTCTGGAAAAGGTATTTACAGAGCTACGATAGCCCAGTTGCCAAAACCAAAAGATTTGTTAACCGTCTCTCGTGTAAAAAAAAAATATACCTTAACTCTTCGATAGACCATTACCAGCAGCTCAACCGCAAACCCGTTGCTCCCGCCTCATCCACCCTTGCGGCTCATCCGCCACCACATATGTCTACTCGGTAACTAGTACTTCCGTGAAAATCTGTGGGGCCGAATGCGTCCGGAAATTTCGAAATATTGTTGCCGTTTCTTTTTGAAAATACTTGTGTATCGGGCTACCGATATAGTTACCATTTTTGGGAATACATTTTCAAAAATTTTGTTATGAAAAAATAATGAGGCATTTATTCAGCGCAGGCCAATGGCCTCTTGACCACGGACATCGCCGCCAAGTTGGAAATGATCTCATCAAACTTCTGCACCATTATCGACCGTCCATATAGGTAAAGTTCGGCTGCATCGAGAGGAGGCCTCTGCGGATAAAAGCATGAAAGTCCGAATCCCTTGGTCTTATTAGGGCTGTAAGATTGCATCTCATTGCAGTCCAGTCCGGAGCATCAGGAAGATGTACGATTCTATAGGTGTTGAGCACCTGGTCACGGGTATGCCAGTGAAAAGAACTCAAAATGGTAGGCCAAGGGCCAAACCATCAGAAGCATCTTACCGAGACCGCGAAAGAGAAGAGCTTAAAAGATGGCAAGATAATCTTTGAGGAAGCTCATGAATGGATTACATACAAACGTCCCACTCGAGAAAACTTTTCAGGAGCGATCTAGTATCCAACAGTTGAACAGATCGCTACATAAGCCACCTACAGTTCAACAAGGTATATGAGAATGTTAAGTTCAGGTTTAAGACCAAACATCTGCGTCTGTGATGGCCTTTGACATGATTGCCTCAGACAACAAAGTCATTTCCCCTGTGCTCATCAAGGCCTGGGTCGATGTGAACACGGACGTGTACCTGCATGTCCTTCAGAAGCAAGTCAAGCCTTGGATAGATACAAACGACACTCCAGTTGACAATGTGGTCTTCCAGTAAGATGGTGCGTCTCCACATACGTCACGGAAGATATAGAAGTGGCTGGAAGACCACATATCCTATGTCTGTTGCAAGGATATATGGCCACTATACTCACCAGACTGAAATCCCCTCGACTACAGCGTTTGGGCATATTTCGAGTGAAGGCCTGCAACAAGCCTCACGGCAGCATTGAGGTCCTGAAGGTTTCATTGCTAGCGAGTGGAACAAGATATAACCGGAGTACATCAGGAACAGGTGTGCCAAGTGCACACCGGCACATCGATTTGGATGCCACATAAGAAATCGTTAAAGAAAAATTCAAACGCGCACAACCAATCACGACGGGATGACGAAATACACTCAAAGCCTATTGGTTCGGATTTTGCCCAAATTCAGAATCCTTTGTTTAACACGGTAAAGTGATTAATTGTTCCTGTATAATGCCCGTAGTCTGACGACGAGCTGGGGGACCAGTCTCGAAAATTTACGCATTAAAGTTTCTATTCTTTCCATAGAATTTCATCTTTTTCTAGTATATATATATATATATATATATATATATATATATATATATATATATATATATATATATATATTGGGTTAATAATTTCTAAAAATTATAGGGGCGGACATAGAGTCAGGTGATTCGGACATGACTTTTTAGGGTCAGACCCGACATTTCAATGAACATTTGGGTCGAAGACAATCAACCACTGTGGAATAACCACGTAATGCCCATTCTACAAACAAGTAGTACTAAAAGTAGTATGAATCTTATATGGCCAAGACATTATACCGTACTTCCGACATAGGTTCTAGCTAAAAGCAAAGACACGTGTGTCGCCGATGTTTCTGCTGCTGCATGACACAGCAACGAAAGGTTCGTCTCCTCAGTGGGCCCCCAGCGTTCTCTTTGTGGTTTCTGCTTTATACGGACTCCAAAGAATGATCAGGGAAATAATTTCTGAAAGTATTAAGTGCTAGACATGGATTCGGGTGATTCGGACATGACCTTTTAGGATCAGACCCGAAATTTCAATGAACATTTGGGTCGAAGACAATCAACCACTGTGGAATAACCACGTAATGCCCATTCTACAAACAAGTAGTACTAAAAGTAGTATGAATCTTATATGGCCAAGACATTATACCGTACATCCGACATAGGTACTAACTAAAAGTCCAGACACGTGTGTCACCGATGTTTCTGCTGATGCATGACACAGCAACGAACGGTTCGTCTCCTCAGTTGGCCCCCAGCGTTCTCTATGTGGTTTCTGCTTTATACGGACTCCAGAGAATAATTGGGGGAATAATTTCTGAAAGTATTAAGTGCTAGACATGGGTTCAGGTGATTCGGACATGACCTTTTAGGATCAGACCCGAAATTTCAATGAACATTTGGGTCGAAGACAATCAACCACTGTGGAATAACCACGTATTGCCCATTCTACAAACAAGTAGTACTACAAGTAGTATGAATCTTATATGGCCAAGACATTATACCATACTTACGACATAGGTACTAGCTAAAAGCCTAGACACAAGTGTCGCTGATGTTTCTGCTGCTGCCTGACCGATCAAAGAGGGGTTCGTCTCCACAGTGGGTCCCCCAGCGTTCTCTGTGTGGTTTCTGCTTTATATGGACTGCAGAGAATATTCGGGGAAATAATGTCTGAAATTATTAAGTGCAGGACATTGAGTCAGGTGATTCGGGCCATGACTTTAGGGTCGAGACCCTGAAATTTCAATGAACATTTGGGTTCGAAGATCAATCAACCACTGTGGGAATAACCAAGTAATGCCCATTCTACCAAACAAGTAGTACTAAGAAGTAGGTATGAATCTTATATGGCTAAGACATTATACCGTATCTTCCGACATAGGTACTAGCTAATAGCCCAGACACGTGTTTCACCGATGGTTTTGCTGCTGCGTGACACAGCAACGAGGGGTTTGGCTCCTCTATGGGTCCCTTCAGCATTCTCTATGACGTTTCTGCTTTATATGGACTCCAGAGAATAATCGGGGAAATAATTTCTGAAATTATTATGTGCAGGACATGGAGTCAGTTGATTCGGCCATGACGCTTTAGGGTGAGACCTGAAATTTCAATGAACATTTGGTTCGAAGACAATGAACCACTGTGGAATAACCACGTAATGCCCATTCTACAAACAAGTAGTACTAAAAGTAGTATGAATCTTATATGGCAAAAAAATTATACCGTTTTTCTGACTTAGGTACTAGCTAAAAGCCCAGACACGTGTTTCCTCGATGATTCTGTTGCTGCCTGACACAGCAACGTGGGGATCGGCTCCTCAGTGGGTCCCCCAGCACTCTCTATGCGGTTTCTGCTTTATATGGACTCCAGAGAATAATCGGGGAAAACATTTCTGAAATTATTAAGTGCAGGACATGGAGTCAGTTGATTCACACATGACGTTTTAGGGTGAAACCCGAAATTTCAATGAACATTTGGGTCGAAGACAATGAACCACTGTGGAATAACCACGTAATGCCCATTTTACAAACAAGTAGTACTAAAAGTAGTATGAATCTTATATGGCAAAGAAATTATACCGTTCTTCTGACATAGGTACTAGCTAAAAGCCCAGAATTGTGTTTCGCCGATGTTTCTGGTGCTGCCTGACACAGCAACGAGGGGATCGGCTCCTCGGTGGGTCACCCAGCGCTCTCTATGCGGTTTCTGCTTTATATGGACTCAAGAGAATAATCGGGGAAATAATTTCTTAAATTATTAAGTGAAGGACATGGAGTCAGTTGATTCGGACATGACGTTTTAGGGTGAGACCCGAAATTTCAATGAACATTTGGATCGAAGACAATGAACCACTGTGGCATAATCACGTATTGCCCATTCTACAAACAAGCAGTATGAATCGTATATGGCAAAGAAATTGTACCGTACTTCCGACATAGGTATTAGCTAAAAGCCCAGACACGTTTTTTTCGCCGATGTTTCTGCTTCTGCTTGACACAGCAACGAGTGGTTCGGCCCTCAGTGGGTCCCCTAGCGTTCTCTCTCTCTCTCTCTCTCTCTCTCTCTCTCTCTCTCTCTCTCTCTCTATATATATATATATATATATATATATATATATATATATATATATATATATATATATATATATATAAGTAGTGAAAAGAAGGCATCCCAAGAAATAAATTTAAAATTGAATAAGTTCTATGGGAAATGGAGCTTTATTGTGAAAATTTTCGCACCGGTTCTCCGGGTCGTCAGACGCAGGCGGAGTAGCAAATGTGGCAAAAACAGTTGACATCGTAATCGCGAGATACGTGAACGTATACATCAGTGAGTGCTGGTATGTATCAGCCTGTCCTGATTGGTTCTCGTTTCTTCCATTTCTCGCTGAGATGTCTGTACGTCGCATCAGGGAGAAATGCAGAAACCATATCAAACTGTTGATACACCGGTGGCCTCCAGTAGCATATTCACGCTAGTATCATTGCGTGACATGTCAACTTTTTGCCACATGCTACCCGCCATCGTCGACGACTGATCCCGCAGTGTAATTTACCACTAAGCTCCATTTCCCCATAGAACTATTCAATTTCAAATATATATATATATATATATATATATATATATATATATATATGTATATATTCCATCCCATCATATATATTCCATTCCATCATCATGCTACACGTCGCTATGCAGCCCACCTGCAGGGCTCTAGTCTGGGCTCCAGGGGCACAACGGAACATGCATGTTCTGCCAGCGACTGGTGAGCCCCACACTCACTATCATCATATTCCCGGATTACAACTGAAAAACAACGAGCCCGTGGCTCAATGGTAGAGCGTTCAACTCAGATACCAAAGGTCGTGGGTTCGAATCCCAGGTGTACCACGCGGGATTGGGTAGCATGACTGGCTGATGACGGCTAATAAGCCAGAAATGGCTATTCCAGTCTCTCTTGTCTTTGTCGGTTCCATTCCATCATATGCTACACGTCGCTATGCGACCGACTGCGAGGGCTCAAGTCTGAGCTCCAGGGCACAACGGAACATGCGTGTTCCTTAAGCAGATCGGTTAGCCCCACACTATCATCATATTCCCGATTACAACTGAAAAAAACAACGAGCCCGTGGCTCAATGGTAGAGCGTTCGACTCAGATACCAAAGATCACGGGTTCGAATCCCAGGTGTGCCACACTTGGGATTGGGTATGACTGGCTGATGACGGCTAATAAGCCAGAAATGGCCATTCCGGTCTCCCTTGTCTTTGTCGGTTCCATTCCATCATATGCTACACGTCGCGAACGCTGGGGGACCCACTGAGGAGCTGAACCATTCAATGCTGTGTCATGCAGCAGCAGAAACATCGGCGACACACGTGTCTAGGCTTTTAGCTAGTACCTATGTCGTAAGTATGGCATAATAACTTGGCCATATGAGATTAATACTACTTCTAGTACGACTTGTTTGTAGAATGGGCATTACGTGGTTATTCCACAGCGGTTTATTGTCTTCGATCCAAATGTTCATTGAAATGTCGGGTCTGACCCTAAAAAGTCATGCCCGAATAACCTGACTACATGTCCTACCCCTAATAATTTTAGAAAATTATCAACCCGATATATATATATATATATATATATATATATATATATATATATATATATATATATATATATATAACTAGTCTAGGGGGCGATCGGTATACGGATCTCACTCGTCCCCGTTAGTGCCTTGGGGCTAACTCTCAAGCCCGCCAGCAGCCGTGAAGCAACGAGTATTACGCAAGAATAAGACTGCAAATGACCATTTCTGGCGCATATCAAACCTATCAGCCGTCATCAGCCCTCGAACTCGCGACGTCTTGGGCGACGTCCTTGCAAATCCACACCCACTGCGCCTAGAGCTCGTTGTCTTGCCGGTTTCGATCGGGAATATTAACAATTAGTGGGGCGCTCACCGATCGGTTTGCGACTCACTCGTCCCGTTGTGCCTTGGGGCGGTCGGTCGGTCATGTTATTCTGCCTATATACTTAGCTGCCTTTACGGCTGCTGGCGGGGCTTGAGAGTTAGCCCCAAGGCACAACGGGACGAGTGAGTCCTGTAACCGATCGGTGAGCGCCCCACCACAATTGTTAATATTCCCGATCGAAACCGGCAAGACAACGAGCTCGTGGCGCAGAGTGGGTAGAGCGTTGGACTTCTGCCCAAGAAGGTCGCGAGTTCGAGGCTCGGGCGCCGCAGCGCCTGGGTTTGGGTATGGCTGGCTGATGACGGCTAATAAGCCAGAAATGGCCATTCCAGTCTCCCTTGTCTTTGTCGGTCATGTTATTCTGCCTATATACTTAGCTGCCTTACGGCTGCTGGCGGGGCTTGAGAGTTAGCCCCAAGGCACAACGGGACGAGTGAGTCCTGTAACCGATCGGTGAGCGCCCCACTACCATTGTTAATATTCCCGATATAAACCGAAAAAGACAATGAGCTCATGGCGCAGTGGGTAGAGCGTTGGACTTCTGCCCAACAAGGTCGCGAGTTCGAGGCTCGGGCGCCGCAGCGCCTGGGTTTGGGTATGGCTGGCTGATGACGGCTAATAAGCCAGAAATGGCCATTCCAGTCTCCCTTGTCTTTGTCGGTCATGTTATTCTGCCTATATACTTAGCTGCCTTACGGCTGCTGGCGGGGCTTGAGAGTTAGCCCCAAGGCACAACGGGACGAGTGAGTCCTGTAACCGATCGGTGAGCGCCCCACTACCATTGTTAATATTCCCGATCGAAACCGGCAAGACAACGAGCTCGTGGCGCAGTGGGTAGAGCGTTGGACTTCGCCCAACGAAGGTCGCGAGTTCGAGGCTCGGGCGCCGCAGCGCCTGGGTTTGGGTATGGCTGGCTGATGACGGCTAATAAGCCAGAAATGGCCATTCCAGTCTCCCTTGTCTTTGTCGGTCATGTTATTCTGCCTATATACTTAGCTGCCTTTCGGCTGCTGGCGGGGCTTGAGAGTTAGCCCCAAGGCACAACGGGACGAGTGAGTCCTGTAACCGATCGGTGAGCGCCCCACTACAATTGTTAATATTCCCGATCGAAACCGGCAAGACAACGAGCTCGTGGCGCAGTGGGTAGAGCGTTGGACTTCTGCCCAACAAGGTCGCGAGTTCGAGGCTCGGGCGCCGCAGCGCCTGGGGTTGGGTATGGCTGGCTGATGACGGCTAATAAGCCAGAAATGGCCATTCCAGTCTCCCCTTGTCTTTGTCGGTCATGTTATTCTGCCTATATACTTAGCTGCCTTACGGCTGCTGGCGGGGCTTGAGAGTTAGCCCCAAGGCACAACGGGACGAGTGAGTCCTGTAACCGATCGGTGAGCGCCCCACTACCATTGTTAATATTCCCGATCGAAACCGGCAAGACAACGAGCTCGTGGCGCAGTGGGTAGAGCGTTGGACTTCTGCCCAACAAGGTCGCGAGTTCGAGGCTCGGGCGCCGCAGCGCCTGGGTTTGGGTATGGCTGGCTGATGACGGCTAATAAGCCAGAAATGGCCATTCCAGTCTCCCCTTGTCTTTGTCGGTCATGTTATTCTGCCTATATACTTAGCTGCCTTTACGGCTGCTGGCGGGGCTTGAGAGTTAGCCCCAAGGCACAACGGGACGAGTGAGTCCTGTAACCGATCGGTGAGCGCCCCACTACCATTGTTAATATTCCCGATCGAAACCGGCAAGACAACGAGCTCGTGGCGCAGTGGGTAGAGCGTTGGACTTCGCCCAACAAGGTCGCGAGTTCGAGGCTCGGGCGCCGCAGCGCCTGGGTTTGGGTATGGCTGGCTGATGACGGCTAATAAGCCAGAAATGGCCATTCCAGTCTCCCTTTGTCTTTGTCGGTCATGTTATTCTGCCTATATACTTAGCTGCCTTACGGCTGCTGGCGGGGCTTGAGAGTTAGCCCCAAGGCACAACGGGACGAGTGAGTCCTGTAACCGATCGGTGAGCGCCCCACTACCATTGTTAATATTCCCGATCGAAACCGGCAAGACAACGAGCTCGTGGCGCAGTGGGTAGAGCGTTGGACTTCTGCCCAACAAGGTCGCGAGTTCGAGGCTCGGCGCCGCAGCGCCTGGGTTTGGGTATGGCTGGCTGATGACGGCTAATAAGCCAGAAATGGCCATTCCAGTCTCCCTTGTCTTTGTCGGTCATGTTATTCTGCCTATATACTTAGCTGCCTTTACGGCTGCTGGCGGGGCTTGAGAGTTAGCCCCAAGGCACAACGGGACGAGTGAGTCCTGTAACCGATCGGTGAGCGCCCCACTACCATTGTTAATATTCCCGATCGAAACCGGCAAGACAACGAGCTCGTGGCGCAGTGGGTAGAGCGTTGGACTTCTGCCCAACAAGGTCGCGAGTTCGAGGCTCGGGCGCCGCAGCGCCTGGGTTTGGGTATGGCTGGCTGATGACGGCTAATAAGCCAGAAATGGCCATTCCAGTCTCCCTTGTCTTTGTCGGTCATGTTATTCTGCCTATATACTTAGCTGCCTTACGGCTGCTGGCGGGGCTTGAGAGTTAGCCCCAAGGCACAACGGGACGAGTGAGTCCTGTAACCGATCGGTGAGCGCCCCACTACCATTGTTAATATTCCCGATCGAAACCGAAAAAGACAACGAGCTCGTGGCGCAGTGGGTAGAGCGTTGGACTTCTGCCCAACAAGGTCGC
Source organism: Schistocephalus solidus (assembly GCA_017591395.1). NCBI lineage: Eukaryota > Metazoa > Platyhelminthes > Cestoda > Diphyllobothriidea > Diphyllobothriidae > Schistocephalus > Schistocephalus solidus. The sequence goes on along the minus strand of WEDG01000466.1, from coordinate 351,400 downwards.
GAGTTCGAGGCTCGGGCGCCGCAGCGCCTGGGGTTTGGGTATGGCTGGCTGATGACGGCTAATAAGCCAGAAATGGCCATTCCAGTCTCCCCTTTGTCTTTGTCGGTCATGTTATTCTGCCTATACACTTAGCTGCCTTTACGGCTGCTGGCGGGCTTGAGAGTTAGCCCCAAGGCACAACGGGACGAGTGAGTCCTGTAACCGATCGGTGAGCGCCCCACTACCATTGTTAATATTCCCGATCGAAACCGGCAAGACAACGAGCTCGTGGCGCAGTGGGTAGAGCGTTGGACTTCTGCCCAACAAGGTCGCGAGTTCGAGGCTCGGGCGCCGCAGCGCCTGGGTTTGGGTATGGCTGGCTGATGACGGCTAATAAGCCAGAAATGGCCATTCCAGTCTCCCCTTGTCTTTGTCGGTCATGTTATTCTGCCTATACACTTAGCTGCCTTTACGGCTGCTGGCGGGGCTTGAGAGTTAGCCCCAAGGCACAACGGGACGAGTGAGTCCTGTAACCGATCGGTGAGCGCCCCACTACCATTGTTAATATTCCCGATCGAAACCGGCAAGACAACGAGCTCGTGGCGCAGTGGGTAGAGCGTTGGACTTCTGCCCAACAAGGTCGCGAGTTCGAGGCTCGGGCGCCGCAGCGCCTGGGGTTTGGGTATGGCTGGCTGATGACGGCTAATAAGCCAGAAATGGCCATTCCAGTCTCCCTTGTCTTTGTCGGTCATGTTATTCTGCCTATATACTTAGCTGCCTTTCGGCTGCTGGCGGGGCTTGAGAGTTAGCCCCAAGGCACAACGGGACGAGTGAGTCCTGTAACCGATCGGTGAGCGCCCCACTACCATTGTTAATATTCCCGATCGAAACCGGCAAGACAACGAGCTCGTGGCGCAGTGGGTAGAGCGTTGGACTTCTGCCCAACAAGGTCGCGAGTTCGAGGCTCGGGCGCCGCAGCGCCTGGGTTTGGGTATGGCTGGCTGATGACGGCTAATAAGCCAGAAATGGCCATTCCAGTCTCCCCTTGTCTTTGTCGGTCATGTTATTCTGCCTATATACTTAGCTGCCTTACGGCTGCTGGCGGGGCTTGAGAGTTAGCCCCAAGGCACAACGGGACGAGTGAGTCCTGTAACCGATCGGTGAGCGCCCCACTACCATTGTTAATATTCCCGATCGAAACCGGCAAGACAACGAGCTCGTGGCGCAGTGGGTAGAGCGTTGGACTTCTGCCCAACAAGGTCGCGAGTTCGAGGCTCGGGCGCCGCAGCGCCTGGGTTTGGGTATGGCTGGCTGATGACGGCTAATAAGCCAGAAATGGCCATTCCAGTCTCCCCTTGTCTTTGTCGGTCATGTTATTCTGCCTATATACTTAGCTGCCTTACGGCTGCTGGCGGGGCTTGAGAGTTAGCCCCAAGGCACAACGGGACGAGTGAGTCCTGTAACCGATCGGTGAGCGCCCCACTACCATTGTTAATATTCCCGATCGAAACCGGCAAGACAACGAGCTCGTGGCGCAGTGGGTAGAGCGTTGACTTCTGCCCAACAAGGTCGCGAGTTCGAGGCTCGGGCGCCGCAGCGCCTGGGGTTTGGGTATGGCTGGCTGATGACGGCTAATAAGCCAGAAATGGCCATTCCAGTCTCCCCTTGTCTTTGTCGGTCATGTTATTCTGCCTATACACTTAGCTGCCTTACGGCTGCTGGCGGGGCTTGAGAGTTAGCCCCAAGGCACAACGGGACGAGTGAGTCCTGTAACCGATCGGTGAGCGCCCCACTACCATTGTTAATATTCCCGATCGAAACCGGCAAGACAACGAGCTCGTGGCGCAGTGGGTAGAGCGTTGGACTTCTGCCCAACAAGGTCGCGAGTTCGAGGCTCGGGCGCCGCAGCGCCTGGGGTTTGGGTATGGCTGGCTGATGACGGCTAATAAGCCAGAAATGGCCATTCCAGTCTCCCCTTGTCTTTGTCGGTCATGTTATTCTGCCTATATACTTAGCTGCCTTACGGCTGCTGGCGGGGCTTGAGAGTTAGCCCCAAGGCACAACGGGACGAGTGAGTCCTGTAACCGATCGGTGAGCGCCCCACTACCATTGTTAATATTCCCGATCGAAACCGGCAAGACAACGAGCTCGTGGCGCAGTGGGTAGAGCGTTGGACTTCTGCCCAACAAGGTCGCGAGTTCGAGGCTCGGGCGCCGCAGCGCCTGGGGTTTGGGTATGGCTGGCTGATGACGGCTAATAAGCCAGAAATGGCCATTCCAGTCTCCCCTTGTCTTTGTCGGTCATGTTATTCTGCCTATATACTTAGCTGCCTTACGGCTGCTGGCGGGGCTTGAGAGTTAGCCCCAAGGCACAACGGGACGAGTGAGTCCTGTAACCGATCGGTGAGCGCCCCACTACCATTGTTAATATTCCCGATCGAAACCGGCAAGACAACGAGCTCGTGGCGCAGTGGGTAGAGCGTTGGACTTCTGCCCAACAAGGTCGCGAGTTCGAGGCTCGGGCGCCGCAGCGCCTGGGGTTTGGGTATGGCTGGCTGATGACGGCTAATAAGCCAGAAATGGCCATTCCAGTCTCCCTTGTCTTTGTCGGTCATGTTATTCTGCCTATATACTTAGCTGCCTCACGGCTGCTGGCGGGGCTTGAGAGTTAGCCCCAAGGCACAACGGGACGAGTGAGTCCTGTAACCGATCGGTGAGCGCCCCACTACCATTGTTAATATTCCCGATCGAAACCGGCAAGACAACGAGCTCGTGGCGCAGTGGGTAGAGCGTTGGACTTCTGCCCAACAAGGTCGCGAGTTCGAGGCTCGGTGACCGAAGCGCCTGGGGTTGGGTATGGCTGGCTGATGACGGCTAATAAGCCAGAAATGGCCATTCCAGTCTCCCTTGTCTTTGTCGGTCATGTTATTCTGCCTATACACTTAGCTGCCTTACGGCTGCTGGCGGGGCTTGAGAGTTAGCCCCAAGGCACAACGGGACGAGTGAGTCCTGTAACCGATCGGTGAGCGCCCCACTACCATTGTTAATATTCCCGATCGAAACCGGCAAGACAACGAGCTCGTGGCGCAGTGGGTAGAGCGTTGGACTTCTGCCCAACAAGGTCGCGAGTTCGAGGTTCGGGCGGCGCAGCGCCCGGGGTTTGGGTATGGCTGGCTGATGACGGCTAATAAGCCAGAAATGGCCATTCCAGTCTCCCTTTGTCTTTGTCGGTCATGTTATTCTGCCTATATACTTAGCTGCCTTACGGCTGCTGGCGGGGCTTGAGAGTTAGCCCCAAGGCACAACGGGACGAGTGAGTCCTGTAACCGATCGGTGAGCGCCCCACTACCATTGTTAATATTCCCGATCGAAACCGGCAAGACAACGAGCTCGTGGCGCAGTGGGTAGAGCGTTGGACTTCTGCCCAACAAGGTCGCGAGTTCGAGGCTCGGGCGCCGCAGCGCCTGGGGTTGGGTATGGCTGGCTGATGACGGCTAATAAGCCAGAAATGGCCATTCCAGTCTCCCCTTGTCTTTGTCGGTCATGTTATTCTGCCTATATACTTAGCTGCCTTACGGCTGCTGGCGGGGCTTGAGAGTTAGCCCCAAGGCACAACGGGACGAGTGAGTCCTGTAACCGATCGGTGAGCGCCCCACTACCATTGTTAATATTCCCGATCGAAACCGGCAAGACAACGAGCTCGTGGCGCAGTGGGTAGAGCGTTGGACTTCGCCCAACAAGGTCGCGAGTTCGAGGCTCGGGCGCCGCAGCGCCTGGGGTTTGGGTATGGCTGGCTGATGACGGCTAATAAGCCAGAAATGGCCATTCCAGTCTCCCCTTGTCTCTTGTCGGTCATGTTATTCTGCCTATATACTTAGCTGCCTTACGGCTGCTGGCGGGGCTTGAGAGTTAGCCCCAAGGCACAACGGGACGAGTGAGTCCTGTAACCGATCGGTGAGCGCCCCACTACCATTGTTAATATTCCCGATCGAAACCGGCAAGACAACGAGCTCGTGGCGCAGTGGGTAGAGCGTTGGACTTCTGCCCAACAAGGTCGCGAGTTCGAGGCTCGGGCGCCGCAGCGCCTGGGTTTGGGTATGGCTGGCTGATGACGGCTAATAAGCCAGAAATGGCCATTCCAGTCTCCCTTGTCTTTGTCGGTCATGTTATTCTGCCTATATACTTAGCTGCCTTACGGCTGCTGGCGGGGCTTGAGAGTTAGCCCCAAGGCACAACGGGACGAGTGAGTCCTGTAACCGATCGGTGAGCGCCCCACTACCATTGTTAATATTCCCGATCGAAACCGGCAAGACAACGAGCTCGTGGCGCAGTGGGTAGAGCGTTGGACTTCTGCCCAACAAGGTCGCGAGTTCGAGGCTCGGGCGCCGCAGCGCCTGGGGTTTGGGTATGGCTGGCTGATGACGGCTAATAAGCCAGAAATGGCCATTCCAGTCTCCCTTGTCTTTGTCGGTCATGTTATTCTGCCTATACACTTAGCTGCCTTACGGCTGCTGGCGGGCTTGAGAGTTAGCCCCAAGGCACAACGGGACGAGTGAGTCCTGTAACCGATCGGTGAGCGCCCCACTACCATTGTTAATATTCCCGATCGAAACCGGCAAGACAACGAGCTCGTGGCGCAGTGGGTAGAGCGTTGGACTTCTGCCCAACAAGGTCGCGAGTTCGAGGTTCGGGCGCCGCAGCGCCTGGGGTTGGGTATGGCTGGCTGATGACGGCTAATAAGCCAGAAATGGCCATTCCAGTCTCCCTTGTCTTTGTCGGTCATGTTATTCTGCCTATATACTTAGCTGCCTTACGGCTGCTGGCGGGGCTTGAGAGTTAGCCCCAAGGCACAACGGGACGAGTGAGTCCTGTAACCGATCGGTGAGCGCCCCACTACCATTGTTAATATTCCCGATCGAAACCGGCAAGACAACGAGCTCGTGGCGCAGTGGGTAGAGCGTTGGACTTCTGCCCAACAAGGTCGCGAGTTCGAGGCTCGGGCGCCGCAGCGCCTGGGTTTGGGTATGGCTGGCTGATGACGGCTAATAAGCCAGAAATGGCCATTCCAGTCTCCCTTGTCTTTGTCGGTCATGTTATTCTGCCTATATACTTAGCTGCCTTACGGCTGCTGGCGGGGCTTGAGAGTTAGCCCCAAGGCACAACGGGACGAGTGAGTCCTGTAACCGATCGGTGAGCGCCCCACTACCATTGTTAATATTCCCGATCGAAACCGGCAAGACAACGAGCTCGTGGCGCAGTGGGTAGAGCGTTGGACTTCTGCCCAACAAGGTCGCGAGTTCGAGGCTCGGGCGCCGCAGCGCCTGGGGTTTGGGTATGGCTGGCTGATGACGGCTAATAAGCCAGAAATGGCCATTCCAGTCTCCCCTTTGTCTTTGTCGGTCATGTTATTCTGCCTATACACTTAGCTGCCTTACGGCTGCTGGCGGGCTTGAGAGTTAGCCCCAAGGCACAACGGGACGAGTGAGTCCTGTAACCGATCGGTGAGCGCCCCACTACCATTGTTAATATTCCCGATCGAAACCGGCAAGACAACGAGCTCGTGGCGCAGTGGGTAGAGCGTTGGACTTCTGCCCAACAAGGTCGCGAGTTCGAGGCTCGGGTGCCGCAGCGCCTGGGGTTTGGGTATGGCTGGCTGATGACGGCTAATAAGCCAGAAATGGCCATTCCAGTCTCCCTTGTCTTTGTCGGTCATGTTATTCTGCCTATATACTTAGCTGCCTTACGGCTGCTGGCGGGGCTTGAGAGTTAGCCCCAAGGCACAACGGGACGAGTGAGTCCTGTAACCGATCGGTGAGCGCCCCACTACCATTGTTAATATTCCCGATCGAAACCGGCAAGACAACGAGCTCGTGGCGCAGTGGGTAGAGCGTTGGACTTCTGCCCAACAAGGTCGCGAGTTCGAGGCTCGGGCGCCGCAGCGCCTGGGGTTGGGTATGGCTGGCTGATGACGGCTAATAAGCCAGAAATGGCCATTCCAGTCTCCCTTGTCTTTGTCGGTCATGTTATTCTGCCTATATACTTAGCTGCCTTACGGCTGCTGGCGGGGCTTGAGAGTTAGCCCCAAGGCACAACGGGACGAGTGAGTCCTGTAACCGATCGGTGAGCGCCCCACTACCATTGTTAATATTCCCGATCGAAACCGGCAAGACAACGAGCTCGTGGCGCAGTGGGTAGAGCGTTGGACTTCTGCCCAACAAGGTCGCGAGTTCGAGGCTCGGCGCCGCAGCGCCTGGGGTTTGGGTATGGCTGGCTGATGACGGCTAATAAGCCAGAAATGGCCATTCCAGTCTCCCCTTGTCTTTGTCGGTCATGTTATTCTGCCTATATACTTAGCTGCCTTACGGCTGCTGGCGGGGCTTGAGAGTTAGCCCCAAGGCACAACGGGACGAGTGAGTCCTGTAACCGATCGGTGAGCGCCCCACTACCATTGTTAATATTCCCGATCGAAACCGGCAAGACAACGAGCTCGTGGCGCAGTGGGTAGAGCGTTGGACTTCTGCCCAACAAGGTCGCGAGTTCGAGGCTCGGGCGCCGCAGCGCCTGGGGTTTGGGTATGGCTGGCTGATGACGGCTAATAAGCCAGAAATGGCCATTCCAGTCTCCCTTGTCTTTGTCGGTCATGTTATTCTGCCTATATACTTAGCTGCCTTACGGCTGCTGGCGGGGCTTGAGAGTTAGCCCCAAGGCACAACGGGACGAGTGAGTCCTGTAACCGATCGGTGAGCGCCCCACTACCATTGTTAATATTCCCGATCGAAACCGGCAAGACAACGAGCTCGTGGCGCAGTGGGTAGAGCGTTGGACTTCTGCCCAACAAGGTCGCGAGTTCGAGGCTCGGGCGCCGCAGCGCCTGGGTTTGGGTATGGCTGGCTGATGACGGCTAATAAGCCAGAAATGGCCATTCCAGTCTCCCTTGTCTTTGTCGGTCATGTTATTCTGCCTATATACTAAGCTGCCTCACGGCTGCTGGCGGGGCTTGAGAGTTAGCCCCAAGGCACAACGGGACGAGTGAGTCCTGTAACCGATCGGTGAGCGCCCCACTACCATTGTTAATATTCCCGATCGAAACCGGCAAGACAACGAGCTCGTGGCGCAGTGGGTAGAGCGTTGGACTTCGCCCAAGAAGGTCGCGAGTTCGAGGCTCGGTGCCGCAGCGCCTGGGTTTGGGTATGGCTGGCTGATGACGGCTAATAAGCCAGAAATGGCCATTCCAGTCTCCCTTGTCTTTGTCGGTCATGTTATTCTGCCTATATACTAAGCTGCCTCACGGCTGCTGGCGGGGCTTGAGAGTTAGCCCCAAGGCACAACGGGACGAGTGAGTCCTGTAACCGATCGGTGAGCGCCCCACTACAATTGTTAATATTCCCGATCGAAACCGGCAAGACAACGAGCTCGTGGCGCAGTGGGTAGAGCGTTGGACTTCTGCCCAAGAAGGTCGCGAGTTCGAGGCTCGGGCGCCGCAGCGCCTGGGTTTGGGTATGGCTGGCTGATGACGGCTAATAAGCCAGAAATGGTCATTCCAGTCTCCCCTTGTCTTTGTCGGTCATGTTATGCTGCCTATATATATATATATATATATATATATATATATATATATATATATATATATATATATATATATATATGGTATATATATATATATATATATATATATATATATATACAGAGTTGATAATACATTGTACATTTTTCAGACGTCGCAGCTACCTCGTACTTTGAAACTCGTTGCATTCATTAGATTCGGAGTAAGCACGTTGACATTGGACGTCACTGAGCTATTCGTCCGATGTTCGGTTCCCTAGAATACTCAATGAATAATTATTTTTAGTTTTCAAGATTTCGGGGAATTTTTTTATGTAAAGTTAATCGTAAATTGGTGGGACACATTAAGAAATCAATCAACCCCCATTACATGACAATTGCAATGATTAATCAATTGAATATAGCGCGCTGGAACGGCTCAAGCTTATATCGGATCGCCAATATAAAAGATTTAGTGAGGCTTATGCTTATTTTCGACAGCGTCTGATTTTTGTATGTATTTTATTTTGAAATTCGTGTGTTTCTTTAAAATCTGCTTCTTACATTTATTTTTCTATTTTCTTTTTTCGCTTTAATATATTAATAATCTGTTTTATTTTTCTTGTTTTAATATGGAAAAACGAAAACTTCGTTTAATTAGGAAATGTGAGTTCTAACATGCAAATGCAGCTTCACAATCAGTTCCTTATATAAATGGTTTGCTTGGCAGTAATTTCAATACACAGTAGGCAGCATGAAATTGATTTCGAAAATTTCGTTATGGTTAATTTTCCCTCACGCATGAGCCACGCGGTTGGCCAGAATCACTGTTGGTTAATAACGAGTTGATAAGCATGGTCACGTAACATCCATCTCAAAGTTCCCATTAATTATCGTTAATGTTTGTTGTTAGCAAGCAAACAATATTAACTCACCTTGATTTTTGTCAGTAAAGTGAATACGTTGAATATGTGTTTCACAGGAAAAGCAGAAATAATGCTTGAAAGTTTACATGATGTTACATGCTCGCCACAAAATTAGTCATTTTTGGATTGATTTGTAACTTGTGATAAGAGATGGATCTCCTACGGTAAACGATAACGTTCAACGCAGTGGTGGGACATGGTAAGGCCACCAAAAACACAGCCCAAAGCATATATTTCATAAGATTGTTCGCAGGTATGCTCATTGACCAAGGCAGCCCTATGCTAAGACCATCGTACAAAAATATTCCCAAAACCGGCAGAAAAAGATCCTAAAGTGTAGAACAAGTTTATACCGACAGACCCTTTTGAGATAGTATTTACTCTTCCTTATCAAGTTTTGCCACTGAAACAAAAGTAGTGTATTAAAAATACGGACGCATACCGTGATGAATAAAATTATTCATTGCATTATGAAAATATTAAACTCATTTTCCAACATTTGTATACTTGAAAACCCAATACCATATACTGAAACACTAGGTTTGAAAAAAGATTATTTAGTGCTGATGCGTTTAGAGCAAGATTTGAGTAGAAATGCCCCTATGCTCTTGTATGAACTTCTTAGAATGACGCTTTTCTCAAGTATCCACGTAAACGGACAGTGCTCCCAACGTACGCAAATGGTTTTAATCTTCCTTCTGAATAGAATCATGTGCGTGTGCACTTTGATAAGTTACTTTACTGGATACCCTGAAATGAAAATCGTATACGTTCGACCTGTTGGGATAAGACTGTCAAATTTTAATGTTTATTTCCTAAGATGTTACTTGACACTTCAGATGGTCAATTCTAGTTCCACTTCGTTTGAGCTCTTTCCCACTTTTTCAAAATTTGTTAACCAAGATATTTAAAAAAAAGAGGTGATATGCTCAGTTGTGAATTTTTCTTGGATGGAGAAAACTGTGAGTTTCGCTGGTGATTCACTTTCAGAACGGGTGGGCTCATATCGGTGTGATAAACGAAAGGTGTGTCTCGTCAAACTCTGACCACTTCAGATGGTACACCCCGGCGGCACATCAATCAGTGACCGCATTCACCGAGGTATATTCACGATCAAATGGTTGAAGGGTCCCCTTACTGTGTGGGGTGGGGCCGCACTTTTGTAGCGTTTGGCGGCCAAAACATGTAATGTTGGCAGGAGTGATGTTTTGCGTTATTTTGTGTTTTGCGTGGTATCGGCTTCTCACTACAGCGAACATAATATTTCATAGTTTTTTTCTACTGAAATGCTTGAGATTACTTTTCCTTCCAAATTATTACCAACAAGATACTGCATTTAGTGAACAAAACTAGTAAAAGAAATCATTTTGCCCGTGGTAGTGCAGTAATGGAGGCTTATTTTGGACTTATATTCCACTGAGGCCATGAATTTTCTCACAATTGATTCAAATGGACTATGTTGAGTGATCGTCGGTGCCGAAGAGAGCGGACTCGACAGAATCCTATATGGAAATTTTCACTGATATGAAAAAGGGATATTTTGGAAATGAAAGATCCCTGCGAAATCTCATGTCCGTTTATCTGCTACTCATGCTACTGAAATGCTGAAAGTCTTGGCGCATGTGGTTTGCCATCCTATGTCGATGGAGGACACAGCTTCAAAGGTTTCGTCTTATTCTTTTAATCGGCCCGCGTTTCCTGCATATGAACTCTAGTTTCTCCGCTGACCTTGAACTCTTTGATCCGAAGAATTTGCATCTATTTCATGTATGAAGTTCTAATAGAATTACAAAGGCGTGCATGCACTAGAAGGAACAGGGAAATAGGGGAATTCGTTGATTAGGTTAAACCCACACACTTGCGTCACACAACGACACCATACCGGTGAAATACGAGTGCAGAAGAAGGTCTTCCAATACCCGGCTTGGTGACTGCTACAACGCAGAAATTACTGTGTTGGTCAGCGTGTTTGGATACATTTTGCCTGATGCCTAAATATGCTTTTAACGGTCTAAAAGACCGGATAATTTGTCCTTAATATTGATGATCACTGTATTTTATTGCACAACGCAATGCTATACCATTTTGTTGAATAATGTAGACATCGGCAAATGGTAAAGTTGAAATTTCAGTCGAAGTAGGCAAGGAATCAGCAGAAACTGAAGTGAATTTCTATCGGTGGCCTTAAATGCTGTCACCTCCTGTTGCTTGATACTAATACTCAGCTCTGTAGGCATCCTGCACGTAGGCCACCTAGGATCGTATTGAAGAAGCTGCCATCATCCAAACTTTTTATTGATCATGGGAGAAGGTCATAAGGCGATGAAATGTTGACTAATTTCAATTTACCACGTTGGCTAGAGCGTTGGGTCAAGTTACCCGACCCAAGTTTGATTAAACTCACGGCTCCCGGTGGGGCCTCGTAGCTCAGTTGGCTAGAGCGTTGGCTGTACTTAAGCCTTCCCCTTGCTGGCGTGGGTTCGAATCCAACCGAGGCTGCCGAGTTTTTCACAAGTGAGTCAAATGAATCATTCAAATCTGCCAAAATCCTCTACTACTTAATTAACACTTGAATGGGCTTTCTGAAAAGTATAATTGTAATGGGCACAATGAAACAAGAAGTAAGTGCACCTGTTGAAACGTGAGAATGAGTTTTTTTACGCAGCCCAAGACTTGCGGATCACTATTTACCTTTGCTAAAAGCCTCTCCCTACAGGTGCAGCGTCTCAACTCCTGGATTTTGGGGAAGTAACAATGCCGAGTGTTTTTTGTCTCGACAGCCAAAGCGATTTACATAATCATACTGCTAAAATTTCTTCAGACAGAAAAAGACCGTTAAATCATACGCTAAATTTCCCATCTCGTGAAATGTAAACCAAAATTGAAGCCAAAAATAGTACTCAAGTCTAGTTGTGATAGTACCATAGTGCATGGTCATTTCGACCTACAGAAACAATTCGTTAACTCTTGAAGGGAATTTCTGAAAATTGAACTTGTTTTTGTGCTGCATAGTGTCGTATTGAGGAAGCTGCCGTCATGCAAACATTATACCCGATCAGACGAAAAGGCAAGAAAACGATGAAATCTCGATCAGTTTCAATTTATCACTTTAAACCAGCAGCAAATGATCAGTTCCACTTACAGAAACAATTAATTAACTCTTGAAGGGGCATTCTGAACAGTACAATTTTATTTGGTGCAATGAAGCATGAAGCACGTTCACCTGTCGAAACATGAGAATGGATTTGTTTTCGCAGCCTTAAGCAGTGCGGACTGCCAATTTGTCTTGCTATAAGTCTTTCTGTACAAGTCACTGTCACCAGCACTACGTTACATGCGGGTAAAGCGTCTGAAAACTCTGGAGACTGGGAAATTACCAGTGCAGAGAGTGTTAAGAAAAACAATCAGCCATGGGGTGTTTACTGTCTCGGCAGCCGAAGCGATTTACATAATCATGCTGCCAAAATTACGTCATACAGAAGCATACCTTTCGATCAGACGGTAAATTTCCCATCTCGTGAAATGTAAAAGGAAATTGGAGTCAAAAAATGATACTGAAGTATGATTGTGATAGTTATCATCGCACAGACTCATCCAAAGATATTTCTAACGCATTTGGATGCCGGCTTTTGTAGGAGGCTCTTTCTGGCCACCAGTAAACAAAAAACTGTAAAATTCCAAGAACCTGTTATGCATTTCGCCCAATGATTGTCAATGCCCATATAAATTCGGATATATTTTATAGAAATCCTAAACAGAAATATTCTCTCTTGCACTCCTTTTTTGGCAAATAACATATTCATAAGCTATGCTTCAGAAAGTGTTTTTTGTTGGAAAAACGCTTTACTAATGTTTGATTAATTTTGACACCGAACTGCCGTTAGATATATGTTTTGGGTTTCCAACTGACACGTTGTTTACAGTCCAAGAAAAATCGCCCATTTTGCTATGCATGATGAGGAAGACGTCACATAAGGGTCATAAAATTTTGCGATGGTTGTAGATAATGTTGTATACTTTATAGACAGCATTAAGAATTGTACAAATACGATACGTTATGATTGGAAATTTTAATGACTCAAAAAAGTTCATGATGAAAAACTTTGCACAAACAATAATTACCCGTACTTCAAGTAAAAATTTTGAAACAGACATAATTTTCTAGGAAGTGATTACAGAAACAAATTGTTCCCTACATGCTTTCTATCGTTTATATTCGAATACATAAGGACATTGAAAATCAATGACAAAACTTCATACTACAAAAGTGGTTTTTTTTCCAGAGGCTGCCGAAAACAAACATATGAACCAGTTGAATTATCTTATTATAAAGAGGCACTATACATATTCTTAGTACCCTCATAACGTAATCATTTCGTATCGTTGACGCATTTCATCATTTTGGTTAATATTTCCTCTGAACAAGTCGTTAAAGTTCATAATACTACACTACACAGAGAAGGCTTCATTGAGATGGGTTTGGTGCATCAAAATTTCGGTGAAATTCGCATTTTTTGGTGTATTCCAAATGCTTGTCTGGCTTATGCGATGACTAAATGTGAACGAACTTCCGGCTGCCTCTCAGAGGCAGACTGGGTAATAATGACTGCACAGTTTCTACTATGCACAGTTTCTACAAAATTAAGATATAATGACGATAAAAATCGGTGGCAATAATTCATAGTACTCAAGAGAGAGTGTTAAGAAAAACAATCAGCCATGGGGTGTTTACTGTCTCAGCAGCCGAAGCGATTTACATAATCATGCTGCCAAAATTACGTCAGACAGAAGCATACCTTTCGATCATACGGTAAATTTCCCATCTCGTGAAATGTGAACGGAAATTTGAGTCAAAAAAATGATACTGAAGTATGATTGTGATAGTTATCATCGCACAGACTCATCCAAAGATATTTCTAACGCATTTAGATGCAGGCTTTTGAAGGAGGCTCTTTCTGGCCACCTGTAATTACAAAAGTGAAAAATTGGACTAAACTAGTACGCATTTTCCTAATAATTTTCGATTGGTTTGTAAACTTGAATGTATTTAAAAGACATCGTACCAGAAAATATCCATTATTGTATCCATTGCGTAGAGAATTATTTTTACTCAAAATGTCTATAGTAAGAAAGGTTATCTTTCAGTTTTATAATACATTACCAATTACCAAATAATGTTGACCCCGAACTGTATTTGCACGTGAATTAATGGTTTTCAAACTGTATGCTGTATACCTTCCTTCTTATAAAAATCCTCCATTTCATGGCGCTATGATTAAGGCTCCAGTTGGTGCTCCAAATATTTCGAAATTAATTTAAAAGCAGTATTGATACAGACAAAGACAATGCTTCATTCATGGACATTCCACAGTCTCAAAATATCTCACAATTAGAAAGGTTTTTTTCAATCCACAATGCGTACTCTCTTGAAGTATACCATTTGAAGAAGGTAACATTTTCTTGACGACTGAGGACAATAAGAATATTTCCGTGCTTGTTTTCTATTCAATATATTTGAAGTTATGAGAGCGTTGAAAATCGCACGAAAAATCTCTACATACTACATAAAAGGCAGTCTTTATTCCAGAGTGCTGTTTTCACAGACAACTGGGTGGAATCTCATCCAAAAGCGGGTACCTTGAGGCAATTTAAATAGTTTGCGATTAGGTTGCATGCCAGTAAATATTACAAATATACTTACGTAATTTTTTTAAATTCAAAATTCCTCTTATAAGTTAGATTGGTATTTCATGAGATAACCATGCCAGAACTACCGACTGATGTAGCACTCCAGAGGCGGGGGGACACTTTCCAGTGCAGTTTGGTCCTCTTCGTTCTAACAAATGCAGGAAGGTTATTAAGATTATTACTTGCTGCAGAAAGGTTTACATATCTAGTATATTAGAGGGAGTTCACCGGTCGCATAACCGGAGGTACTCGTTTCGTTGGAATTGGCTCCAGAGCCCCTCAGGCAGTAGCTCGTGGTTCATCGGGGTTGAATGTGGTTGGCTGATGACGACTAAAAAACTAGAAATTGCCATTCCAGTCTCCCTTGTCTTTTTCGGTTATGTCATTCTGCCTATATCGCTAGCCACTACGGCTATTGGCAACACTCTACGGTGAGCTCGAAGTCACACCCACACGAGTATCCCGTATCCGACTGATGACAAATGGAACCAATAAAGTATAGGAAGACCGAAAAGGCCATTTCTAGCTTATTAGCCAGTCATTACCAATCACAGGTGCGGATCACCTAAGATTAGAACCCATGACATTTGGTCATTGAGTTCAGATATATTTTTACATAAGAGACTGTTAGCAAATCTATTGGTGTTGGCGCCTGGGCGATCGTAGCTCTGTAAATACCTTTTACAGGAAGTTTCATCACTGCATAAATTGGCAGACAAATTCAGGAGGATACCCGTTCTGGGAAAACAGTTTGAAAATACGGAACCGATAAAGACACAGGAGACCGGAAGGGGGAATTTCAAGCTTATTAGCTGTCATCAGCTAGTCATTCCCAATCTTAGGTGCGGATCATCTGGGATTCGCACCAGCGACCTTTGGTTATTGTGTTTACCAATAAAATTTATCCACTGGCCCATTGTCCTGTTTTATCACTGTTCGATACACTAATTCATTAGAAAAGTGAGATTTGGCTCGACGTGGCTACTTCTTAACAAAGACTGAAATTTATAAAGTGTAAACCTTTTTGACGTCAATGCCAGAAGGAGCGGTTGAATGTTAAGTAGGCACACTCATCAGTAAAATAAAAGATTATAAATGAACTCGGGTCAGTTAGAGATGCAATAATGCTTACATTTAAGACAGTGGTATCGGATACATGCTGTGAGCCACTATCAGAAATAAAAGCATATTCAGCCAACTGAACACACAGTGGTACGCAGACACAAATGCAATAAAATTAGCGATTTTTACCTCTATCGCAGATGGTCTTGCCGGTACGACGACGACTTGGTCAACTGCAAACAATCGAAGATTACCTTGATTTTATCACTGATGCTGGCAAAAATAGATAATTTACCTAGCAAATTATGTACCTGCTCAGAAAGGGCTGTGGCACAGGGATGGGGAGGTCATTGGGTTTTTTGGTAAATCAAATCTGATCTTAAACTACGCTGTGCTCTGCAGTGGCTGGCATTAAACTTGAGAAGAAGACCGTTCGATATCGTTTCTTCAAGTCAGCGAACAGGTACCACGAGGGGGCTATATTCCACGAGATCAGCTTTGTCAATCTTACCTCCATTCGGATTAATGCAGTCTTCCAGCTAACAAAAGCAGGAGAAGTGAGAAGAGAGAGGGAGACGGATTGGCACTGGTACCGTGCAAACAGTCTTCCTAAATTATCGATTATGCATTTTCCAGCGGCCGCAACGACCTAAACGCGTCACGACACGGCGTTAGAGCAGCAGAGATGGCTAGACTTCAGCGGCTACATTCCCAGGCGGCCTTACGGCACCTCTAACCCATGAAATATCCCAGTAAGCGGGAATTCTTCACCTCAGAGGAGTAGTCAGAAAAAATGCATGCTAATTCAACCACTGCGACCAATCTCATCTCCCGACTGCTTGATCTAGTCTTGCCGATAGTGCATGGCGGTCTGCCACTAAACGGGCCACACGGCAGATGCACTGAACCAATAAAGGGGGGGGGAAGGCTAGATTAGGGCACGGCAAATGTTAATCGGTGTGTGCTCCCATAACAGATGCCGCACATGTGGTGTGACGGCACGCCTCGGTGAGGCAGCCCGCCACGCTATACATCCCCACCCTGTCTCGCCTCCGGTCTTCTTGATTTGGTTATAACAATAAGGCCAGGTGAGAGCGTGTGACAGATGCTGCCCAAGTCTACTGTCGCCGGAAAATAATTATCGTCTCTGCTCCAAACTTGCTATGTGTGGCGCACGGTGGACTTCGTCGGAAACGGCCATCGAACTGTCGCATGATGCGCAGGTAGCAGGAAGGGAGGTCAACACAAGCATACTTCCCATAATTTAAATTGAATCGCGTGTGAGTCAACTCTGCATCCCCGCAGACCTTAGACGTCAACATTGACTTCGGAGGACGAACCACAAGGCATCTTCGTAGGTGTCGGACGTCCCTTAAGTACTGAACCTTGCTTGCAAAAACCTCCTATCATATGATGAACATTAAAATAAAGTTGGGTTAAACGAAAAGATAAGATTAATCAACCTCGAGTAGCATCGTTGCATAAATATGATTATACCCACAGCATTTATTCATACACGTTTGGATGCATTTTCAAGTGTTATGGCAGTTCTTGAATTTTTCACACAGGTCAGTGGGTCGTGTTAGTAGTGTTTTGCAGTAGTTTCGAAGACGTCTAACAGGTCAAATCGCATCCATAAGTAACCTCTCACAGGAGCTATTAGATTTAGGCGTTTTCGTCGCCGCCATCTGGCAGGCCGGACAGGTTGAGCAGCGTAGCTGTGCCTCACAACGAACCATACATGCGGCTGACGTGAGCACTGTTCGTGGACTTGGGTTTCGTAACTGCATCAAGGAGTGAGTCGGCGGATCGGCACACTTTCTGACAGAAGTCTGTAGAGCAAGGTTCCGATTTGGAAGCATGGGCATGGAGGTACTCGAGCGATGCTGTGTATGCCTACAGTCTGCCATCACAGCGAAGTCATACAAGACGGTGAATGATCTACGATGACAGTATTCCTCAGTAAAAGGTCCACTTAATTGTTGTTACAATAAATGCAAATACATCCCAAAAACACCAATAACTGCATTACGATTGATTTGGCAGTTCTGAAAAGTGTAGGCACACGTTTGTTTTCTTCTGAATAAACAGTACACTTACATTATGCATTTGTTTAAATTTCTGTGTGAACTGCCGTTTAGAATAGGCTGCGTGCTCTATAGAGTGAACACTTCACTCCCGTTTCCAGTCGGGGTATAAATAAATGCTGGGGGAAGTTTTCATGTGAAACAGTTATCTACAGAATTAACTACAACTTAAACAATGCTATCCTATCTTTGCTTTCTTCAAAATGCTTCAACCCCAATAGTTCAAAATTTATAAAAATTTTACATATAATACTACTTTTCAAATTCCCTTTTTCCAGGAAGGTGAAGAGGAAACGAAAGTATATAATGAACGTCATCGTGAATTACAATCAGCAAGTAACAGTTTGAATGTCGATTCTGACAAGGTCCACCATTTGCTCCACGGCTTGGTGGTGCAGAGTCGGTAACTTTCGCTTGATTTAGCCTATAGTGATATTAGGCTTTCGATGCATCTACCTCACTATCCCCTCCTCCTCCCCTACCTTGGCCCGTTGCCATGACAGAACCAAGAAATCCGGAGACGGAGAAGAGCACTGGTGGCAGGCGTTGCGAGAACCCGCTCTAACTCAGATTGCCCTGTAGGCCACATTAAGGTGGAGCCATCACAGCCTGCCTTTCAACCCACCACTCCACACAAACACATTAAGCTGACAGCATAATAGGAGTTGAACCGTTCAGATAACGACAGCGGAATTCACCGCAATTCCGAAAACACCGATCCATCATGCACACCCTCCACTCCTGCCATTCTTACCGCCACTGCCACGTCCACTTCCATGAATTACATCCCCCGGCCTCTACCAATTTCTCCTGCCCACACTGCGCCTCCAACTTTAACTGACGCATCGGCCTGGTCGGTCACCTGCGAATCCAACGCACAGAGGCCGGTGAACCAGTGCCTTGGGCTCCGACATACAGTCGACGCGCCCGCCTCCACTGCCCTCACTGCTCCCGCATATTTACGCACCACATGGGCCTATTAGGACACATGCAACTCCACGTCAACCTGCGGTAAGCCACTGGAGGCTAAGCCACATCAGCGCACACCATCTACCCTAATACATAGACAACACCCTCACAATCATCATAATGTACCTGATAAAATCACGGTTTTTTAGAAACCGTGGCTTGGAAGGCTGCCAATCTGACGCTTACACCAGACCACGCCGTCGGCCCAGTGTATGTGCTGTGTGCGTCGAGTGGCTGACCAGTGGACTGGGAGTCAGATGGCGATGGCTCCTCCATATCTCCTGAGTAAGAAAATCCTGGTGTGCGCGTTATGGAGGCCAGGTCGTGCTGTGGCGCGCGAAGACGGGTACGCCGACCCGTCAACCAATGCACCCACTCCCACATCAGACAAATGCCTTGCTTGGATGATGGTCTGATTGTGGGGGTGGGAGAGAGAGTGAAGTCAACAGCTCAGCGTATTTTCCTCACTATAAACAAGCTGGCGCGCTTGAAACTATCACGGTGCGCTAAAAGCCGTGGCTTGGAAGGTTGCCAACTGACTGGCGGACTGAGAGTCAGGCTGCAATGGCTCCTTCTTAATGTGGCCTTTATTGCACTCTCACTCTTTGGGATCCAAGCCAGGTTTGGTGGTACACTCAGGGTCGGCTCCGGCCGCGCAGCCACCTGCGCCCTCTCCCATCTCCGGTTTTCTTGACGCTGTCTTGACACCGGTTTCAGGTGGGGAGAAGGAGAGATTACGGTAGCTGCAGCGCAAGGCTACTTAAAACTAATTCACGCGTAAGTCACCGTCCCTGCACCACCCTTCCTTGGAGCATACGGTGGACCTCGTTGAAATCGACGGTCGAACTGTCGGTTGGTGGATAGATGCGTACGTGCCTACATGCGCCGGTTACTGTGCAGATGGTCATGAGTTCTGTAGAATATGCGAATCCCAGGGCACTCAACAGAGTACACGTACATCAGCTTAGCAGGCTACATTATGTTGAAGAGGGTGGGAGAGAGCACGCAGCCCTACATCACTCCGTTGTTCACTGCAAATGCTTCGGAGACCGTCCCGTTGTCAGTGACGCGCGCCATTATCCCTTAGTAAACCTGACGTCCCATTTGCGTGAATCGCTCATGACAGTCAAATTTCGGCATTATTTACTACAACCTGACGCGGTTCACCCTGTCGATGGTCCAAGAAGGTAGTACAGAGAGGTATGCATCTCCTGGAATTTATCTTGTAGTTTGCAGGCGGCGGTGATCGTTTCAATTGTTCCACGGTGTCGTCGGAAGCTTTCCGTGGAAGCCCTTGTCTTAGACTGCTGTTCCTACGTTAAAGGAAGAGACGAACACAGATCTCCCCGGTGATGTTAAGCAGCGAGATGCCTCTGTGGTTTTTGATTCCCTATTTACTTGTAGAGATGTACGATGGTTGCGTCATTTAAATTCCGAAAAACTCGTCCTGGGCACTGCATCTCCTGGAATATCTTTGCCATTTTTTCCATCAGATGGGGCCAAACGCCCTTGTGGACCTTGTCCGAGGTTACGTCAGATCCCATTGCTTTCCCGCTGGAAACTTTCGGCACAGCCTGGATTGTTTTCGGTAAGGAAGAGGATATCCAGGTCTTTGTTCGTTTTCACTTACGGGATCTGGTCGATGGCAGCACCAGGGAACATGAAAGGGCGCTTGAGGACACTTGTGAAGTGCGCTACCCAACGCTTCCAAATCTAAGATTTGACTCTCAGTAGTGTTGTTTAACTGAAACTGAACAGCGGCGCGCTTCTCCTGATTCAGAGACCATCAATTGTCTTGATGGAGCCGAGCTGTCAGCAATGCAGCAGGCTGGCAATGTGGCTGGCGGGTTTTGCTTCGAAGTATGCCACTTTCCCTCTAACGAGTTTCCGTCACCGAAACTCACTTAACACAAACGTCATACACATGGATAGATTTTGCCTCAAACAAGTGGACTTTGAGGGAAAGTTAGGAGCCATTCTGTACTCGCTCGCTTTTCATACTCAGTATGACATTTCTTTCTTCCATTTCATTGGTAATATTTTCTAGCATGCACCATCTTAACTACCTGCAGAATGCATTGTAGATGGGCGTCCATAGGAAGCCCTCTATAGTATTGGAAGGAAGTGGTTGAACTTCCTGGTTTGATTGTCGTGCAGGTCCACCGAACATATATGTAAAGGCTCTCTGTAGATTCCCCCTAACAATAGGATCTATTTATTCAGCAACTCACATAATGTGCCTCAAGTCCTTTATCATCTGCTCCCTTTATTAATTGGAAAGCCGGTCGGGGAAAAATCGGCTGTCATACGGTATGAAAGCATCTGTACTGTGTTCTACAGCTGATCCCTTTTGTGGTAGAGCTCATAGGGATCCCGGCCAAACAAAGTATTTTAAACAGGTGAGGCTTGTTCAAAGCATACTTTTTAGTTTCGTTTTCACAAAATTGTTGCCTTGGTTCAAAAGTGGAAATCCAGTGTGCCTAGCACACATAAATCGATAAAAATCGATGTCAAACACACAATAGTTACGTTTAAAAGAAGGAATGCATTATGTGGCTGCCTAAACAGGACACGGGAATAGAAACTGCCCCACCCGCTTAAAATATGTGGTCATATGACAAATTTCAGGAAGGGCAAATGGACCCGTGTATTAACGCCAACACTGACCCCAACATAAAACTAAACTCCCTCTTTAATCTTAACCCTAGCCCTACCCTAAGCCTAAACTCTTCAGGTAACACTATAATACCCTTCACATCCACCACAATCATGACCCTAACCACAACTCTGACCTTTACCTCAAAAGTTAACCTAACGCTAAATTTAACCCTATAACTCACCTTAATCCTAAGCATAATTTCCTTGGAAGTTGGCGCAAAAATACGTGCATTGAGGGGGGGTTCTTTTCTCGTAGCCTGGTCAAGCGGTCATACAAGCATCCTTACCAACGACCCGTATGCCAGCCATCAAGCAATTAGCGCACCAGGCGGTAGTCATCCTTGATGAAGGGAAACGTTAATTTTTAAATTTTATTTTTATTTTATTTTATTTTAAAAAGGAACATTTAAAATTTTTATTTGGTCCATTTGTGAACAACTTAACAGCCTCGGTGGGATTCGAACACACGGCAACAAGGGGAAGGCTTTAGTATAGCCAACGGTCTATCCGCTAGAGCTACGAGGCCCCATTGGAAGTCGCGAGTTTAATTATACTTGGGTTAAGCTACCCACCTAGCCTACTGCAACGTATGGAATCCACCACTTCTCCTAGAGTAAGTTGACTGTCCAAGGATAATTCCTTAAAAAAATTAATCTAGAAACCACGAGTCGACTACCAGAGGCAATTAAGTAGCTCGGGGGTTTTAACAGATTTCAATGCTTGATTTGACCCAACTGTGAAAGATTCGATGATCTCGGTGGTTAGAGCATTCTTTGTACTAAAACCTTGGCCTTTTGTCGGGGGTGTTAATTGAACCGAGACCACCGGGTCAAATTAACTATTCAAATTTATCACAGTCTCTAATTATTTAAAAATAATTTCTACGCGAAAATGTGACTTAAATGAAGTTTTAAAGCTGGTTAGCAGGGAACAAAATATTAGCTTATTTTAAATAAGATGGCGTACTTGTTTCTGGGTACGCTTTCGTCGAACCGGCAATGCGAGTGCATATTTCAGAAAAAAACTACTGAAATAGAAAACAATTTTCTGGCGATTGTTAATATTTACTAAAACCGGTCTTGGCTTCCTACAAGAACTTTCTCAGATAAGGATGTCTTAGGAATACAATCTTCTTGAATGTTATGGCTAGGAGACACTGAGATGTGAACATTCGGCATTCAGTAATTCTTGAATTTGTTGCATTGCAAGCTCCATTTCAAGCTTATTTCAAATTTCTCGTGATCCATGGGACGTTGTGAATTACGAATAATATAATATGTTTATTTTCGGTCAGCACGAGTGACTATCAATCTTCGGAAGTACACTCGTTCGAGTTGGCACTGACAATGAAACGCGGGTTTACTTGTATGACTTCTACCGAAATCCAAAGAACAGGTGATAGTTAACAATTAATGAGTTGCCTCCACCAGGAAGTTATGCTCCAAATGCTGGACGGAAATGTGTCATATTTTTTCGCTAGAAACGAAAGTATCAGGAAGGTTGACCTAGAAGAAGGTCAATTCGGAAATGTTTCTTGGGAAACTGGTCCTATTCCGATCACCTGCAGAGATACTACGTTTGGATGTAAACTTGCACGTATGCCTGGCATTCTGAGGCCTTTTATTGCTCCAGTCGGCTCTGGACACTCAGTGAACCCTCGAGGCACTATCTGGTTTTTGACCAATCACAACAATGCAAGTGGGAAGAGCATATTCAAGGCTGACACAAACAGGCCATCGCTCAAGACACGCGGACTTGGCGTCTCTCCCAGCTGTCAACTCGCTCCAACCTATGCACCCTTCATTCTCCACCGAATACAGTACTTTCTATCTGTGTTTGCGTTCAACCTTTTGTCTTTATAGTCGGAGCCGTGCCTGCAGGTCGCAGTGACGAGGATATGTCCAGGGCTCTCCTACCGTGGCATGATTGCCGATGGTCTTTTGTGACTTTCTTAGGGGTCGACCAGAGGCGGAATAACATGATTGTCACCCTCGCTTTGACAGCACTCCTCTACAGCAGATGAAATTCGTGCTGGGTTCCTGGGACAATTCAAAAATAAAGTTCCTCGAATAAACGCTTTATTTGTCGGAACTGGCGTTTTGAGGGCAATTTCTATCCCTTTCCGGGAATAAACAAATGTATGCAGGAAACGACTGGAAACGAGATCGTCCCTTCTGGCAGCTGCCCAGAGGATGAAGGTGAGTTGGAAAAAGTGATTTTTATGTAGTTTGACGTCTGCCTTCATCAACGGAGAAATGATGCCGACGGTGTGGAAAACTATGTTGAAGCGGGATAAAAAGCTACAGCATACAGAAAGAGGAATCGATTTTATCAAAATTTCAAAAGATTCTACATTCCAGGGTTATGTGGCACCACCAAACTGCGGAGGTAAGTGCCTCAAATGTTAGTATTATTACCCAAACTGCCATGTTTAATGTATATTTTTATAAGTCAATTTCATGAAAACCGTGCAAATTTGCATCGCACCTGGAAATTCCTAGAAGGATAACAAAGCATGCATGGTCGTTTTTTTCAGGTTTATTCTCGCCAAAGAGAACTGGAAGATTTTTCAGTCAAATCCGGAAAGGGTGACGCGTATGAATGAAGTTTTTTTAACTAATCGTTGCCAGCCTCACCTATGCTTTTCTTCGTGTTTGAAACAATCTCATCAATTTCTTGGAAAACCTTTCCGTCCTCTGTACAACAGTGATTCCAAGGTTATATTCTGCGTCTGAGTTCTAACTAACAACTATCTTCATTCCGGTTTTCTGATGAATACTTAACATAAGTTACTGGCTGATACATTATGGGTAAAAAAACACAATAAGCGGTCACGTGGCAGCTTCTGTCAGTGCATAAAATTTTGAGAATTGGTAAACGCGTTGGTTTCCCAGCATTTCCAAGAGTCAAAATCAGCTGCTTAGTCATACTTTGTATCTCAATAGTTGCAAGTGAAATGTAAGAGCTACTCAGGCCTATGAACTAGAAAAGCAGCACAAATTATTTCGCGCGAATTTGTAGAGAAGGGAAAGTCTCCGACTTTTGTAGCTGTATCAGAGAATTTACGTGCGTTTCCCCTTGTGGGGTTTTATTGGACAGACGAGAGAAGTAGTTTTTTTAATAGTCCTGAAATTACTCAAAGGTTTTCGTTGAGGAAACACACGTGGTGATAGGAAAAATCCGCAACTGAGTCATTTTTTGATTGCAGGGAAGTTAACTGCACCGCCTGGTTCTACTGTCGGCACAGCTCCTGCTAGTACACCTTCACATAAGAACACATATACTGCGGGAAATGCTGTCTGCCGACATGAAGACGATGATTCACCCACCAGATGGACTTGAACCGTATAGTCATTGCTGCAGAGGATGCAACTGAGCAGTACGCAACGCAATCCGATAGCGAACTTCAGCACTCACTACCCTGTGAGAACCAAGAAGTCGCCTTGTATAAGGTGTGGCAGTCTCTAGTAACGCCCTCAATGGGCAACGCTGTGGTGACAGCCCGACACTCCCATCGCATCCTAGCATCTGTGTGGCAGAGCGCAGACTGCATGCACTTTCAACGACACAACCCATGAAATTTAATTAACTATTGTCAGTGCTGCTGCTCAAACAAAGCAGAGACATAGAGGTAAAAAAGAAACATGTCTGGGTGTCAGCCTAGTCAAAGTACAGTGGCTACATTTATGAACCCACGGAGGACAGTCTGACGGAGTCCATTTGATAACCTAAATCCAAAGCCTTAAGTTAACACGATATTAAGCTTAACCCTGAGTCAAATCATGATCATACTCCCAACACCGACCCTTAACTTAACTCTAACTTTAATCCAAGGGTTTGGAGTTTGGCGCAAAGCCACTGTAGTGTGAATGCTCGAGGCCTGTTAAATCAGCATTTAACCTTTAGATTCTGTAACCACGCAAGTGGCTTGACGCAATATGTTTTTCGCAAATTTTGTTAAAGTAGCGAAAATTCCAATTGAAAAATTCAAAAGACAATTTGGCGAGCATACGTTGGCTTTCGATAAATTCTCATCAGGCCTTTACATTTATATCACTGTGCAACTAAGTCAAATATGCGGGTAGGTATCCTCGCGCATGTGGTAGACACAGGCCATCGTGTAAATGCCAAAGAGGCCTTCCGGGTAATTTACAAGGTCCCCTCAACCTATTCAAATTTCCTTGGACAGTGTCTGTTGGCTATGGCAAAAAACAGCTGCAATCAGGCTAGGCAAACCGGTCCTGTGCGCTCAAAAGAACCTTATACAGGCGCCGCAATTACCGTGGCCGAAAGCCACCAATTTAGCCGCCCGCATCTAATTACCTGTCCCGGCGGCCACGATTCCTCTGACCATGATCAGAAAACAGACCGCAATTTCGTTTCTTTCCCCCTCCCTCCCTTCCCCCCACCCTGACAACCGTACAATTTGTTCTACTTACCCGCATATTTGACTTAATGACACAGTGATATAAATGTAAAGGCCTGATGAGAATTTATCCAAAGTTAACGTATGCTCGCCAAATTGTCTTTTGAAATTTTGTTAACTTGAAGAAAGCATATACGGTCTTCTTTTCCTTATTCATAAGAGAACGAAGGTTCTTGGCCAATACGACTTCTATAGAAGTGACTCAGTAGATGATTTCGATTACGCAACAAAGATAGATGAAACCACTTTAATTTCCAGCTGAGGTCGGATGTTCCCTCAGGCATTATGGATCAATGAACGCCAGTGGCCTAGACATTTCGCAACCCAGGGGATGTCGATTACGTGGCTAAGTAGTGAAAATGTATGCATATTTGAAGGTTTTTCCTTATATTTTTTGGGATACCTGCCTTCCAATTCCTTCATATATGCGTGGTGAAGATTTGAGGTTCATATATCTTCTCGTGTTCATCATATCACCGAAGAAGACGAAGGAATGAGTTCATAAACCGGAAAATATTTTAACTGACGTTTCGGCAACCCTCTAGATTCCATCATCGAGCAGTGTGGTGGTTCTTCCTGCTGGACTTGACTGCCTCGGCCTTCATACCTGTCTGATATTATATCCGGTGCTCGACGCACGAACTTTGACCTGCCAGTTCGCTGTTGATTAGGCCGCTGGTAGGCTCGCGTGACCTTTGCCCTCTTTGTGGCCGTCCTAACTATTGGCAGATCATCGTGCTTTTTGGCCGGCCCCGCGTCAGTCAACGGATTGACCAGGTGTTGGTGCTAGTGTGAGTTAATTTCAGTATCGTGAGCGCGGAGGCGAGGGCGGGTTCAATGGTGGTCACGTGACCTCAGCCGGCTCCCCTTCTATTTTGCGCTAGTCTCAGTTGTCCGAGTACATATTTCGATACAGTTTGATTGAGTAATTTGCTCAGGTGCGTAGGTGGTTTCATGTATCACGCCCAGCGCTCTCCCTATTTTCCGTAACAGTGTCTGCAACCTAAATTCGCCCGACTGTTATAGTGACCTTGACCGAACGGACTCGAGCCTGACCAGACGCTAGGCCCGAGGCTCCAGTCCGTTCGGACCAGGCCATTAAGACAGTCGAACAAAATGACGCTGGGCAGACGACTGACGCGGGCGGAAAATAAGAGGGGAGCCGGTCGGAGGTCATGTGATTAGCATGAAACCACCTCACCGCAGCGCTCACGAGACTGAAATTAACTCACACGAGCATCAAACCCGGTCAATCAAATATATTTCGGTCCATGTACTCGTCGCTCCTTCGTCTTCTTGTTTTTCATCCTTGTCCGTTTACGATCCTGCGTTCGAGTTGGAGTGCGAAACCGTAGATGAGTAAACCAGCCCACCGAGAGATCTGTTTATGTTGTCCTTCCAGATATATGCATATAATCGCCTTGCATTCTCCTTCTAACCTCAGGGGTTTTCGTTGAGGAAACATGTGTCATTGTCTTGCACAAGTTTTCGTATAAAATAAGGTTTTGCGAAAAATGCACAACTGAGCCAGTACTGATTGCAGTGACGTGAACTCTACCGCCTGGGTATACTGTTGGCTGAGCTCCTGTCGGAATATACTCAAGTAACTGCACACATACATCTTAGAGTACTGTGGTAAATGCTGTCTGTCGACACAGACGACTTTTGCCCACTCGAGATCACAGATGGACTTGAACTGTATAGTCATCTCTGTATATGTAAGGAAGATTCAAGGTTCGGGGTCCATGATTTCCCGTCTTAGGGTCCGGCTAGGACTGGCCGACGACAGATAACAAGCCGAAAATTGGGATTTCAGAGTCCCCTTCTTACGGTAACACTTGCTGGTAGGGAATGCTTGGAGTGTGCAACGGAGGTTTTAGTTACCCAGTACTTTGCGCATCACGGGAGCTCATCGACGCAGAAATACCTTTTTACAAATTAACTTATTCA
Source organism: Schistocephalus solidus (assembly GCA_017591395.1). Taxonomy (NCBI): domain Eukaryota; kingdom Metazoa; phylum Platyhelminthes; class Cestoda; order Diphyllobothriidea; family Diphyllobothriidae; genus Schistocephalus; species Schistocephalus solidus. Next base: position 324,114 of record WEDG01000466.1, on the reverse strand, counting down.
ACGATATGAGAGAGTAGTCAAATTGTCATTGAGGGAAATAGAAATCGTTCAAGAAAAGACCGATTCGAGCTGGGTGACACAGCCGACTGGAACAGGAAATTGGGACTTGCGTGCACTGCTCTCCCTTCCGGTCGTAGACTTTCGCGAATCCCCCAAGCCCTCAATTAAAACACACACGCACAACCGATTGGAAAAAATACTTTTGCGGTTGTCTGATGCTAGACTTACTTTTGGGGATTACTGTCAATAGCGTTAATTCGCTGTCCTATAAAATATAACGGGTAGGTGACCTTTGAAAGAACATATTTTAAGTAATAGACCCAAATTTAAACAGGCAGTTTGAAAACTCCATTTACAGAGGTTTTAGCTTACGGCTGTGGTGGGCTCATTATAATCAAACTATAGAAATGCTCAATGAAACCAATTTGACCTATCAATTCGTCTATTTAGTAAATCATACGAAAATAGGAATGAGACCTTGAAAGAAAAAGCGTTCTTCAAGTCATGTTATGACGGAAGTCGAACAGCTAGTCGGTGAAGTTTTGGATTTTTAAATATTTAAAATCTCCTGTGCAAGCCAAATCAGCATAAGTAATGTCGCAAGCACATTTTACAGTTCCAGAATCAACAAACGAAGAAGAAAAACCACATGAACCTGGTGTTGTATGCAAATTTAACAGTCCCACCGTTGATTCTGGTGAGGTCTGCCGTGTACCCCACAGCAAGGTTGGAACAGAGACGGTGACAGGCCCGTGGTTTAGCTCACTGTGCATTTAGACTTTCGCAGCATCTACTTCACCCTGTATTCCACTCCCCCACTCGGGCCCGGTTTCATTACAGACACCGGAGGCGGGAGAGGGTGCAGCTGGCTGGCGCGGTGGGAACCCACACCTAAGCGTGCCACCAAACTGGTTCGAAACCCCACTAAGTGGGAGTGCCGTAGATGTCCTAATTAGAAGGACTTAATGCAGCATATGTTGTGGTGTGCCAGTCGACCCCTGCACACACACACACACACACACACACACACACACACACACACACACACACACACACACACACACACACACACACACACGACGACGACAGTTCGACCGTCGATTTCGACGACGTCCACCGTATTCTCCACGGGAAAATGGAGCAGGGACGGTGACTTGCGCGTGATTTAGTTTAAAGTGATAGTAGACTTGCGCTGCATCTACCGCACTCTCTCCTCCTCCCCACCTGAGCCCGGTGTCAAGACAGAGTCAAGAAGACCGGAGGGGGGAGAGGACGCAGGTGGCTGGCGCGGCCGGGTCCCCTAAGTCCTGCCGCCCCTAGGCGTGCCACCACACCTCTCACACACACACACACACACACACACACACACACACACACACACACACAATGAACTGACTGAAAGGTCCCAGTTATACCGTCGGTTGGCCGCCTTCTAAGCGACGGCTTTTAGTGCACAGTGATAGCTTGAAGTGTGTCAAGCAGTATAACAAGGATTAACCTGCATTCTGTTGCTCAAAATTCGACCTGAACCATTTCGATCGATTCGGTGTTGATTGTTCCAAATAAACAATTTGATCTAGCGGACGCTGGGGCTACCTCTTTTTTCCCTGAAAAGTGTTGAAATAAGGGGGTATTTTTGGATCATGTAGTCATCTTGGTAGGCTTGGTCTAGGCTTGAAGACGCATTTTTATGAGCCTAGAGCTAAGTAGCTCCAATCTTCCTCGACTGCACCCGGAGGGCCTATCCTTATCCCTGGTCCATCCATTTCGAAAAATGCTCACCATTGAGAAATCATTAGATACGTTGATTAGCTAACCAACGTAAGGGAATATGCATTGGTACATTTCATTCCCTAACATTCAGTGTTTTTATGGATTATTGGAAATATTTTTAGTCTTGAATACGATACTACAGTCTGCAGTGGAAGACACTCCGCTATAGACTTCTCAATGCACCGAGTTACCTGATGGATGATCCAATATATCCATGCAATTTGTCAGTCAGCAGCAAATATCAACCGTTTGGTCAATTCAGTATTTCTTCTTTTCTTCGCATATGCAATCACAAACGGTAGTTTTCTTAAGCGTCCGTTGCAAGATCCACAACTACGTGTTTAGGGGGGGTGAGAGTCTAATAGCGGACATCGAGGACACGAAGGGAGCGAAAACTGTCGGGGGATAACTATACTAAAATTATTTTAGATTACCATTCAAAAATAAAATGTACTCAGCATGGATTATAAACGTCCTCCATATTAGGCCTTAGAAACTTGAACTTCCTTTCGGTTGTTTAACGAGAGCTCCTAACTACTGACATCCTCTGTCTGATGTTTCCCTCTATCTGTCCACGAACTCTGATCGTGAAATTCCTTGATTATGGGTTTCTCAAACGAGCAATGCGTTTTTATGGCATAATTTCATTAGAGCGACCCTATCTGCGAATGACAATTTTCTTCCATTATTTCTTACTGCATGACTGGAGGCTGGAATGAGCACACTGATTAACTACCGTCAGTCAGCTATATCCAACCTTAGTTTTAACTAACAAACGATTCGCTGATGAACGCTCACCGATCACTTGTGGAACTCACTCATCCCATACTGCCTTTGGACTCACACTACAGCCCCGCCAGTAGCCGCACAGTGGCTATTATCAAAGGCAGATGAATATTGCTGGCAGAGGCAAGGAAGACTGGAATGATCACTTCTGACTGATTAGTCGTCATCAGCCAGGCATACCCAACCCCAGGTGGTGTATCACTAGAGGCTGGAACCCGCAACCTGTTGATTGAAGTCCAATGCTCTAACTGGGGATTCGAACCCGGATCCTTTGGTTCTGTAGCAGTAATGTCAATGCTCTATCTTTGAACCACCGGCTTGTGGTCATTTTGAAAATATTTGCAATCATAGGCTGGACGTTCACAGATCAGGCTAGGGAACGTGCTCGTTTCGTTGAACCTGGAGCCCCTTTACAGCAACCACTGTCAACAAACTTCCAGTCATACTCGTAAAACCCACTATCAACTGAGAGAACATTGATATAGGTTTCAACCAAACAAAAGGGTTTACCTTTTACTGAACAAACTAATACTAAGGCACACAAAGGCATCTTCTAGCTTAGGAATTATTAGACGCATGCCAACGTCCAATAAAATAATGTTTAGAATTACGGTGAGGGTTAGGGTTAAGTTTAGGGTAAGGTTTACTTTTGGCTTTAAGGCCAGATTTGGAGGTTAGGGCCAGAATAAAGCTAAAGGTTAAGGTTCGTGATCATGGTAGCTTTTGGGTGTATGTTTATGGTAGGGTTTGAATAAAGTGGCAGTTTATTTTTATGTTAAGGTCAGTGTTAGCGTTAAGATACGGGAATATGTTTCCTTCCTGAAATGTATCAGAAGGACATCTATTTTACGAGGGCGAGGCCGTTCCTTTTCCCCTGTCCTGTTTAGGCGACCATACAAGGCATCCTTAGCCAAAGTTTTCCTGTCTGGAAAAGGCAAAGGCCCTTATCTCCTGTCCACCGTACTGCTGGTGGCCTTTCGCAAAGTTCCAGAGAGACAAAATAGTATCAAGTCTTAATCCCTAATCCTGTGCCCCGTCTTCCTGGAAATAACCACGATGCCGCCCGTTTAGCGGGATTCCTATTCTCGTGTTCTACTTAAGAAAGTAATTTGGCAGAATGCTTTTTGAGTATTTTTGCATAATTCAACTCGCTATCCTCTCGACAGCAGTCAATTGCCTCAGTGACTGTCAGCGCTCCAGTCACATGAGCCACAAAGCCCCGAATTAAAGTTTTAAATTTGTTTGGCATTTGGGCCACTTTACCTTCAAGTTATCAACTCCTTCGGGGGGTAGAGATGTTTAAAACTTTACAGCTTCTGTCGCAGGCTCTCAGCCTGCTGAGATAACAAACTTTTCATATTTGGGCCCTTATCTCCTGTCCACCGTACTGCTGGTGGCCTTTCGCAAAGTTCCAGAGAGACAAAATAGTATCCAGTCTTAATCCCTAATCCTGTGCCCCGTCTTCCTGGAAATAACCACGATGCCGCCCGTTTAGCGGGATTCCTATTCTCGTGTTCTACTTAAGAAAGTAATTTGGCAGAATGCTTTTTGAGTATTTTTGCATAATTCAACTCACTATCCTCTCGACAGCAGTCAATTGCCTCAGTGACTGTCAGCGCTCCAGTCACATGAGCCACAAAGCCCCGAATTAAAGTTTTAAATTTGTTTGGCATTTGGGCCACTTTACCTTCAAGTTATCAACTCCTTCGGGGGGTAGAGATGTTTAAAACTTTACAGCTTCTGTCGCAGGCTCTCAGCCTGCTGAGATAACAAACTTTTCATATTTGGGCAGTCATTTACACATGATAAATAACACTTGAAAACTGCCCGAACCGACCAATCGTGATCGGTAAATAAAAACGTGGACTGAGCGTGGTGAGAGGAGGGAAGTTGGCTGGGTGATCCAGGGTGAGGAACAACGTGACCTCGTCGATCCTGGTTACAACTGTGGGCAAGGCGGGCGGGGGTCATGCAGAGGAGGGGTGAAAGTCCGTACGAGGGAATATTATTGTATTGTCAGCGACAGGTACTGTGACCATGTGATCTGAATCACGTTAGCTGACCGAAAGACTGGAATTGAAGTCCGGTGAGAGTCCGTCGCTGTACACACGCGCTTGACGAGGTCTTGCAGTCATCAGGACTCGCTCACCGCGACAACTTCCCCTCACGCAATGCTTACCATCATGTCCGATCAGCACTCTGTTATTAGTTGCCTATCAGGTTAGATTCCCCCTAGGCCGTTTTCTTAAGTGAACAGTTTATCTTATTAATATGTAACGACCGTATGCAGTTGAACTAGAGGCCGGGATTTATAAATTTTACAGAAGTGCAGTAGGTTGGACAACAGGGCGTTGAGGACACCACAAAAGTAATGGTTGGTAATGTCCAGCATACTTGCCATATTCATCTAGTCATTCTCAAATTCGAATCATTCAGACGTTGAATTTGAATAGAGATCCGTTGCTCATTGTCCTAACCCTCTATCATTGAGTCATAGACTTATTGCGAATCTGCAAAGTCGTATTGGGGTGATATTCTCTGAGCTGTCCTGAATAGGCGACAGGTTGCCAGAGTCCAGTTTTGTTACAAGGACTTTCTGTAAGGATGGCTTATGTGGCCCCCTAAACAGAACCCCCGAGTAGAAACGCCCCGCCCCATTGCTGAAGATGGCTCTGCGCATAATGCCAGGAAGAGCCGATATTCCTTTGTTCTTGCCTTAATGTTACTTCTAACCCTACTCTGAACTGTAACCCTACAGCTCACGCTAACTCGAAACTTAGCCCTGAACACGTACCTAAATCTAGCCCTAGTCCAAACCTTAAGCCTAACCTCAAACTTAACTCTAACCCTCAGGTTCCCCAGAATCAGGCACGAAGTCACTTGTATTGCGAGTAGTTCCTATTTGCATGTCCTATAGGTCATCGTTACCGGGTCTTTTAGACGCCATTCAAGTCCGTGGTCTGCGGTGGAATGCGTCCAAACCTCCTCAACGTTGTTAACAAAGTTCCTTCTTCAATCATAGCATTCCCAGACTCAATCGAGAACATACCTGTGGACGTTTGAGACGGGTGTGGAACTGTAAAGAATAAAAAGAATTCTTATACGCTGCCATCGCACTGTTCCTCGAAGAGGATGATCATACAACATCGGATAGAGGAGGTGCATCCTCATGTTCTCCTGATTGTTTGCCCTTCTCTGGGGCAGCTAACTGTCCGCGTAGAGCTGTCAGCGGTCGGCCCACAAGGAACCCCGTGTTAGCCTGAGTCATACACGCGCTGTGGGGCGAAACGCACATACTGGTGCGTACAGGCACTGGGGCGACAAAATGCTCTATCGGAGATTGTATGGGGCAACGAGAGTGGAAGTGCAAGGCGCCGATCTGTTTATATAGGACCTGGCGCACCGCGAAGCAAACAAGCTGCAAGTGGGCGAATGGGGTCAGGAAAAGTTGATCGTACTCGGCCAAGCTTTGATAGCAGATAGATTGGCACGATGGAGTCGATGAGGTGCATATGACTCCTCTGAAAGGTGCACCCTCTGGAAAATTTGAGTCAAGTGTGCGTGTCTCCAGTCGCAGATGGTGGTCAGAGTAATGATTTTCCCGATGAATGGAGAATAAGTTTGAAACACTATTGTTTCAATCCAAAAGTATCATTTTAAGCATCTCCTCTGCTAGCCAGGCGATAAGTGTTAAATGCCCTAACACCCTCAGAGTTCAGAATGGGTTATTTATAATTAACCACCCCTTCTATCGTTCGAGCGGATGCATAATTGCTACAACACCAGTGGAAATATGACATGCCTTGCAATTCTATGCAAGAAGTTAGAAGGCATTGAGAAGAGGTAGATGCGATCGCTGGAACACGAACTTTATTCTCCTGACGTTTCGGATTCCAACTCCAACCCATCTTCAGCTACAGTATCCGATACAGGTGATTCACACACACGGAGTTTCAGTATTTATAGGATGCAGTCGCTATGCTGCGGCATGCCTATGGCTATAAACACCTCCTCTTTTATCGAGATTGAATGTCCTCTGGCGTATTAATTGTTCGATGGACGGCATGTGGGTCGTAATCTGCTGAAATTTCCTTACCCGTGCTGGAGGTTGACGTGATGATTGCGCGGTCATCTGGCTCACCGGCATTGACTTATCTGGTATTGTCTCTTAAGATGGGTTCGAGTTTGAATCCGAACCATAGGGCAAAAAGACGCGGACTCGAGTCAAAGGTGGGGTACCAACTGGAGTTGGGTATGACTGGCTGATGACGGTTAATGAGCCAGAAACGGCCATTCCGGCCTCCCTGGTCTTTGTCTGGAGAAACAGTAAAAACCTGCCAGCATGCCGTCTTCTATCCGGAACCAGAGGTAAGAGAGGGGTTCACAGTGTCAGCTGGTTTTGAATGTGCCTATTTGGACACTCTTCAACTTATAAACGGTCGTTTGTAACTCGAAATATGCATAACCCCCAAGTCAAAATCATATTTATTGTACTATATTTTATTCAAATCTGCATCCATATGGAAGCATGATTATAACTCGACACATATATTTTTTGTATTCTACAACTCACTAGTTATACTGTAATGCATACATCCTTTAACGACTTCAACGTCTATCTGAGGAGCCGCCATCGATATGGTATTTTGCGATTAATTTGCGGATTTTCGAACTAGCAGGATTAACTGGGGCCGGTTTCCGTATTGATGCAAATATTCCAAAAAATATAACACCAGGGTGACCTCATGAGAGAATGCAATAACCGACAAAGAGAAGGGAGACTGGAATGGTCATTTTTGGCTTAGTAGCCGTCGTCAGCCAGCCGACGGGTTAGAGCGTGGGACTTCTGATCAACAGGTCACAGGTTTGATCCTCGGATGGTGCATCACCTGGGATTTGGAAATGCTGGCTGCCGACGGCTAATAGGACAGAAATAGCCATTCCAGTCTCCCTTGTCTTTTTCAGTGCTTGCAATCCATCATGAAGTCGCCCTCTCTGATATGTACGCATGAGGCAGCTGGCCACCATTGTATTGTGACCGCGGCTAATTCAGTGGACACATTCTCCCGTCGGTAAAGCCAGCACTTGGAAAATACCCAAGGTGTTTCAGTTGAGGTGGTTTACTGGCAATTTGGCAGTTGCCCACTCACAGAAATATCTTAATGCGACTCCCCGAGGATATCTACCGTTGAATAATAAAAACTGCATTGCTAGTATGTTAGGAGTGCAGGGTAAAGTTTTAGACACTGGATAGTTTGAGTCGACTAAATTTTGCATAAACTTTTAGCTATTTGTACCTTTATACTCTCCGCATGAAAAAAATAGGACGGCACACCAGTCACTTTTAATCCATCAGTTTATGGTGTTCCGTCTAGGCAACCCGTGTGATTACGAATATTTTAAGCGATTAATTACCTGGACGTTAAAAGGGTAGAATGTCGTACGCTCTGGTCACGTTTATATGCAGAGATTAATACATTAATCTAAAATTTAAACTAACTCAATTTCGTCTGGTGAATTTCCTTTTGTTTGCTAACCCCGAATCAAGCACGCAAATTTTTTTTCGAGAATGCAGGTATGAAAGTGTCAGCAGTTGACCTCTATACGGTTGTACTTAACTCAAAAACCCCAGTTCCTGACATTATTGTTGACAGGTTAGTTACCGGTTGGTACACAAGACTTTCTAACTGCCTCTCACAAAACCTAAGACCAAACATTTCATGAAGAGTAAAGACACAGCTCACCCGAAATCGTTATTACTTTGGCCAAACTGAATAGGGTTGCAATTCTAGAACGCACTTTAAAGCTCTAATTGCAAGCACCCTAAGATAAAATCAAAATGTTTGCTTCAAAAAGGGATTAAATTTTTGCAAATACTGATTTAGATTACCTTGCTGAAAACCTTATTTCCAAACCACAATGCCTTTTGTCGACGCAGCATATTGAGTGCGAAGCGCGCAGTGCTGTGCCTGCTAGAGTCTGTTCTACGAGCGTAAGGCCATCGATCTTGCCTAAAAATTTGACAATTATGTGTGGGTTACTCCGGTATGATAGCAAAACGTGATGACTCGAAACAGAAACACGTTTTTTATCGCACACTCGTCACCAACTTATAAGGATGGCCAAAAAAGATTGTCCTTCCCTAATAAGTTCACCTATGGTGCAAGGGTGTCTTCCAGTGTTGACTGGGAATGGGACGCAAGGTAAGTGTGGTGTTATGCTTTTGTTAAAATGGTTGTCATTACCGACCAATAGGGTGACAAGAATCCGGTGATTAGCAATCACATATTGATTAATTCCCAACGCAATGCCTCGTAATGATCTTTCGCTTTGTACAAAAGCCAAGAAGAGTGCAGTCGACGGTCCTTGAGCGAGGTCAGGTTTCAGCTTTACGTGCAATGGGCCTTAGATCGAACACCATCTAAAGGGATCGAAAACCATGGTTGTTAAATACATTACGGTTCAAGAAAACAGCTGCAGGAAAAACGAGCTGGAAGGAGACAAAAGAGGTATGAGCCCTAAAGGAATATGGTGGCACAACAGGAGGCATTTACGAGCAACAATAGCGGTATTAAACGCTGGAGCTTTCCAAGACTACGGTTCACATGATCACCCAGTGTTCATAACTTTCCGCCCATTATGAGTTTCCAAGAATAACACGTTGATGAAATGCCACAAGGAACAGCATATTCGTCGTACTGACGATTGCATCAACTAGGCAGATCCATGTCACAAAACGGTTTTCTCCGATAAAAAGAAACGAAAAATCCTACGTGTGGACAATCGGTACTATTCTTAGAAAGATCTGGGCAAGGAGTCTACTATCTGTGGTGCTCAATCGTACGTGCTAACTTGGAATACGAAATTGGAATTGGTGTTTCCTAGAGAAGACAAACTAAGCCATAGATTCAGATACCGTCCGTTTAGCTATTGCCCTTTCTGAAGTGGAAACCGTGGTGATAGTATGCGGTTTAAACTCAACCATATTTTGGAACCAAACTTCGCTCAGTTTAGAACCTACAGGAACACATTTTCAACAGTCAAAGTTATTATCGGAACGAATACTCGGAGACGAATAATTAGCAAGCTTGGAACGCTCTGATTTAATGATTACTTGAAAGTGCGATTAATAACGTCAATGCAATTCTTCTTGAACTTATGATGTGAAATGGGTGCTCTCAACTGGTTTAGTGTTTGTCACTCGACCGCATTTTTATGAAAAAAAAGTTCAAGCTAAGTAAATTTAGCATCTCTAACCAGGTCCCTTCGGATGCTCTTGCGGACATTAGAGTATTCTGGTGTCCATCATTTGGCATTTAAGCCATCAGAGTATTTCAACTAACTCATGGCTATTACAATGCCCCATTCTAGTCACAATGTCTCGTCGTAGTGATTCAAACACGTGCGTGGTTTCGATTTCAACATGACAACACATACATTGGGTTTCGAAACCATAAGCTCAACCTTCAGAGAATAAATCGCTTCCAAGATGGACATTCCCATACCATTATCGCATATGTGTGACCAAAGATAACATTTAATCTTTTTCTCCAAATACCACTGGTGCAGATTGGTGGTCTGTGGTTCAATCCGAACTCAGCTCTGACTACTATTTTGGCTAGGCCATTTATTCACCTCACCTTAGCAGCCTTGATCGAGCTGCGCAGTATGTGCGCTGGAGCAACATGGGTGCCAGAACACGACACCGCTGGCGTTATTCGGGTTCGCTTCCATAAACATTCCACAACGGGTGGATGGGCATCGGGGAACGCGTAGGTGCAGGTTCATGCCGCACCAGCCCTTGCCCCCAACCCCGTCTCCGGGCTTCTCACTCTGTCTTGACACCGAGCACAGGTGGGTGAGGAAGAAAGAGTGAGGTAGATGCAAAAGAAGTCTTTGATGACTTAAATTGAATTCACTCGAAAGTCCACGTCTTGGCACCAACATACACAGTGGACATCGTCTAAACTCGGCAGTCGCACATGCATGCGCGGCATCTACGTCACTTCACTCACCCAATTCTGGCAGCAAATTAAGCACAACACTATTGAAACTGGATATGTATGTCCTGACTGCCACGCATAAACGACACTTCAAATTCACTTGGAAGTGCCGCTTTGAGAAAAAAAATTGTGAGGAATAGAACTGAGGTGTGTTTTAAAAAAAACACGCAGGTATAGCCTAGAAACGCGCAAGGATGGTTAACGAGCTCGTTTCATCATTTGCAATGACGAAGCTAAAAAGTGAATACTAACACTGTCGTATACAATTAACATTGCCGAGCAAACCAGACTGGGCATGAGAGTCTCCGGAGTGACGGACGTGTCGGAGAAGTTAACTTCATCTCCCACTCCAAACAAGTTTCCTAATTATTATGTCGGGATTGCGTACATGGCCCTCAATGATAAGAGGCGGGTGTATAAACGTCTCCCCGTACTACGAGTGACTTTGTGCGAAATTGCAAGAAAGGCATATATTTCCGTGTCCTGACCATAAGGCCGCTTTATTACGTGCGACTCTTGTGCACAGACCCTACAACGGAGGCAATTTATGCATCCTTACCAATTATTAGCTGAATATTTGCCAATAGAAGCGAATATATGTCTCCCAGGAAGCAGTTCAGAGGAAGGGAAAGACGTGATTATGGGAACAAAAACGGTTATTAGCCTGCATTTTTGCATTTACTCTCGAGCCTATCATCCTATCATCCTATCCTATCATCCTTCGAGCCTATCATCCTAGACGGTAGCAGCTAAGAGTACTGGAGGCCTCCGGAAAGCATGGGTTATAGGACACAGTTGTAATGCAATCATGGCTGAGTTTGCCCTGCAGCGTTCGGAGTAGCTGGTCTTCCGACATCACAGTCCAAAATTCTGGCCATAATGTGTGGGTGATACCTTTATCGTCATCGAAATGGGGCGGGTGGTGGCATCCAAAGAACATCTAAATACCGTCTTCCTGGATATATAATTCAAGATGGAGGAAGGAAAGAAACAACTAACCTTCCTTGACATCCGTTTTCGTCGAAAAGATGACGATGACTTAAAAACAACAGCGTGTAGGAAAACGAATAATATGACGCCGATATTTAAATTCGAAAGAAGCCACTCAGCCAGTCACAAACGCAGTTGTGTTTTCCGTGAACCGGAGGATAAGGTAGCTGAAGTACAATGTATTCGACGGGTAAGTAGACCGAATGGTTACCCGCACCACTTCGTCAACCGGTGTGTATGCAAACGAACTGACGGTCAATCCAACTGACCTCGCATTTTGGTCAGCGTTGTGGACATTAAGACCACGGTTCATTCAACGCGGCCAAGTCACACCCTAAAGTTTCATGAGTCCTAAATTATCACAAGGAGTGATAACCGCGTGAACCGCGAGCTGTTTGACTCATGATCCGCAATCAAGTAACAAGAGTAATGACCTCCACTTCGGTATTCTAAAGTTCACATGCTGAGAACCAGCTATTGAGCGGACCTGCCGTGGCAGCGGGTACTTCTACCGCACCAGTCCGATTATGAAACCAAGAAAGCTTCCCAAATGTCAGAACAAAAATACCTCAGTTCATAATCATTTCTCCCCATCTTCTTCGTACTTTTCGGAGATGGCGAATGCATAAGGCTAGTTTTTTTCTTACTCCTCCATCGTGAATGTTATGTCAAGTAAGGCGGCTTTGAGATGTTCTTTGAATGCCACCACCCAATCCAGTTCGTTGACGAAGGGATCACCCACATAGCACGCACTGAACTTCGCTCTATGGTGTCGGAAGGCCAGCGACTCCTTCAGATTGGCGGCATGGCAACTTCGTTCTACAGATCCGCGTTTCATGTTCCTCTAATGTGCATATCTGCAACTGTCTCTAATAATGGAGTCGGGCGAGAATCCGACACGCCAGGCCAATAAACATTTTGTTCCAGCGATCGTGTCCTCTTCTCTAATAGGTATTCTAGAACACTTCCATTCGAATTTATTCACAAATATCGCGGAAAAGGATGTGCTTGCATCGTTGAATCTTTGGTTCAATCGAAAGTCCTCGTAGACGGTCTCGTATTATATGCAGAAGGTGCAGTACGGCTAAAAACGTGGGAAACTGAGATGACCATATTCATACTATCCAGACACCGTCTACCAGCTTACCCAATTCCATATTTAGACAATCTTACGAAGAATGAATGCGGAGTTTCGAGACTAAGGAGATTGCAGGAGAAAGGTCGAAGTCTGTCCAAGTACCGGGGCAATTTTTTATTATTTTGAGCTTTCAAACGCTTGCAGGGATCCATCGTCAGAGATATTAGCAGCAACCAAAATGTTGACACTTATAGGGGAGTAGAAGCCAGCCCAGGATCACTAAAGCAAGTCTGTAGGTGGCTGCGCAGGGCTCTGTACACTGGCGCCACATCGATACATCGGTTGCTTGAGTTCCCATCCATGAACCAGGATATAATCAATTCTTGGCTCGTCTTGTTTCCGGTGTGGGCGATTATCTTGACGGCTACAATGTTCAAATCATGTCTCTTTTCGTAGATGTGTACAGAAACTTACGATAATGTGTCACCCCGTCGCAACGCCAACTTATATTTATGTTTGCGCGATCCCAGACTTCGTCTTTGTTCATGCAATCCTACAACACTTAATTATCAAAGACAATAGGTTCGACACCCGGGTTGTCCAAACCCGGGATTGGGTTTCGCAGGCGGACGACAGCTATTAGGCCATAAGTGCCCCTAACAGTCTACCACGCCTTGGTTAGTACTACCTTCTGAATTTTATCTCCATTTATTAAAAAAAACTTTCGCCATGCGGGTGGTCCGAATAATTAGGTTCGAACGGCAGTTTTGTCCACTTTTATCCTTTAAAATAAAAATTAACAAATTACTGCTCCTTCGGATCTTTTCTCATAAACACATCTTTCGATCCCAGTTCCGGAGGGACACGGTAAGACCTCTTGTTGTTTTGCTGCGAACTAAGGAGCCAGCACCTCATTTTTATTCTAATATCTTGACTTCAATCCTAGTCAACTAAGGTGGTTTTGGTGGCTTCAACAAGTGATAATCCGAAGGAGTAATGTTCGTAATATAAGATGTGTGCGTCACTTTTTCTCATCCGAATTCCTGTAGCGCTGTTTGGGGACTTTTTCCATGAGGGGACAGGTGGCAGCCTAGGATGCTCGTTTTCTCCATAAATTGAATCGCTTATATGCCTCCTTAGCAGGACACGTGAGTGGAGGTGCATTTGTGCTAAATTTCCGAGAGCATAAATTCTCCCGATTTCAAACCCTAACACCAACTTTAACTCTAACGTTAATCCTGATTTCTCCGGATTATAGCGCGAAGCCACCTGGAGTAGCGACGGTCTCTTTTCCCGTATCTAGCCGAAGGATATGCTTTCTAACGGCGAAGCGCGAATGGTCAGCAAAGAAAAGCTCCCCAACTTAAAAGGCAGGGAGATAGAAGTAATATGACAAATTTTTCTAAATAATCGTACGAGCAGCTCAAATCACGGCCATCATAATTTTTCAATCAGGTTAAGAACCGGCCATTGATAAAGGTAGTCCCAACTCAAGATGCGGATTTGCATGCGTCTGAGCTTTGTTCACCTGCAACCAATAGTCGAAGAGAAAAATACTGATCAACGTCCCAGTTTCGGCAATCCAAAGGCTGCGTCACGTGCGCGTTGGCATTTCTCTCTTAGCATTTCACGCGGAGCAAGCTTTCTGAACTCTGACACTTGTCCATTCTCATCCAAAAATCGCAGGACAATGCTTAAGATTTTCGAAACCCCCCACCCCCCTTTAATCTAAAACTTTATTAAACTTCGTTTAGATTGAGTCCTTCTGGTGGTATAATCCTTGATTCATCTTGTAGACTAAAAACTCCGCTTCTAAAGCAAAGAAACAATTTTCTGCAGGTTCTTTCAGTTGAAAACTCAGGATCACCAATCTTCTAAATGGAGTTTTCTGCTGCGCGTGCCAGATATGCTCTCCGGATTGGTCAAAGTGGATTTGACAAAAATAAACAGATGCTGCTTCAGTAAACCCCATCTAGGATCTGCATTCAAAAAGGCTGAACGGGCCTCCGTTCCAAGCTGACATATATTGCTGTCTTACCTGATTCATTTCGTATGCTCCTCTTTGTAGAGTGACACATGACAATCCAGTGGCATCTGATAGGGTTCCTAAACAGCTTTTTGTAAACGCTAAATTCTGCTTTGGCTAATAATTTCGGAATTTTTGACGAGCGGTGTGGGAATGAGAATGACAAAACAGCTATTTCAGCTCAGTCGCGCATTCGCATCTAGGTTCTTGTTATCACCCGTCCTGGTACTGAGAATTCGCACGACGTTTTTCCCCAATCTTAACAAGGCAGATAAAAAGGCAACACGATTGGCCATGAGGAAGTGTATTCGAAACCTGCAAGTCGGTCTCACTGCAAGCTGCGTGCATTTGTAGCATCCCGTTCAGATTGGTTATTTTCTGCCCAATCCGCTTCAAGGGGAAAATAAAGGAGAGCTGAG
Organism: Schistocephalus solidus; assembly: GCA_017591395.1. Classification (NCBI taxonomy): domain Eukaryota; kingdom Metazoa; phylum Platyhelminthes; class Cestoda; order Diphyllobothriidea; family Diphyllobothriidae; genus Schistocephalus; species Schistocephalus solidus. The sequence continues at coordinate 309,039 of WEDG01000466.1, read as the reverse complement.
CAAAATTCTCGCGTACATGGATCGATTAGCTCTGAGGACAACTCTGTCGCCACAGTCAATGCGGAAAATTGTCGAGCCTCGCTCACGGCATTCAGCGTGAGAAACGAGTGCACTCTGTGAGACGACTCATCGTGGGATTGTGAGCCTTCCCAACATTTCTGTTTTCCCCTTCACTTTAAACTGTCAGGTCATTAAGCTGTGATTTGCTCCGAACTGTTACTGGTGGGATCCCTCCGTATCCCAGAAAAGCGCAAAATTTTCAGCCTGTTAACTCGAATCGGATCCCATCACCATACTTTTTCCAATCACGTCTGCTGGGTGAAAGAACCATCCAACGAGGTGCCGCTAAGCAATAAAAAAGGTGTGGCTTGTGGGAATTTGTGAAGGATACCAGCTAATCCTTATTATTTTGGTCAGAGTTTTATCCATTTTTTTTCATGGAATCAGAGTATACTCGAGGAGGAATCGGGAAAATGTCAACTTAGAGCTCTTGCTTTGGCCAGCGCCACTTTCTGGGGCAAAAAACTTTGCTTCCCAGATCGCTATACCTTTGCCATTGTACCTGTAAAAAGCGCATTCTCATTGGTCAGCACGGACGCCACCTCAGAGACTGATTCGAGCTCAGCCTAGAAAGCAATTGGTTGCTGGAGTGCTCACAAGATGTTACGAATTCATACATATGACTACAGGTGTCTGTACAGGCGAGGCCTAGAGGACAGTGCTTTATTCAAAGATGCGGATTGTTGCCCTCCTGTCAGTGGCGATTGTGCTTATCGCGGCTGCGGAGCCAGAGATCAAGGTAGAAACTGACTTCACAAGTGAATACAATGTTGTCGTCTTCATTAACGATGTGGGGACTGACCTTGGACCGGAACTGTCCATCATAGAAAAAGCAATCGCGGGCTATAACCAGGTAATTATTATTTTGAGATGGTACTTTAGTACTTCTGCTGGTTGATTTTACCCTTGTCTAAAGCGTTCGGTGGTTGCGTTTAGATGGAATGTTCTAGTTGCTAAATTATTGTGGAAATCGATAAAGTTAAATTCCGTTTTTCGTTTTCATGCCTCGGGTTATAGCAAATTTGACTATTTCAATAAAATAAACAGCTAAATATACAGAATCTTTCTGAAGTAAGAGATTTGTGTTTGCATGCCAGTGAGATAAAAACCCGATTTCTCACTCAAAAACATTATGAAGGCATTCTTGACTCTACCCTGCGCGAGGGACATTCGCGAGAGGTTTTGGGATCCTTAAGTGAGTGATAATCAGGTAATGAGAGGACATGAAAAAGGGATTATATTCTAGTTGGTGTAACTTCTGGAGCTTGATGTTAATGATGTGTACTTGAACACTGCCATGGAGGAGCATAATACTTTTTTGGCTGATCGAAGCAGAATTTCGAGGTCGTAAGTCTTGGTTGATCATATCGAGTTCGTGTCAGAACTTATGCGTGGGGATTTTTTTAGGATTAAGGAAATTTTTGTGGATACTGTAGGGTACAAAAGAGCCACGGCGACGTTTTGGAGCAACTACGGTTTTAACCTATATTTTGTCGTTTGATAATCATTCTGTTGAGGATTGGCTTTTGTTGTACAGAATTACCTTCAAAGTTTACGTCGATTTTGCGCAGAAGCATAAAAAAATGCACGCCATGCCGAGCAGTTGGCCGGGTTTCGTTTAGTGTCTGGTTTTTTTGTTATATTAGCGAACACAATTCACGCATTAATGTCAGCTACTCGTTAGCAGGTTTACGAGAGCGTATCCTAAGTTCATCGCTTTCAACTCTTAGATAGTTTTGGCGAAAATGTTTAAACCACACCTTGCCCGTTCATTCCTTACGTGTCCTTCACTCGCACAAAGCGCTGCCTTACGTATATCTATCTTATCTCAAGAAATAAGCAGTGAAATCAAAACTATTAGTGTGAGACAGAGTAAACTATATGCGCATATATGTACCGTAAACGCGATCAAACAGAAGTAAACTTACCGTAAAGTTTCAAAATTAAAAATATTAAAACTGAAAACAAATAAAGACTACAGACGCAACTCAGGCCACCGCAACGCACTGCTATTGTTCAATTTCGCCTTTCAAGACGACTTTCAACACAGAGACAGTCTCAATTCTCATTTTTGTTCTATAGATTGATCCGCGTGCAGGCAATACGTTGACTGTTATACCCTTTCCTCATCACCTCTCTAAAAAACTGGTAAGTGCGACAATTGAACTAATTTCGCACCCTTTGTGAGGGGTATACTGGATGTTGCACACCCTCTAGTGCATGTCAGTGCTTCTCTGTTATCTTTTGTAATGTGCTTCGCCACCTTATATATATATATATATATATATATATATATATATATATATATATATATATATATATATATATATATATATATATATATATATAAATGTCTAAATGGTTGGGGTTCATTTATTATCCAGCAGTTTTGAAATTTTGAATGATGTACTGGAAGAGATCAGCAGGTGGCTTTTTATGACCCAATTACTTCCGGATGGTTCGAATTAGTTTAAACATGATGGGTTTTTCTTGTCTGCACAGTCCGCATCCGATATACTGCATGCCTTCTGAGAACAAAGTGAAACCAAATACAACATTTGGATACCCTAGCTACACATAAAACTACAACCGAAGCCATTATATCGTTATACTGTAGAAACGTATTTGGAGAAAAAGCAACATTTATTCTCTACGCCGTGGTACCAACACCGGAAGAAATAACTATCTGTGATTTCTCGAGTAAGAGCTCAGAACGGTGCATAAAATTACCGTAGGAGGGTTTCGGCACCGCTCCACTTTTCATTATGTCTTTTAGATTTACTCCTCAACGGGATCTCTCAGGGATGATCTGAAGGACAGTCGCGATATATACAAGGCAGCTCATGCGGCGCTCGAGAGGTAACTATTATCAAACGTTATATACTACTTACTAAACTGGAACCATTCGTTAAAAGTACCGTGCATTGTGAGCACATTCAGGGAATTTTTGCTAGAAACCGATGTTTGACTAACCGACACGGGTACTTTCTCCGTAGCTTTTTCTACGGAGTACATTGCTGGCACCAATTGAAAACTATTCTTTCTTATGCTGGATTAGGGTATTCCAAAGTTCCGTGGCTTAACCTTTTTTCCGTTTCCCTGCGAAAGGTTTCCCTCTTTCTCCTTATAGGGCTCTAACTCTTAACGTCTTTGCCCTAGATGCTACTCGCTCAACTTGAAAAAAATCCTCCTCGTTGTCGGCCCCTTTAAGACCGCCATGGCTGACTACACCTGGGCTCAAGGCATTTACCCGAAGTTAACTGCGGCAATGGGCGCTCTTCATGCGCTCTATGTTGTAAGTTCACTCATTTTTCTGAACACTAATAGAGAGAGAGAAAGAGAGAGAGAGAGAGAGAGAGAGAGAGTGGTAAATTTTAGTACTAGTCGACCCTACGCGCGATTATATGTGGGCAGACTGGCTTTGCATTGTGCGGTTGAGTAAATACTGACTAAATTCATTTTACAACATTCCGCAACAATCCAAGAGGAATAAGTGGTTGAAAGCCGTCATGTAGATTAAAAATGGGTCATTACAGAGTTCTCCCGGATTTCTTTAATGTGACAACCAAATATATATATCTATATATATATATATATATTCTGCTAGAAGGAAATTCATCAAGTGGGCTACGGTACACGTTCATTCCATTGTGTAACGGGACTCGCTGTGGAGATCTCACGGGCGGTTCACAGTGACCACATTTTGAGGGCAGTTACAGCAAAAAGGAGGGAGACTGGAATGGCCAGTTCTGGTTTATAAGCCGTTACCAGCCAGTCATGCCCAACCCCAGGTTCGGAGCACCTGGAATTCAAACCTGGGGTCCCAGGGGCTCCAAACATGGGATTGGGTATGGCTGACCGAGTACGGTTAATAAGTCATACAATTACTATTCCAGTTTCCCAAATCTTTATCGAGACTCCTTTTATTTGATGCCACTGCGTTACATAGCAGCAGGGGTGTCGGTGACACGCCTGTTTGGCCTTTTAACTGATACATAGAGAAGCAGTCATCAGTCAGGTTATTCTTGGACGTGCTCGTTAGCTGTGTCTTGAGGCTTAATCTAGGACCCTTACAGAACGCTGCATAGCGACTTGTCCTACATGCGTATATTGGCCTAGTAGTATTCCGTCTGAAACGAAAGAAAGAGGACTGCAAGGGGATTTCCATAGGAAGAACCAAATTTTCTAGACTTATAGTGCTAAGAGTTTCCATTTAAGTTGATAGCCCAGAGCAGAGTCGAGTAGGAGACCTTAGACTCCGTTTTTCTTCGGCTCAATTAAATAAAATGCATCTACAAGCTTTTGTTAGGGCTATCCATGCATTTTTCACATATGTGCATTCTACGTTGTTTATTGTAGCCACTACAAGTGCGTGAGGAGACGAGTCTACGACAGAAATTTGATGTGCTCGGTTTATACGGCTTCGAGGAAAAACTGAAGGAAGCGGTTGTTGCATTGGCCAAAGGAGAGAGGCTGTCCACCGTGATATCGGCGACAGTGACCCAGAACGCATGGCTGCACCGATGATAGCTGACTATCTAAAGGCTAAAGAAAAGGATTGGAATGCAGCAGGCATCACGATGGAGATCGTACCAGTCAACGAAACGAGGCACCCTCTGGCATATGCGGTCGGCCGTGCCACCGAAAGTAAGGTTCTACTTAGTCCAATTGAGCTTTTATCTATACTTTTGGTTTCCTTCTTGTCATCAACCCGCCTGTTTAAATATGTGTAAAACACCTAAGCAGTAACGAGCTGCAGGACAATATTACAGAGTTTGCACACTGGTTTTTCGCTCATAACATCAGTTTTCGTGAATCTAGCTTAACCTCTAGTTGTTTCACTGAATTCTTACAAGCTAAGCAGGCTGCAAAAAAGCGTTTTTGAGGCCAAATACTCAACGGTAGGCCACTTAAAAAAATTTCACTTTCGCTTCAAAATCTTACAGCTTTTTACCTGTTGTTTTTAGCCTATGAACCACACAAAGGAAGGGTCGTCTATCTGACCTACACACCCGAAGGCCCCGTTGACCAAACCATACTTCTTGTCGGCAAGGGCATCACTATCGATACTGGCGGCGCCGATCTCAAGGTCGACGGCGTCATGTACGGAATGCATTCAGACAAGATGGGTGGTGCCATGGTGGCTGGTTTCTTTGAGACTCTCTCGCACCTTAAACCCAAAGGTCTGAAGGTATTCGGCTACATGGCATTCGTTCGCAACAGCATTGGTAAAAATGCCTATCTGCCGGATGAGATCCTCATCACACGCAATGGAAAACGTGTAAGAATCGGAAATACCGATGCAGAGGGTCGATTGGACATGGCAGACATCTTGGATGAGGCTCGACTGCAGGTTCATTATGACAAACTAAGTTCTTTTGTTCTTTTGGCTTTCCGATCGCCCTTTATCTGTTGTCTTAAAGTGGGACAGCAGCATTTGCTAAAAAAACTGTTTTTTTCCTCCATTAGGCTATGAAATCCATAAATCCCCACATTTTCACCATCGCCACGCTCACAGGAGCTGCTACGCGATCATTTGGGACACTTACTGTAAGAACGCTTCCCAAAAGACATATTTTTTTACCTCTTTGGTTATGCGGCAGAAGCCTCTGAGAAATCTTCATTTCATCTTTAGGTTTCGATGGACAACGGTCCAGCTCGCTTGGTCAAGATGGCTGAGAGTCTGAGCGATGCCGGAGACATGATCGCTGATCCCAGTGAGGTGAGATCCAACAGAGTGTTTGACTGTTCAGTGACTGATTCTGTCGAGATCCACTGTGTGCCCCAAAACCGGTTGGGTGTAGGAACGGTGACAGTAGACTTGCGTTACATCTACCGCGCTCTCTCCTGCCTCACCCACCTGGGGCCAGTGCCACGACAGAGTCGCTGAGGCCAAAGGTGGGATCGGACACAGGTGTGCGACCTGGTGAGGGCCTGCCCCGAGGCGTGCCATCGCGTCCTCCACACTGTGTGGCCTCTATTATGGGTGCGCACACCGAACCCTAATCTGACCCCTGTGGTTTTTCAACGCAAAGCTCATTTAAGGGCCACGAAAAACACCATGCTGTGGGTTAAACTGAGCCTAATCCTTCCTAATTATCCTGCCTTTCAGGTTGCTAGGATACGCTATGAAGATTTCCAAGTAAATTACCCACTCAGCGACTGGAGGACGTCATGCAGTTTAATGACAAACCGGGTGCCACAAGCAATCGCGGTTTCACCTTCCCCATGGGGTTCATGTGCATTGCTAGCGACCTAGACAAGGTGAGTTGGCTTAGACAGCTCTGTCCTTGTTGAACCGCTCCTCCTCTAAACTGAGCTCTCCCTCCTCATTTCAGCATGGGTGCGCGTCGGATCACCCCATCCGCTACACCCACAGTGATATCGCTGGCAGTGCGGGAGGTATTGGCACGTTGGCCACTGGTTCTCCACTACGAATGTACGCCAACCGATTCATCCTACCTCGCGTTCTCTGAGCTTGTGAAGTTCTGCTCAACCATCAGTCTCGTGAACTCAAGGGCAGAGACCCCCTTAACAGATGTTCTTTTGCTATCTAATTTTTCGGCTGGAAGAAATAAACAATACGTGTAACGTGTATGCGGAGTGTGTCTTTGATGATATGTGATTATCCGGACAAGTTGGTGTGTGAAGGGGAAGCCGGCTGCCCGTTGGTGTATTGAGCTATCGTATGTTGGGGCTGAATTGGAGGGGTTCTGATGAACTGAAGAGCCAAATGCATTTCTAAAATCTGTTTAGAAACTGCTTCCTGACGGTAGGGGCTTGGTGGCGGCTTAACCTTCGTGAACGATGACGTCCACCGGGTGACTCACGGAGTGGGTATAGCATCAATTAATTATTTATAAATTATTTTATAGAAAGTCACACCTGCGCAGCATCTACCGCACTCTCTCTCTTCCTTTCGATGGCAAGAAAAGGTCAAGGCGACCGGAGTTGGGCTCGAGCGCAGTGGCTGAGATAGCTAAACACCCCACCTACGCGTGTCACACACGACCCTATCCTCACATTTTGTCACGGGGTGGACTGATTTCACATAATCGAGTGTCGCAAAGTGTCACAAAGGAGGATCTCTTGAGCCTGACTGTCAGCCCTTCATGGCATTTTGACCGTTTTACTCCGACGATGTCCACCGTATGCTGCTCAGCAGAGTGGTGCAGGGACGGTGACTTGTGCGCAAATTAGTTTTAAGGGATAGTAGACTTGCTACCTCTCTCTCTCTCTCTCTCTCTCTCTCTCTCTCTCTCTCTCTCTCTCTCTCTCTCTCTCTCCTCTCTCTCTCTCTCTCTCTCTCTCTCTCTCTCTCTCTCTCTCTCTCTCTCTCTCTCTCTCTCTCTCTCTCTCTCTCTCTCTCTCTCTCTCTCTCTCTCTCTCTCTCTCTCTCTCTCTCTCTCTCTCTCTCTCTCTCTCTCTCTCTCTCTCTCTCTCTCTCTCTCTCTCTCTCTCTCTCTCTCTCTCTCTCTCTCTCCTCTTCCCCTTACCCGTCTTGTCCGGTGTCAAGACAGACTCAAGAATACCGAAGACGGGGTCGGGTGCAGATGACTGACGTGGCCTTGATCTGATGACACGAGGTGGGACTGCCATAAATGGCTGGTTCGGCGTGAGCCTGCACATGCGCGTGCCATCATGACCCTCCATGTTCGGCATTTATCATAGGAGCCAATCCGCATAATGCCCACCGTGCCCCCGTGTTGGTCCAGTGCATCCACCACGCAGTCCGTTACTTCAAAATATTCATATGGTCACCGAGTTACCTCCTCACATGGCAGGATTCCAGGTCATGGCTTTTAATGCATGACAATAGATTCAACCAGTAGATAATAACCATATTAACCAACTACACTACTGCGTCCTGAGATAAGACGCCAAAGTGTTCTATCCCGAAGTTTGTAAAGGCTAAATGGTCTCAACGCGTGTGTGTGTGTGTGTGAGAGAGAGAGAGAGAGAGAGAAACAAAGGAAAACGAGTTGCGACTCCTAAGGATTCCAAAACTCCCTGTAAAAGGGCACGTTAATTCTCGATTGGTTGCTGGGCCCGTAACAACCCAGGGGAAAAATCGCGTCCGGCCATTAATTGACCTATACGCGCGGGCAAAGGCTGTTAATGTGGCGCTCGCTGATTGGCTAATTGATTGTACACGCGCATTCTGCGGCCGGATTAGCCAGTCGCGTCGTGCGCGGTCGCACATTCAACTCGCGTTTGGTTAAGGGTCCGTCCAGCTTTCATCCTCCATGGAAAGTCCTTTTAAGGAGCCAACCATTGAATAGAGTGCGAAGGCTTCATTAATCTAGCCCGTTATTTGATAAAGGAGGGAATTGATGTCGCCGAGTGCAGATGGTCGCTGAATTTCCTGATTAAAACATATTTTCTGAAGGACCCATTGAGGGAAGGAGACAAAACGTTACCAAAAACCCTGAGTAATCATGCTATGAAGTACATTTTTCATTTTAGACGTCCTTGTATGAAAAAGCTGAAAAAAATTAAATACTGTGAACAGTCCCAACTTAAAAGAGAAAAGCCAAGTCGGTAAGCACACGGTTTCAGTAATTAATCATCAATTAATCAACATGATGAAAATATGGGAGGTTGACAGTTTGTAGGCCTGTCTTATGGTTAAGAGTCATCGTTGCCACGCCACCGCATAGCGAGGTCAATCTGTTGGACTGAGGGAGTGGGGAGGCGAACGAGGACCATAGGTCGAGTAAAAGGCGGCAACGTCACTGACAAGTAAGCGGAGTGAACCACTGCCACCAAGAGGTTGGGGCGGTGTGTGATCGCCAACTGAATGAAGTTGGCGTCTGCCACGGAAGATAAAGTGCCTGTATTGGCGCCTTCTAGCAATTCTACGCATGATTCGCTCGCCGTAGGGCCATTGCCTGAGTTGTTGCTGCACCCCTTGACGTAGGCCTTACGAGAAGTTGGCTGATGTCCAGTAGACAACCTGGAGGATTGCAGACTATCGGGCTACGTGAGACTGCAAACGCTCTATGCTACAGCTGGCCTGGCTCACAGAACTGGTTGATCAGGCTGTGCTGAGAGTGGTCGAGGTCTTGCCGTGCACACATGTGCTACGTCTTAGAGAGAGACATTTTAACTCTTTCAGCCACTGACATCAGCATCGAATGTTCAAAATGTCGCATGGGATTGGAAAGAGCGATTGAGGTTGATTGTGGGAATCCAACACCATAGCAAAAGCCGCGCAGTAGGCAATACACAAATTTAGTACGCTTGAATATCTCACGAATTGGAGGCTTGACAACTGACGCGATAACTCAGTCATTCTTAGGACCAGGAGTCGGGTTAAAATCGCCGTCGCTGTACTAGTTGCCTCAAACCCTCCTGTGGCATTCGTAAGGGCAACATAGACTATGCGTAGTGGACGCCACCTCTTTTTAATTTTATCAAGAGAATAACAATTGGAGTAAAGTTCAAAACATCCACTCGAAACGTGTGCTAAAAATTGATCAGAATTGTACATGCCTTACCGAGCTAGTCGGCCTTGAACTAATTGAATAGTTTCTTCTTTTACTGCCTCTGTTTTTTTGGCATATCTTCGTTAGTTTTGTTGACCTACCGTCATCCGTGCCAACGTGTTTAGATACAAAACCACTTGCATGGCACAGCTAAATCACATCAGTAATTATTGACATAATTATGCATACCAACTTCGCATAAAATAAGGCCGCTGCTTAAAAACCAGATACTGATATACAGGTCCTTGTCTGTTACAAACTAAAACTTGACGTGAAATAGCTGACGACTCTTGGGAAAAATGACACAATTTAATTAGTCGCTTAGTCAAGTTTCAGAAAAGTGCATAAAATACGCGGTTTGTTAACCGCAGAACCATACAGCACAATAAATGCCTTCCAGTTGTCCACTGTGTCGCTGTAGAAAGAAATGCAAAACATGCTATTTAGAAAGGAGTAATTAATCTTGCACCTGATGTTGTCAGCAGTTTTAAACAAGAATTTAAACAGACGCAGGTTCCTTGGACCAAAGGGGTCCCAAGATTGCTTGGAAAAATCAAAAAGAAGTGACTCAACTCCCATGCGTGTCTTTTGAAACTGTTGGAGTAACCTGCGAGGTTTGCTAGAAGGAACATTTTGACTTGAAAAAAACATTTTTCCACAAGTGAAAGTCATTTCTCCAACTTTGTAGAAGATTAAAAAAATTAATTGTCTGTCAAGAAAACATTCCACAGACGAAAAAGGATGGCCAACGTAGGCGAACATAAGTTTTAGTAAGAAGCAAGGCCAAATATTTGCGAATGACTCCGATAAGCGAGAAGATGATACACCAGGCCAATACACTTCAGGTTTCAACGACTGAATCATAATAATAATAATAATAATAATAATAATAATAATAATCTTCTTCTTCTTCTTCTTCTTCTTCTTCTTCTTCTTCTTCTTCTTCTTCTTCTTCGTCTATTGGATTACGTTATGTAAAAAGAGCAGGTCAAACTTAGGTTACAGCTCATGACGGTCAGATCCCCATAAGTTACAGCATTCACGCATGCTTCACGTCGTGGGCTTAAAAGCAGAGAGTTACGCAAAAATTTTATTTTTTTTAATTTTAATAAAACTCCAACAGGTAAAATGCCTCATAAATGAAGTACAAATTACGCACTTAAATACGTAGAGCCAAACACTTGGTTGCTTCGTATAAGTTTGCAGGACCTTTTACTTGTACGGAGGTTCATGTTAATCTTGAATTAAAAGAAATACTTGGATAATATCCCGGCTACTGTCTTAAACTTGATACGCAGATGAGACAGCCCTGTCTTCTAAATGCTAATTTTAGCCACGATTTATCGTTTACTCCCTAGTAAGCTTACTTTGTATCATGAACTTTGGCAGTCTTGCCCCCTCTCCTCCGCTAGAAAACAGAATCACCTCTTTTGCCTGATGCTAAAAGCAAACACAACAAATAGAAAAATTGCACGTCTATTTATGCCTGAGATATCGATGAGTTCGCATATATTGATCCAGTCTTTATCCACAGATTATAATATAAAATATACGTCAGTGTTTTTTCACATATGAACTGGGAATGTAATACGGTGTGGGTGTCGTCATCACTGTCCAACAGAAGGAGGACAAACGGGTGAGCAGTGTTAGGAAGAGCCATCCTAACGGATTCGCTCGCACACCGCCCTGACGGCTCTTCCCACGCTGCACCATCGATCCGCCCGTAGACCGTGCGCATGGTGATATCGCGCAATTTGCCAACAGGGATTAGTGCTCTACTCAATCATTCGGTTAAGTCGGAAGGTCAGTCGAGATGTTATCACCTCAAGGACACAATGGGATTGGCCCGATTGCATTATGACCTTGTACATTCCCGTACTTCCTTGCTTACATGAAATACACTTTACGAATACTCCAATAGACTTACACTCTTCCGCTTTGACTGTTGAGGTCTCCTTTGAGCATCTGATCGAGGAATTGTTGGACGGCGATCATCAAGGCTTGAGGCAAGAGCATAAGACATAGCATAAATTAATCATTTTTTTGCCAAAACTGGATTTATAGGGCGTCTTTCACGGCTTGATAATACTAAGAGGATTGAAACTGAGAACTTTTCAACAACATCGTGCGTAATGGGTATTAGCGGTAATGAAATCGAACGAAGTCTAAAGAATTTGAAACCCGTGACAAATAACAACATTATAACTGCTGTTAAATGCTTTATGACGAAATGACCCTTTGGAAGAGAAGCCAGAGGAGCAGTACTGCGATAAGGCGACTCGGTGTTATAGAGTTCAACCACTCCAATTCGAAGAAAAATGAGTATTTCATCCCCATTCACTTATTGGAATACTCTAAAAATGCCACCTTTGACGAAAGAACATGAAGAACAGATGCCTTAGACTAAGGACCACGTCTCCTGAACAAATAAATGATAAAAAGGTTGTCTACTCAGGTGAAAACAAGGTAGGTAGGAGGAGTGTTTGGATCAACACACGGGTATAGTTTACCTTCCTGGAATTTAGCGCAAAACCACCTTCATTACCGTGTCTTACCTGGGGGATATATAAGCGATTCAGAACGAAAACAAATATAATCTGAATACTCAGGAGAGTTGGAAATATGAATGCGTAGTTTCGATTCCCAGGTTTTTGTATGAGCAAAGGCGAAGTCTGGTCAAGCACCTGAACACTTTCCTTATTATTCTGAGCTTCTGAACACCTGCAGGAGTTCATCGTCCTGTAGGAGTTTGAAAGCTCCGGATAATAAAAAACTTCTTCCGATCCTCGAACAGACTTATCTTTTGTTCAGTTGGAATTATTACCGACACAACAAATGCAAGAAGCATGCTAAAAGCAATAAACAATAATGTGGAGTTTGCAGTGCGATTAACTAGGGGCGTTTTGCGTAGCAACCTAGAATTAGTTTTTTTTTACCACGATGCTCATCATAAAGGGCTAAGCGCACGGCTAAATACCTTTCACCCACACCCTAGCAACAGCTGTTAATCAGTGACCATTGGAATCTTGTCGGCACGCCAGCCCTCCCGCAGACGAGGCGAATCGCAACTGAACAGCCTAACAATTCCAATCAGTGCATTGTCCCCTGCCCCAACCAACTTCGATAACCACTTATACAAATTTCTGTAGTCCCACTGAGTAGCTATCCACACTTCCCTCCAGCAGAGGGAGCCGTATCTGTTTTCCCTTCCCTTCCTCACCCCAACACAGGCCACACTTATGTGCTGACCCCTCTCACACCAGTATTCCGTCTGTAGCTGTCTGTCCTGTGGAGTCAACCGACCTAGATCGACTATCTCACTCTCTCCTCTATCTCTTTCTCTCCAACGGGTTGGTGCTACCAACTTCCATTTTAAGGAGTACAACTCGCCTTTCCGAAAAGCTTTTATCTGTTCATTTCAACATCTTGGACTGAACAACACGTCAGCTTGTTTGCTTCGGGAAGCCACCAGATCGGTGTGCGTCTATTCCTGTTTGAATAAATACCTGATCTGCAGCGACAGAGAATGACAGGTGGTGAGGTACTGATGAACTTCGGTTCGATGAAGTGCTTATAACCCATCTGCTAGACCCAGTGTGTGGAATGTCTGCGCCATACTCGAGTGCATGTTCTGTTTTTCCAGTCCCAGCTGGTAGTCAGGGTTATGATTGACTGAATGAAGGCAGAATAAGCCCGAAACAGACTGTATCAATCTACCCATATTATCTGTCGTGTCTCCTCTCCCCACATATATATATATATATATATATATATATATATATATATATATATATATGGCAAAGACGTTATACCGTACTTCCGACATAGGTACTAGCTAAAAGCCCAGACACGTGTTTCGCCGATGTTTCTGTTGCTGCGTGACACAGCAACGGGGGTTCGGCTCCTCAGTGGGTCCCCCAGCGTTCTCTATGCGGTTTCTGGTATATGGACTCCAGAGAATAATCGGGTAAATAATTTCTGAAATTATTAAGTGCAGGACATGGAGTCAGGTGATTCGGACATGACTTTTTAGGGTCAGACCCGAAATTTCAATGAACATTTGGGTCGAAGACAATCAACCACTATGGAATAACCACGTAATACCCATTCTACAAACAAGTAGTACTACAAGTAGTATGAATATTATATGGCAAAGACGTTATACCGTACTTCCGACATAGGTACTAGCTAAAAGCCCAGACACGTGTTTCGCCGATGTTTCTGTTGCTGCGTGACACAGCAACGAGGGGTTCGGCTCCTCAGTGGGTCCCCCAGCGTTCTCTACGCGGTTTCTGGTATATGGACTCCAGAGAATAATCGGGTAAATAATTTCTGAAATTATTAAGTGCAGGACATGGAGTCAGGTGATTCGGACATGACTTTTTAGGGTCAGACCCGAAATTTCAATGAACATTTGGGTCGAAGACAATCAACCACTATGGAATAACCACGTAATGCCCATTCTACAAACAAGTAGTACTACAAGTAGTATGAATCTTATATGGCAAAAGACGTTATACCGTACTTCCGACATAGGTACTAGCTAAAAAGCCCAGACAAGTGTTTCTCGCCGATGTTTATGTTGCTGCGTTACACAGCAACGAGGGGTTCGGCTCCTCAGTGGGTCCCCCAGCGTTCTCTATGCGGTTTCTGGTATATGGACTCCAGATAATAATCTATATATATAATAATCTATATAATAATCTATAATCTATATAATATATATATATATATATATATATATATATATATATATATATATATATATATATATATATATCGGGTAAATAATTTCTGAAATTATTAAGTGCAGGACATGGAGTCAGGTGCTTCGGACATGACTTTTTAGGGTCAGACCCGAAATTTCAATGAACATTTGGGTCGAAGACAATCAACCACTGTGGAATAACCACGTAATGCCCATTCTACAAACAAGTAGTACTACAAGTAGTATGAATCTTATATGGCAAAGACGTTATACCGTACTTCTTTTAGCTAGTATCTATGTCGGAAGTACGGTATAACGTCTTTGCCATATGTATATATATATATATATATATATCTAGATGGTTTGTCGGAAAAATCGAGTTTTGCTCGTGAATTTTCAAGCAGGTTACACTGGCCCGTCATCAGATGAAATCAAAAGTGGGAATTGGGATTATCACACTAGTGAGTTTGGTGGGAGGCAGACAGACGTTCGCGGGAGGGGAGTCAAGAGACGTGTTACGGTAAATGTCGGGAGTGAGGGGAGGTGTTATAGTCCCGATTGTGGTTCACGCGTCTGTGGGAAAGGGGGAAAGGATACCGCGTCCGTGGATTTCCACTTGGTCAAACATGGATAAGCTTTTGTTGTTTTAAGGCCGACGCGAGTCAGTGAGCCGTGCGACTAGACCTTCGTAATGTACATCCAGCTCGTCATGGCGGTTGATGCTGTTTGTGTTGGAGTGCCAAGCTTCGAGGAATTCTTGTGCCTGCTTGGTGTTAGCCATGGCGACTACTTCGGTTGCGTCCCAATTATATATATATATATATATATATATATATAACTTATTAATCGAACAATCCACTGAAGGAGACTATTCAACAGACAACGAATGTCGTTATTAATTGAAACCGCTTGATCCATGTAAAACCTCGGGTTTTGTAACCCCTGTGGTGCACCACGACCTGTTGAGCAGAAGTTCATCACTTTAACCACGGGCTCGTCCTGTCGGCAGGCCTGGTTGATAGTGGCTTCTAAGCCGGAAATGGCCATTTCGCACTCGTCTTTGTCGGCAAACCAATTCTACGAATAATAATAATCGCTATATAATTATGAGCGGTGTTTTGGATCGAGCCTCAAATCACAACGGGATGAATGTGTCCCGTAACCGATTGGGTAGCGTTAATTCACTAGAGTTTGACTACCAGCATGAACACATTTTGAGTTGAAATACTTCGGAAGCTCGTGACACTAGTTTTTTTTAGGTTCAGTCGTTGACACCAAAATTTGAGCAATTTTATAAAGTTTAAAAACTCATTTCTCACCCTTCTTATAACCTGCTATTTTATTAAGCTATTTTCTTACCAAACCCTTGTTCGCGTTAACGTGCCCAATTTTTTACTCTCCCTCTCTCTACCATTCAAATAACCGAATCGATCTTCGCGAGCTTACGGGAATTTTATTTTTAAATGTGACCGACTGTTTGGCCTTGTGCTCCTCACGTAGATGCGACCCAAGTGTTAATCGGAAAACCAGCGGCCGCAAAGTGGGAACGTAAGAGGAACTAGCCAAATCGGTCCTTTTAGACGCCATAAAACCTCCAATCAGCGTCGAGGATAAGCACCCGAGCAAGCTTTCTCGCGCGCGAGTCAATAAAGCTCTCCTATTCGTCGAAGCTCGCTTGGCGGTTCGATGGCATTTCTGTCTCTTGGGTACACTTGCGTGCGATAACAGCCTATCTGTTTTGCCTTATATATGGTGACCATACCGGTTCATGGCTAGCTTTCTCATCAGGCTGCTTTGCGTTGAATGATGAAAGTGTCTGCAATTCTTGCAGCTCTCCTCGTAGTTGTAGGTTTGGTCGCGGCCCAGACGCCACCAATAGTTACTTCGGAGAGCAATCTCCTGAGCGATCAGTACGACATTGTCGTATTCATCAATGACGTTGGCACGGGTCTCGGAACCGAACTGGCATCCATCGAAAACGCTATCAGCGGATATAAACAGGTACTGCAAATAAAGCAGTTAATTGGGAAATGTTTTACAGTTATTTTTAAGGAAAGTCGGCTTTGAGAATATATTATTATCTTCTTTTTGCATGTCATTAAGGTAAACTGAAACAGGCAAAATTCAGGATTTTTTTTTGCCATACTAACAATAGCCTCTCGTTAAACCAATTTTTAATTCACGGCGAAACCTCAATACACAGTTGCTGTATTTCCTAGGCCCTTTACTTGCTACATTAAATCGCAAAATATTTATGCATTTTTATTTGGTTCCCTGAAGGTTAACCCGAAAGTCGGCAGTGCCTCAAATGTCATTCCCTATCCGGATCATCCCAGCAGGAAGTTGGTAAGTATTGATCGATCTGCATGCTATCGTAGAGCTTAGATGCACCAGGTGGTCATCATGAGAGCATAGTGCATGCCTGGAACGTTTTAGAAAAACTAGTGACCAATAACAAACCATTAACCTTAAGACGGCTCAATTGTAGATGTGCCAATGCAGGAGGGATGAAAAGTTACCTAAACGTCCTCTAAGTAACCAGAATTAATTTGGGAAACCATGGTTCCAGGGGCAGATTTTATGTTATGAATAGGCGTTATTGGCCTCCCTTTAAGAAGTCAGCTTTGCAGTTTTGGTCAACTAAAGTGGACAGAGTCAAAAGTCAATAGTATGATAAAGGTATAAAAGCTAGGCCAGGTCAGCCAGCTAAGGATTCACGGAATTAACGATCAGTAATACCGTATGCGCGCCTCCGGAACATCTTCGTGGATAAGTAGTACCCCTAAACAAAGGAAGGGCCGGAAATTAAAACATTCTTCCGTCATAGTTACCATATTGTGACAAAGTTTTAGGGGAACTATAAGCCAAGTATGATTAATCAGCTTCTGGAATATTGACTCTTTGCAATAAATATTTCCATTTTTACCATTTAGTGGAAATAAACATGCCTTCTGCTTGAACTGGAACGACTTATTTTCTTATGTCATAGTGTCAATAGAACTTAAACTTTAATGGCTAATAGCCTAGGCTTTAAATAGAACTCTTCATTAAAAAGAGCTTACTACTTGAAGTTCGAATTTAGCGAACAGCATTCTACTTGGTATCTATAATCAGACCAAAAATATAACCATATTTCCGAAGGTATCCAGTAATAAATTCAAAAAAACACTATTTACTTATCTAAGGCGTTGAGCTTCAAGGTAATATGCATTATATGTCTTACTGATGACTCACATATTTGAATTTTGTCATTCTAGATTTTCGCCTCAACAGGTGATTTGAGCAGCGATCTGGCAGACAGTCGTGATATCTACAACGCTGCCAAGGCCGCCATGGACAAGTGAGTGACTTCGTTAATGTAATCTTCCTGTTTGACGATGAGTTAAACTGGAACGTTGGTGGTCAGAAAATGCGGCAAAACACATCACAGAGAGAATGAGCGTACTTTATCCACGGTTGAGCACGAATATTGTAAAAAATATTTTTCGGGCACTTGGTGGGAAACCGCCAAGCCCCCATAAATAAAAGACAGTCGGGATTTAACATCCTTCCTCATAAGTGAGACTACTTGAAAACAACATGAAACCAGTGTCCTCTGACCTACCCACTTAAATCTTCGCACAAATATAGCAAGATGAAACTAATAGGCGACTACCTTGCCAACAAATAAAATATGCCTAATTTGGTCGATATGCAGTTGTATAAATGGGTTGAATACTCTTCAACCACCTGCAGATTTTTTTATGGGAATGGCTCCGATCCAGCTCTCATACAATAATTCGTTTCCTACGTCATTTTTTATTGCTCCTTATTGTTCACTCCGGATTTGCCTCAAACTGCGGACATTTAATTCCCAAATGTCTTTAAAAATGCAGGGTGATCGCTATGAAACTGAGGAAGATCTTGCTCGTTGTTGGACCAATGCTTACCGCGCTGCCGCACTACAACTGGGCCATGAAACACAACCCCAAGCTCACTGCCGCTCTAGGTGCCCTGCATTCTCTCTATGTTGTACGTCCGAGCGAACCCCCCCCCACCTTGACATCCTTCAATAATCCCCATCCCCATCCAGAAATGCATCTTAAGGCACTGACATGTTTCTCCCCTCTCTTTTAGCCCATTCAAGTTCGTGAAATGACCTCTACCAAGCAGAAGTTTAATCGTCTCGGCCTGTTCCAATTTGGTGACAAGTTGGCTAACAGCACGCTCGCTGTGAGCCAGGGTGTAGCTGTCTACAGAGACATCGGTAACGGCGACCCCATTCGAATGGCAGCCCCGCGAATTGCTGAGTACTTGGAGGAGAGAAGAGCAGCCTGGGAAGCCGCAGGCATCAACATGAAGATAGTGGAGCCTAACGAGAGGGACCACCCGATGGCGTGGGCTGTCAACCGAGCTGTTAAAGGTGAGTAGCCGGAATTTCAAAAAATACGAGCAAAAAAAGAAAAACGAGCAAATGACAGTACAGCCACGTAGGCGGCCTTATGGAATTTCCACCTATGGGCGATCAGAGTCTTTCATGCAGTAGCACTGAACATGTGGCTGGCAACATATCGCGCGTGTGGCACGCATAGAGGAGCTTCTTAGCTTTGCCGTCTGCCAATTCACCTCTTCTGCTTTCATCCTCCAGAGGTTCCGGAACTCAGTGGACGCATTATCTATCTGACTTACACACCCAAAGGCCCCATTGACCAGACTCTGCTCATCGTCGGAAAGGGTGTTACCATTGACACTGGCGGTGCCGATCTGAAAATTAACGGTGGCATGTATGGCATGCACAATGACAAGATGGGTGCTGCATCAGTAGCTGGGTTCTTCGAGATCCTCTCTCACCTTCAGCCCAAGGGCCTGAAAGTGTTCGGCTACATGCCATACATTCGCAACGGTCTGGACAAACACGCCTACTTGCCGGACGAGATCATCGTCGCTAGGAACGGGATGAGAGTTCGAATTGGTAACACGGATGCTGAGGGACGTGTCATCCTATCAGACGTCCTGGATGAAGCTCGCCAGCAGGTTAGTCCAAAGAGCCCTACGAGCATTTCGTCCCAGGATGTATTGCGGGTAACTGACTGATAGTTCGTTATCTAGGCATTGAAAGAGGTCAATCCGCATATCTTCACAATTGCCACGCTGACTGGAGCTGCTGTAAAGGCCTACGGAAAAGTCCAGGTGAGTGGGAGTTTTGCTACGCCAGAACAACGTATTTTAATGTTTTGTCCAAAATATAGACTTCAAAACCACAATTACAAAATGTTTAGGTCTCAATGGACAATCTCCCCGCTCGGAAAGTCAACATGGCGCAGAGTCTCAGCGATGCAGGCGATGACATTGCAGACCCTTGTGAGGTAGGAGCTGATAAGATGTGATCCACTTATTGCCCTGACAGTCCTTAAAAATCTCCCACCTAACAGATGTGGTTTATTTTTACAACTACTTATTTAACAGGTTGCGAGAGTTCGCTATGAGGACTATCAAGTCAACTACGGTATTTCTGAATACGAGGACATCATGCAATTTAACACCCTACCTGGCTCTACCTCCAAGCGTGGCTTCACCTTCCCAATGGGTTATCTGGCATTGATCAGTGGTTTGAGCAATGTATGTATTTTCTGCCCTTAGTCTTACAGTTTTAAAGCATGACATACTATGGGCTGGAAGATTTCGTATAGGCGAGGTCTGACGATTGGTAGCTGCAGAACGCTTTCCGAAGACTTTGTCAGGCATCTTCGCGGAACTCCCAACGTTAGTTGACTGATATTTAGAACGACAGACAAGGTTATTAAAACTGCAAAAAAATAAAAAAACAAGTAAATTGTTACAGTGTGTCATCTCTGGTTGACAATGCTGAGACAATTTGGACTTAGTTGGACTTGTCGCCTGGGTAGAAGAAGACGTCTGTTGATTCTAGTAGTACGTACCAGTTTCCCAAATTTCAGTCTAGTGTCAAACAGAAGCAGCCTTAAAAATGTTCTCCCGATGACAAGGTTAAATCAGGAGGTTTACAAAAGAACACCATATGTTATTTATGAAGTTAATTTTACTGGGTTTGTACCATTTTGAAAAAACAAGCAGAATGAAGGAAATTTTGCAAAATTCTTAGAGGTACTTGGCAACCCCTTCGTACATTTCGGGTCTCCAGGGGCCCGTCAAAGTACAAGCTAGCCTCATATGTCAGACCAAATGACCTACGCTATTAACCAGGCACACAGGGAATCAAAGATAATGTCATAAGCCCCAGTTCGGGAGTTTTGTATCTTTTGCATTTTTTGCCCATTACTGAGTAAGAGCCCCTGATCAAAAACGGGTGATTCTAAAAAGGGTGTTTTATGTTTTAGCATGGTCTTTCATCACAGAGCCCTCTGCCCTACACACACACTGACATTGCTCCAAGCTCAGGTGGAATTGGAACTTACGGCACAGGGTCCCCCCTGAGGATGTATGCCAATCGCTTCATTTTGCCACGTGTTTTGCCCTAACAGAATCACCAAGTACGATTGCTGCCGCCCTGACCGATTACCCAAAAGGGGATTCCACAGAACTATGTAATTTACCTCTCGAATATTTTGCCAGCTAATTGAGGCATAAAGCCATTATTCTATGAACTCTCGATTTTTGATGTTCTTTAACTTTCGACATGGAAAAAAATTAAAATGCCTGACATACACGTTGACTGTGGGTTTCTCGGGTGATTCCTAATTGCATTATTCAAGGCTAGCTATAGACCATAAGGGTCTGAAAGAAGGCAACAATTAATTAATTCCTTTGACCCACTTGTGAAAAACTCGGCGGCCTCGGTGGGATTCGAACCCACGCCAGCAAGGGGAAGGCTTTAGTACAGCCAACGCTCTAGCCAACTGAGCTACGAGGTCAAAGGAATTATTCAAATCTGCCAAAATTCCTCTACTAACAATTAATTAATCAATTTATTCTGGACAACCAGGAATGTCCGTAAAAATTGGCAGAATATCAGAAGAAGTTCTTTATAATTGAAAAGGAGCGTTCTTGATTTCCGCTACGCAAGAGCGATGAGGTTGTTTCAAACCTTTACGGATATTTTAATCAAAAGTTTAGGAATGGACGTGGAGAGATTCAGACTAGGGATAAGCAAAACGATGTCCGGGCATACAGCAGATACCTAGCGAGTGAACACGATGAAATATGTCTTTATGTGCGAATAGGCCAAAGTTTTAAAACCAAGGACGGCGACACCGGAAGAGCTATAACTGGCTTGTCTGGCTTCATCGACCTCGATTGTCCAACTCCTTTCATAATTGGGAGGGATCGCTGCAGCCATCTCAGCGGATTTCGGAGTTTTGTGAATACGAAATTCATATCAAAGAGAAGAATAGTGATCCCAGATGTTTACGGACATAACTTTTACTCAATTGTACGTATTAACGTAGCGGATTAAAATCGAAACGCTGAAAGTTCCCCATAGGTTGAATATTGAAGTTATGGTCCCAAAGATTACCTCAGGTTCGTCCATCTATTTTAGAAATCATGTCTGATTTGATTTTTATTAAACTAAACAGGTTGCTGTTTCAAAGAAATGGAAGGCATCTCTTTCTGAGGTCTAACTTCAATAAAAAAAAACAAATAAATGACTATGACACACACTTATCGTTTTCTTAGTTGGCTTAACACACAGAAGACCTTCAACTTGGTGGGAGGTCAAAAAATGGCTAATACAGTTCGGTTTTGATTAGACCGTCAGCGTTTGAATAGCCGCCAGGAACGCGGACTTGCGTAGCCTAACTCGTGTTATCGCATATTACAAAATAAATGCTTGCATTGCTCACATTTATTTTGACGAGTTTTGCAGGAATTCCCGCCCCATCTGCGGGACAAATAAATTGTGTAACCCCCCCCTGGGTTTAATATGCATTGCTAACTACAATATGTTTTAGAATATCTGCTATGGTTTCCTATTTCATGGCTATGGGAATCAAACCTCTGAGTGTTGAGTACTATATTTGCGTGATGACAGGTACCAAGTCGTAATGCAAATACATTTTATTTATTCACAGTTGCTTTTTAATTTATTTTTATATTATGAGGCTCAATTTTCGTTGGCATATATAAGCCAAGGAGGATAAATATAACGCCAATTATTTTGTGTGTGTTTTCTTCCACACATTTCGCTGCTTGTCCGCGGTGAGGCCCCACCCAGATAACCCCTAATAGCACCATTTCGATGTTAGTGGTGGCTAAGAGGGCTCATATAACCTATCGCTGTCGAGTATGCTTACAGTGAAGTTTTAATGTTGCACTTTATTGAATGAACCATTAGTGGCTACATAAGCCAGATAACATTTCCCACCGTACACATTCAAAAACAGCAAAAAATCACTAAAACACTCATTCTATAAGATTTCATTCGCCCGATAGTCCTCAGTTAGCAACTGAATTCGCAACCATTACTGCGAATCTTTGGTTCCTAAAAGGTGACTAACTCCGCACTATACAGCGGTTAGTCTCTGGCAGCAGTCATAACAACTTCACATAAAAAAGAAAATTATATCGGAAATCAAAATACGTTTAAATATGGCCCACCAAATTACCGAAGAAGATCCAGTACTTTTTGCGAAATCTATAGTTATTAACAAAAGTAACATACTTGCTCAATTATAGCCATTCTAAGGAAGTCTAACCGTCAACTACAGAAACAATCTGGGTGCATTTGCAAAGCAAAGTCTGTCCAAAGGAAATGTGATCGACACTAATCTGATCATACCAGTCTGCTTTTACTAGATTTCTTTGACGTTTACTATTATGAGTAGCTAGAAGGCTATTTTAAATGCATCTGGACATAGCCGTAGTCGATCTGAACTGACCATGAGACCGAAGACGGACTTCCTTTCATGTCTTCTAATTCCTGTACAGGCAAACACCCAAGAGACTGCAAAGCAGTGAACGGTGTTAGTGTGGAGGAAATCAGATTGGAATGGCTGTCCACGAGAACAGCCGGAGTGCAGGCTTATCAGCTGATGATATAAGGTATCATCCTCGATATCCAGTGGCCTTCCGTAAAAGGGAGCTCGCTCGAGGCTATTCGCAATTCGTTTAAGTCTACCATGCAGCCTAGCTTCTAAGCTGGCCTATGGTGGTTGACATTTTTGACCTTGATGTAGTTTGATGGCATAGTTCTGAAGGTTCTAGTATTTATGAATACCTACAACTTCTACTGAGTAGTGTTGGTCGTCAGTTTTGACAGTTTCTTTTCTCTTTAGATGAACAGTGTCACCAGGTTAAAATAAAAGTACAGATTGCGAAAATTGGGTGTATTCAGTGCGGTGTAGCACAAAACCACCTTCACTGGTGGTAAGCTCCTGACTCAACACCCGAGAGTATAGAGCTCATGTATCTCTCGTGCGACAGCATCTACGATATAATACCTTCGTTTGGCAGTATCTTCAGGATGGTCTTTTTCGCTTGCAGCTACAATCCCATAACGTCGAATATGTCACAGGCCTTCCATGGATGGTAACATGTCGTCCTTTCGCCAGCACAGTCTGGAAGTCGGGTTACTTTTCCTATAAACTAGGATCCGTTTTTAAATCCACATGGTCACATCTAGCAGTCAATGCGGTTAGGATGGTTTATATGGCCCTTTAAAACGGACGGGAAAACAGGGAATACTGCAATACACTGACTTTGCGCCACATTCCACAAAAAATAGGTTTAGATTTATGGTTACGGTTAAGTTTAGGAATACGTTTAGGGTTTGGGTCCGGGTTAGGTTTCAAATAAAGATTACAATTTATGTTAGGGCTAGGATACGGAGCTTTTTACCCTTCTTGGAATTATGCGCGGGGATCAGATTTATAACTTCAACAGGGAGTTCCTATTACTGCATGAAAAATACTGCCCATTAATTCTATTTTTGGATATCCTTCCCAGCAAGGTCGATTAACTTTCGGTGGAAAGTCTAAACTACGGTTTAGCAAAGAAACACTTTACAAATATCACGAACTATGATCGCATCTTTCTTAAACCGAAGATAAAATACGACTGTGCAATAAATTTTGACTCGTGTTAAGCCTCTTCAATTCCATTTCTGATGCCATAGTGGATAAAGCATGAATGCGTGTTTTTTAGTGACAGAAAGTGCAGAATAATGATCAAACGCACTTACAAAAAATTGCTTTGATCGGTATTCTTCTAATTCTGCTTCGATAACTGAGTCTAATGCAGTCTGAGCAGGATATACAATCCTCAGGTCGGCCAACGAAATTGTGCACTTTATAGATCAGATTATCCCTTATAGACCGCAGACTCCAAGAACAGCACTATTTTGAATTGGTGTGTTAATAAATAGGACTGCTGATAGGAAATATGCCAGAGCATCCCTCATGACATCCAGCAATCCATTACTTTGCCGGGACAGGCAGATCTTTGGTGAATCCTAAGACAGAAAATTATAAGGCTTTTATCCAAGTACGTTTTTGCAGTCACTTTCACAAACTTTGCTAACTCATCACATTTCGAGATATTCCAAGCTTCTCTAGCGATCCCATGGTGGAGCAGAGAAATCCTGAACTGATCATCGGCTGGTTGATGGAAGACCATAAAAACGGGCATTTCGAAAATTCGGATCTTTTTCAATTGCCAACTACTGCACTGCCACGGTGGAAAATGAGGCCATTTCGACAACTGTCCCTTGCATTACTTAAGCAGACAGATGGCATGAGAGTAATAGATAGCTTATGAGGAAAGAATGTCATGCTGTGGTGAACAGGAGAAATCAAACTTCACTGAAAGCAACTATCACGTACATATTTGCAATGGCACACAAATTATTAAAATAAATTTCACAACTACGTTATTGCCCCATTTCATTGCCATAAATGTACAAAAGCTGGAATACTTTCTATGAGATCCATATCAGTCTTCACTGAAATGAAAATGTTAAAGTACTGTGCAAGTTTACTTAGCACTAAGAAGCGGGGTTGAATAAGACAGTCTTCGCAAGCATTCTATGTTTATGTCGCCAGTGAAGATTTCTATTTACGAGGTATAATTAAGATTAACTATTGCAGTGTCATTAATGGGGTTTAGCTTATTAAAAATATGATTTACCGTATCCTGTGGGCATTTTGTCCCCCTTATCTGAAAAAAGCGCTATAAAATGCGCTATGGGGTTGCATAGGTCTTCATTGGGGTAAAATCAGATTTGCGTGAACAGGAGTTAAAATTAGCCGATATAAAAACAGATCACACCAACCATTTTCTTCTGGGTTTAATTGTTAAGTTAGAATAACGTGTATATATATATCACACAATCGATGGTAACTTCGACAGAGTTGTGATAAAAATGAAGTTACAAAACCACGATCAAGATACATTTTCAGGTTTTGACAAGTGTAACGGCAAATGTGATTACACGTGCTAACTACCTCGTTATAAGTTTAAAATACTGAAACGAAAGTATTATATATATATATAGCTAAGTAATCTTTATCATGTGTAAAGCTCAATTAATGAAGAATAAATAACAAGTCTGAAAGCGCGTTGAAGCCCGTTGAAGATAAAAAACCTGGTAGGTCTGTTGGTTTCCAAAATTGATTAACGTTTATATCATTGAAACCTAGCATGCCTCAAAGTGATTACCGTTTCTCACATTAAAAATGTTACAATAACCAGCAGAGGTCAGTTTAATTATGCTTCTCAAAATGTATGCGCTGCAGTTGATTTGACAGTTTATGAAAATCAACGAATCTGCAAAGTTGAGGAAAACACAGTTGCATTGATGTCACAATGGTCAAAAATTTTATGCAAATGTGTTTAACAATATTTAAAAAAAAAGTAAAAGTTATCTAGTGGGCACTGATGGACAAAAAGGAAACTTAGAGAGTTTTCAGTCAGTTTTAACCTTAAACAGCCAGTCTGAGTCTTCATTATGGCCTAAGTGCCGTTAAACTTGGAGTAAGCACAGATACTCATTATCTTGTAGTACAACGTACTGAGAAAATAGTGAGTCATCTGGTATGCGTAAACCCTAAAATATTTTTACAAAACAGGTCAATTGATGCACATAGGACAAGCTATTCGGATTTTTCTACCACAGGGGTAACTGCCAGTCGCATGTGAATGGCTAGGTTTGGAGAGAGTCTGCGTAATCAAAGGTACTTCAAACCTAACGTTCCCGCTGCGCCTACCTTGTGAGGCAATCACGGATATCGACGTCAGTGACGGTTCAACGATGTGTATAGTGGCCACGGAAACTGATCATCACGTTCCGCATCGAAGGCTAATCTAAAGTCCATGCCGGGCGTCGTATAGGGTCCAGTAATGATCCAGAAGCTGTACTGACATTGGAAAGAGTGACTGGCACGTGCGTGTTCTGTTTACCTCGATCACTGAGCAGCCTTCCTTCAAGGGTGAACATTCCATAGCACAACCTAAATGACGGTGGCCACCGGGTTAAGTGATGCAGCGATGAAACAAGGGATCTGTGCTCAAATCCTGGCTTGCCCATCACTCGGGTTGAATATTATGACTTAAGATGGATCAATGACAAATAGCTCTGTTTTGTCTGGGAAGATACACCCACGTAAGCATATCTTTCCCACCATAACGGATGTTAGAGATGGCTGGATTAGAATCACTTGAGCTGTATGAAATATTTAGTTTTGAATCACACTGTATGTTTTGTCTTTTACCATTTTTCTTACGTATTTTTCTTTGCTGAACGTTTTTTTCTATCAGTCAAATTAAGCGGTATGGTTCTTTTTAATGCGAACGGACAAAACCGCAGTGATGTTATAACAACCAAGTTGACCTTTTTAACAGCAGATACAAACATGCACAATGTTCAGTGTGTTCTTAAAGGTCGATTTATTATCGACTGAACATTTGCCTTCTGACTGCATATGTTAGAGCCTGACCTAAATAAGTGATATGGTAATGTACTTTAGAATACACATTTTTGTACATCCATTAATTTTTTTTCAGAAACTGATTTCAAAACACAGACGTGTGATCATATTTTAGGCATTATATCCTGCTTTATTTGAACTGCGTGTTACTATCTCGGATTCTTCTCGTGCCTATCTTATCTCCCATATTAACATCATGTATCGTAATATAAAGTGTTGTAATTAATTGAGTGTATAGAGTGGGATGCGGATAGGTGAACCCCTGAACTATGGATAAAATTCGTATTTAAATAACGCCCGTTTTCATCCATCCAGAAGCACTTTGCGGGAAGATATTTCAGAGGAGAGTGCCCATATCGATGCCCTACTGACTTACGCGTAGCAGTGTACCATGAAAGACAAAGACTAAGACAATTGGAAGGTGTGTATGCGGTATGTATGCGGTGTGTATGCGGTCATGAGATGCCCTACTGACTTACGCGTAGCAGTGTACCATGGAATACAAAGACTAAGACAATTGGAAGGTGACGGTCAGAACGGTCATGAGATCTGACCATCCCTCACATCCATCATCTTGTTCAGAGGAAACCTTTGTTCTTGATGGAACAGCAAAGAGACCAGGAAGAAGATGATTGCAAGTTTACTTTTCTATAATACTAAGAGGGAACGGGTTTTCAAATGCAATATCTAACAGTTCAGTCGAATATGTGCTCCTTTAGGAGGTTACACCAAAGTGTTAAACAAACAGCATGTGCCTTGCTAAAATGGTCAATTTAGCTAAACGTCGCATCGTCCGCCAGCTTTTCACCAAGATTACTTCATAGCTGATGTGCACAAGTAAACCGATGTCTTCTGCAGAAAAGCTATGGGTTCTGCAATCCTTTTGAATAACCCCTTTCTCAAGCTCCGCGCATACTACAGAATTCTGGCTCTCATTGACATGTTGCGTAACCCACCGCAGGTACTATAAGTCAGTGAACGGCCGACCCCAATCATTGAATTGACAGGTGATAAGGACTCTACCCGGATGTCGGGCGTTCAACACTTTCAATAGGCTAACACTACTGTGGTGGCTTCCTGTGACAAATGAACCAAGACTAGGTGTCTGAGGTGAAAACAGATGACACTTGGCCTAACCCAAATCGTCAAGCTTTGGTAGCTCACAGCTAATTTTGTTCATCAAGCCTTTGGACTGGTATATAGCCCTGACTAGC
This sequence comes from Schistocephalus solidus, assembly GCA_017591395.1. Taxonomy (NCBI): domain Eukaryota; kingdom Metazoa; phylum Platyhelminthes; class Cestoda; order Diphyllobothriidea; family Diphyllobothriidae; genus Schistocephalus; species Schistocephalus solidus. The sequence continues at coordinate 280,691 of WEDG01000466.1, read as the reverse complement.
CTCCGTTTGATGAAATGCTCATGCACCCCTCTGATAGAACCATATGAATGTTCATGTTTCCGGTTCTATCTAATTGACATTATGGAAGCACAATAAGTCTGAAACTATTCTGTAACCCTTTCAAAAAGAATGCTTAATAAACATTGCTGCGAGTACTATGCAGTTATGTGTGCAATGCAATAAAAATAATATAAGGGATTTGAGGAGACTTGTGAAATTTTAACGTCAAAATCTTGATCATTTACAACAAATGCATGCAATAATTTTATTCTTGCATGTGACAAAAAATGGTCTTTTTCTTATGCCAAATATTTTTAGAAGTATTTCCTTGTCTTTGCCGGCAAAATTTGACTGCTTATTCTACTACTGACTGCTGTGCGGCTGCTGGCGAGACTGGAGACAGAGCGGAACGAGTGTGTTCCGCAAGCGATGACGGCTAATAAGCCAGAAATGGCCATTGCGGTCTCCATTGTCTTTGTCGGTTCCACTTCATCAACATATGCTACACGTCGCTATGCGACCGCCTGTGAGGGCTCTAGTCTGAGTTCCAGGGCACAACGGAACATAAAGGTTCCTAAAGCGGATCGGTGAGCCGCACACTATCATCATATTCCCGATCACAAACGACAAAAACAACGAGCCCGTGGCTCAATGGTAGAGCGTTCGACTCAATTACCAAAGGTCGCGGGTTCAAAACCCAGGTAAGACAAACTTGGAATTGGGTATGACTGGCTGATGACGGCTAATAAGCCAGAAATGGCCATTCCGTTCTCCCTTGTCTTTGTAGGTTCCACTTCATCAACATATGCAACACGTCGCTATGCGACCGCCTGTGAGGGCTCTAGCCTGAGTTCCAGGGCACAACGGAACATAAAGGTTCCTTAAGCAGATCGGTGAGCCACACACTATCATCATATTCCCGATCGCAACCGACAAAGCAACGAGCCCGTGGCTCAATGGTAGAGCGTTCGATTCTATTACCAAAGGTCGCGGGTTCAAATCCAGGTGTGACGCACTTGGAATTCGGTATGAGTGGCTGATGGCGGCTAATAAGCCAGAAATGGCCATTCCGTTTTCCCTTGTCTTTGTCGGTTCCACTTCATCAACGTATGGTACACGTCGCTATGCGACCGCTTGTGAGTGCTCTAGTTTGATTTCCAGGGCACAACGGAACATAAAGGTTCCTTAAGCAGATCGGTGAGCCACACACTATCATCATATTCCTGATCGCAACCGACAAAGCTATGAGCCCGACGCTCAATGGTAGAGCGTTCGACTCAATTACCAAACGTCGCGGGTTTAAATCCCAGGTGTGACACACTTGGAATTCGGTATGACTGGCTGATGACGGCTAATAAGCCAGAAATGGCCATTCCGGTCTCCCTTGTCTTTATCGGTCCCACTTCATCAACATATGCTACACGTCGCTATGCGACCGCCTGTGAGGGCTCTAGTCTGAGTTCCAGGGCACAACGTAACATAAAGGTTCCTTAAGCAGATCGGTGAGCCACACACTATCATCATATTCCCGATCACAACCGACAAAGCAATGAGCCCGTGGCTCAATGGTAGAGCGTTCGACTTAATTACCAAAGGTCGCGGGTACAAATCCCAGGTGTGACACACTTGGGATTGGGTATGACTGGCTGCTGACGGCTAATAAGCCAGAAATGGCCATTCCGGTCTCCCTTGTCTTTGTCGGTTCCACTTCATCAACATATGGTACACGTCGCTGTGCGACCGCTTCTGAGTGCTCTAGTTTGATTTCCAGGGCACAACGGAACATAAAGGTTCCTTAAGCAGATCGGTGAGCCACACACTATCATCATATTCCCGATCGCTACCGACAAAGCTACGAGCCCGACGCTGAATGGTAGTGCGTTCGACTCAATTACCAAAGGTCGCGGGATCAAATCCCAGTTTTGCCACACTTGGGGTTGGGTATGACTGGCTAATGACGGCTAATAAGCCAGAAATGGCCATTCCGGTCTCCCTTGTCTTTGTCGGTTCCACATTATCAACATATGCTGCACGTCGCTATGCGACTGCCTGTGAGTACTCTAGTCTGAGTTCCAGGGCACAACGGAACATAAATGTTCCTTAAGCAGATCGGTGAGCCACACACTATCATATATATATATATATATATGAGAAAAAGGCGATCTCAGGGACTTAAGGTGTATATATATATATATACTTAATTTGGTTGAAATTGACAGATGTCGTCGTAAGTATAAAATACAAAGGAATTTTCTCCCCTTCCCTGAATTTCCTTGAAGTAGCAGTACCCAATTTATACTTGTTTCTGTTAAATTTAGCTTATGTGAAATATAAGTACCGAACCTTTAAAACGAAGATATGTATCAAAATCATTCGGCTGGGCAATCATATTCAAATACGTGGTCGTTTGGGTCACATTTGAAGACTCATCCAAATTTTGAACCCCGTTGTCCAAAATCCTGAGTGGCACTAATAAACATGGAGTAAAAATGCGCATTCGATCAATTGAAAAACACTTTTTATAGTAAGCTATCTATTTAAAATGCTTTAGCTGACGGCAAAACCAAGAAAAATATCGGTAATTTTAGTCAGATTTTAAATTTTATGAAAGGTACTGATACCTTTTGGTAGAAGCAAGAGATCTTTTTTTTGTATCTGAGCCATTGAAGCTAAATTTGCTTGTTATTAGGCCCCATTTTGAGATTATTATTATGCAACCGATTGACCATATAACTACTGATATATTGCTTAAGCGCCTAATTGTTGTTCATTCTGTTTCGAAATTCAATATAATCAGCATAAAGACCACAATAAGTGTATTTTTCAAACTTGAAGATTTAAAATTCCCATCCGATGATGATCATTTTAATGGCGCTTGTAAACAAAGAATTACCCTTTGTCATTGTAACTGCTCTTATAGGACGAAATCGTAGTGAATTGTGAATCTGTTTTTTACATCTTGTCCTCAGGCTGCTTCGCAGATTACGCCGGATGAAAAAATACTTTGGATTACAAAAGGTTTTATGGTTAACGTTTCGGGATAAATAAACCTCCTTTGAGAATTTAAAAAATCTCAACTACACAAAGTTTAGTGCAGCCATTCATATAGGCACTTACTCCAAAATAGGGTAAAGTATAATTCTTCTCAAATTTATATTTATTAAACTTCCTTAGACACATATTCTGCACGAAAAGGATAATTTCTGGAAGGGATAAGTGAATTATGAAAATATGCAAGAATTGGGTGCTTAAAAATTATAATATGCGTTTCATGTTTGATAGCGATTTAGGCCGGGTGCCAAATGTATGCTAAGAATGGACATTTCCGGCTTATTAACGGTCATCAGCCGGCCACAATTAACCCCAGGTTTACGGCTCTTGAGGATTAAACTCGTGGTCTGTTGGCCAGAAATGTAACGTTCTAACCGTTGAATTACGGACACGCTCTCCTGTCAGTTGTGCTCGGAAATATTAGTTACGGCAGATTGCGTTCAGCAGTTACCCGACTCGACCTGTAAAATAACGCCCGATGAACCTCGGTCGTACAAACCCTGAGATTAAGTATGGCCGGTTAATGACGGCTCTTAAGCAAAAAATGACCATTCAAGTATTCTTAATCGTAATCAGTAGTCGCACTTTACAGAGATAACTGGTCACTTTGCAGCTACCTACGGGGATAAGAACGTCCAAAACGTGATCATTGCGCATACCTTTTCCTATGTATATATAATGGTAGTTGGGCACTCACCGATCGGTTACAGGACACACTCATCCCGTTATGCCTTGAGGCTAACTCTCAAGCCCCGCCAGCAACCGTAAGGCAGCTAAGGAAATAGGCAGAATAACATGACCGACAAAGACAAGGGAGACTGGAATGGCCATTTCTGGCTTATTAGCCGTCATCAGCCTGCCATACCCAACCCCAGGCGCTGCGGCGCCCAAGGCTCGAACTCGCGACCTTGTTGGTCAGAAGTCCAACGCTCTACCCCCTGCGCCACGAGCTCGTTGTCATGCCGGTTTCGATCGGAAATATTAACAATGGTATTTGGGCACTCACCGATCGGTTGCAGGACTCATTCATCCCGTTATGCCTTGAGGCTTACTCTCAAGCCCCGCCAGCAGCCGTAAGGCAGCTCTGGATAAAGGCAGAATAACATGACCAACAAAGACAAGGGAGACTGTAATGGCCATTTCTGGCTTATTAGCCGTCATCAGCCAGCCATACCCAACCCCAGGCACTGCGAAGCCCGAGGCTCGAACTCGCGACCTTGATGGTCAGAAGTCCAACGCTCTACCCACTGCGCCACGAGCTCGTTGTCATGCCGGTTTCGATCGGGAATATTAACAATGGTAGTTGGGCGCTCACCGATCGGGTACAGGACTCACTCGTTCCGCTGTGCCTTGAGGCTAACTCTCAAGCCCCGCCAGCAGCCGTAAGGTAGCTAAGTTTATAGGGAATATTAACAAACGTAGTAGGCGCTCACCGATCGGTTACAGGACTCACAAACTCTCATGCCCCACCAGCAGCCGTAAATCAGCCAAATGTATAGGCAGAATAACATGACCGACAAAGACAAGGGAGACTGGAATGGCCATATATATATATATATATGAGGAAGAAAGAAGTTTCGTCGGAAAAAATCGAGTTTTATAATATATATATAAGTTTTATATATAAGAAAAGATGAACTGCTTAAGGAAAATAGAAACTTTAATGCCTACATTTTTGAGACTGGTCCCCTAGGTCATCATCAGACGACGGGTAGTGTATAGGAACAATACTTTAATTGAATGTGTTTACCGAAGGATTCTATGGTTGGGCGAAATCCGAACCAATACGCGTGGAGTGCATTTTGTCATCTTGTGGTGATTGGTTCTGCGCGTTTGAATTTGTCCTTAACGATTTTGTAAGCGGCATCATAGTCGATATGCCAGTTGATGCATATTTCATCTGAGTGCATTGCTTCCAGAAATTCACGGCCTTTTACCAAAGAATTTCGCCTTTTCTTATTTAATAGCTTGGGATGCCTATATATATACCGACAAGACAACAAGCGCGTGGCGCAGTAGGTAGAGCGTTGGAATCCTGCCCAACGGGTCGCGAGTTCGATCCTCGGGCACCGCAGCGTCTTGGGTTGTGTATGGCTGGCTGATGACGGCAAATAAGCCAGAAATAACCATTCCAGTCTCCCTTGTCTTTGTCGGTAATATCATTCTGCATATATATATGAAAACGCCCTACAGGAAATGGAGCTCTACTCTTAAATTTTCAAGTTGGTAACACCAACCCGTCGTCAGACAAATGAGCAGAGAAAAAGTGATATGTTCGAATTAGATCAGTAAGCGGGACAGGATATATGAATATCAAAGGTGTGAAACAGCATTTAGAGCTAGATTGATAAAGAATAGTTTCGACAATTAGAACACTGATCAATAGCTCAGACCAGTAACAACAGATGCGCTCGAGCAAAGAGCAGATAGTCCACAGACAGGGTCTAGCAGATGGGCCATAAGCACTTTATCGAAAAGACGTTCATCAGTGTCTCGCCATCTGTCATTTGTTATCACTGTAGATTGGATATTTATTCACTCAGCAATTTCTTACTGAGATTCTTAGTTCACCACCTCCACTTGCGGTCACTGTAATCATCTTATATCGACCTCTTCGTTCGTAGTAGATGAAAATGTTGCAAGGAAAGTTATACTTTCTTTGTTCAAGCCAACCATCACTGACTAATGCCCATACAGCGTCGAAAACCTCGGTATGAATATTTGACACTAGTTTTATTCACTCAACCAGGTTTTATTTTAGTGACTTCTGTCCCTCTGGCCATGGAATAACGTCCACAACAGCGGTAAGCGCATCCAGTCGGTTCGAAGTAACTGTTAGTCCTTTTGCGTTGTCAGTTAAACCTGTTATCCCTTGCAAACCACACATAAGAAGAGGGAGCTTGTTGGACTAAAAACTATAAAAATTGGTCATTTATGAATTAGCATGTTGAATGATGGAGCATGCCAAATGTGCAGAGTGAGCCTTAGCTGTGGTATGTGGGATAGATCATACAATCGTCAAGTATTTGCCACTTGACGAAACCTTGAAGTGTCCTGTTACCTGCTTTCCTCATGGAGCATGGAACAAGTTACCATTCGCGCCATGGCTTCATCGTACGGAAGACACGGTTCAGTCTTAATAAGAGATATCTGTTTGGGAGTTTCGCTAAACGAAATTTTAGCAATTTTTAGATTTTCCATAATGTACGAGAATAATCTACAGTAGTCTGACGCTTAATGTCATGAATCTCATTAACCGAATGTTTTCAAGTATAAGGACCGTAGGCGCTCCCCTTCCGACGCTGTCCTTGACAGGTCCTTCTTCTTATATTACGGTCCGCTTCCTATCCTCGGGAAAATCCTGTATAGTTGGCTCGTTTTTCCATCCACATTTAACTGGTCATAGACATTTAAACATATCTCCGAATATTCCCTAAGGCACTCTTGGCATAGAATATTATCCAGAAAATATCACATGGTTTAAAATTTTCAAGCATTACTTGCGAGGTTTATAGGACTAGCGAGTGACCAAAGTTCCATCATTAGTCAGCCGCATTACTATAAACTAAAAGTAATTTAACTTTTTGGTGCGCTAATCTCTCCCGGATCGGAGTATCCTGATGCTTATTCATAGTTTAACTTGATGATATCGTGCATGGGAATCAGGGCTAACTGGGTTTGTCAATTTCATTAAATTTTACTTTTATTTCGTATGTCACAGCAGAGTAGCCGATTTACGTTGGCATAAATCTCTGCTCTAGATCAAGTTACATTTACACAACTGGGCAAGTGCTGAGAAGTGTCAAATGAGGGGCCTATAGCGAACATTAGTTTTGATGTGTTATCCTAATTGGTGATACGCTTGGTTTCAAACTGTACGTTTCACGTTCCTAACACGCTCAACCGCTAAGAGATCGGACACGATTTCCATGAAGTTCGCGCAGCTAAACCTATCTGCCGGGAATTTAACTCATCAATGGTTCCCATAGTGTACCCAATTTAATCTCTGGTATGTAAGAATTCCAGTTTTCCGAAGTTGGGTTTCAGTGTGCGAAGTTGCCGCGACAAGACTTCCAAGTTTCCATCTGAAATTGAATAGGAATATTTGAGTAGAATTGCCATAGCCCCGGCAAACCGACCGCGTAATCTTCATTATTCGACAACGAGCAACCACATACTACGAATATTTAATAGCTCTGAGATATCGGACAAAATTTAAAAGCGTAATACGGAACTCGACCGTGGGCATCGTATTTTCATAGACAATCAGGGATAGCGCAGAGTACAGAACAGTGTTGTTAAGGTTTCTTCAAAACGCTCCTTTGAAATACTGTGCAATCCTATACAAACCCACTCATTTGAGTATCACAGTGAGTTCGTAATTGCAAATGTTGCCCGAATGAAAAGTTAATAGAGGTACTTTTAACTTTTCGGGATTCAGTCTTGATTTTTTATCCCAAATGGCTGTCTTCATCCACCTGGTCCATTAGACTTGTAGTGTATGCAATATATATTTTAAATGTTATAATTACTTTTATGCAATGAAACCGTTTTTCTACGTATAAGAAAACGTAATCATGGCCTTACAATCGCCATATTCACCCTCCACATTTATACTCTGGTAGGCAGCTGCTTTAAATAGAAATCCATGACGCAGGGCAGGAGCTTAAATAAAATTTTTATGAACTTCGCTGTGGATATTTACCATGCAGCAACTGTTATTTTGGAATCGTAAGGCGCGTTTTAGCGTTTTTCTGGTTCTATTGCAAAAAACTGCAAACGGTAAACAGAGGACACTTTTAATAATTGTGTATAGGGCAAGCAGAACATAGAAAGCTTTTTCATTGTTTGTTTGACGAAGTGTCCCATTAAAATAAATGACGGGGTGGTTTATGTATTCATTTCACCAAAAGTAAATTTGTAATTTACTGAAAAACGTCTGCCACAGTACACCTCCCCGGAGTCCGAGTTGTGTTTGCAAGAAATTCCGCAAAATTAATGAAGCGTGTTTCCATGGCAAGTTGAGTGGGTCCCCGTTGCCTCCCAACCAAAGAAAAGAAACGGCTTTCCATTAAAATGTTTAACATGACGTTTGAATTTCACAAATTCATTTGATACTGGCGAAATGTTAAGGGTTCAGGCAACATTTTTGCAGCCGAAATCGCACGCTATTTTTACATGTTCTTCCGTGTTTTTGGTAAGCCATCGACTTGCTGCATGTTTCAGCCGCTACTCCTACACTACCTCACTGCACTGCGTAAAGCAGGGTAGACAACCAATGAATACACCCTACATTAATTGGCTGCTTGCTTGCACCAATAATTCAACTTATATTTAAGCTGATGGGGTGAAATTCACCTAGGGCTTTCCTTACCAGAAAGCGATGGAAGTGCTCTATCTCCTGCTGTTGGCGAGTGTGCCACTGGTTTCGGCAGATTTTGCGAATGAACCTCTGTCGAACGTTCAACTGAAGAAGTATGTAGAGGAAGATAAAAACACATATGACTGCGTTATTTTCGTTAATGACCGACACAATGAGTCGGACCTCGGGAAAGATAACATAATGAGCAAAATCGTTGAAGTCCTAAAAGTCATCGGAAATGTAAGTTGTGATTCATTTCTACCTTCAGTAATTTAATTACATTCTCCATTCTCCGCTGGAATTAGTTGCTAAGAAAGTTTGTCATTTTGACAGTAAAACCTGAAAATAAATTCCTAATTATCAGGCATTCTATTATCCAGAGAACATTGAAGAAAAAGTGAAGTTCTTTCTGATCTCATTCAGTCTTTTGCTTTCATCTGCAGAAAGTGAATAACATTGAGGCCAAGGCAGGTATTTACGCCTCGAAGGAATTCGAAGGAAAAGCTTTTGTAAGTCCTACTTTTACTCAGAAAAAAATAGCCATTCTAAAGCTTTACTTCAAAGCCTGAGATAATGGGTGGCCATATATATTATAGCCAAGTCCAGGGAAATTTTTAGCTGACAGCTGCTGGATTTTCTACTAAATGCGTGCGCTTGAAATAAACTCCGGAATTCAACGGAGAAATTTATGTTTAAAATTATAGATCTATTCACCGACTGGTCCTCTGAACACGGATATTTCCGACAGCCGCAGTATTCACGATGCTGGCCTGCGGGGAGCTGAACTGTAAGTTAACGTCTGTGAGCAGATGTGCAGGCTTCTACTCGGAACGTATTCTTGCTCTCATTTTTTAAAATGTGACCAAGCCAACGAGTTCAAAGTCTGTTTATAGTAAACATAAGCTCCTGATTTCACTGTCTATGTCCGATAAGCCAGTCAGCTTATGGAAAAACTATTCCTTGTTATCTGAGCTAAAGCCGCGTGTTTGCATTAAAATGAAATAATAAGCTCAACATGGTTTAAATAAAATTAGTCGTATGAAAATATAGCAAAGACTAATTAGATCCTTTTTTCTGGTGGTTATGTAGCGCTTTCACGTAAAAAATGTATGCAGTTCTAGGTAAACATATATTTCTCTACATTTAGTGCGGCAAAGTCCGGCAAGAAGAACATTCTCTTGGTGGTCGGTCCGATGAAGTCTGCACCTAAAGATGCACCGTGGGCTCCCTCACACCTTAAAGCTTTGAATGCCGTTCTCGGCGCTTTTTATGGCCTCTATGTTGTGAGTTTGTGTTAAGTATAATTTATAATGTATTTATTAAACCCATCAGTCATATATTGTTCTTAATGCGAGATTGAACTACTCAAACGTTGAAATCGTAGTGGCTTGCGTGCCACAATATCTTGGAAACAATTTCATGAAAATAAGGAACACTGACTTTTAGGGTGGCGATATATATATAATTATATGCTTATAGGACTTCATTGAGCCACGAAGACTAAAAGTTCTCTTTTAGAAGACAATAGATTGCTGACACGCGACTGCTCATAATTTTTGAAGTAATTATTCTGATCGGCGAAGAAAGAAAAATTCTCTTTAGTCTTTCATGATGCAGTAGTATGAATCAATTAATAAAGAAATGCAGCAGTTGTGCATAATTGAAAGTAATGACGTATTCACATTAATTGAAGCCCCATATATAAGACCCAGATGAAATGCACCTTCACACTGAATAATCACAAAAGGCAATGTTACTAATCTATTTTAGCCCCTACAATATCGTGAGGCACACCCAGACCAAGCCGCCAAATACGCAACCCTCGGCCTGCACGCCGGGAATGACACGGACTTAGACTGGGTAGTGAAGCACGCACTGGGAATTGAAAAGGGACGTGTCATTGCGAGGGACTTGTGTGGCGCCGACCCCGAAAGAATAACGCCCACGGAATTTGTGAAGTACACGAAGTTTGTGTTGAACAACTATACCGACATCACAATAGATTCGGAGGCGATTACCAACGAGTCCTACCCAATGATTACAATGGTCCAACGTGCCAGCATAGGTAGGTCCAGAATTATACACTATTTACTTCTTCTGACTGCTGTTCTTGAATTCCGTGTGAAAACTCACTAAAAACTCTCCTTATTACGTCAAGGTAGTTGGTTACCCGCCCTGATTATATAGGAAGTGTTTTTTACAGTTTCGACAAATGCCGTCGAAATCTAAAGAAACTACGGAATCTAGACCTCTAGAGATTGCTTGATGCCTGTTCCTCTGTCCGTAATCTGTCATCCTTCTGGAATGTATCCTGTTCCACAGGAACATTTACTTTGACTACCAGGGTTCCCACTCGGACCATCATCTTGATGCCTTATGCCGTTTCAGTCGGGAGGAAACTGAGTCAACCTCCCAAAGTTAGACAAAGGTTATGGTATCAGTCATATTTTGCCGGAGTCAGCAGTTCACATATCTGGTTTAGAAAACATTCCCCAAATGGCTTAAAGAAGTCTCTTTTCTCGTGCCCCCACAGCACTTCCTCGATTCAACGGAAGTGTGATGAAGCTCGAGTACATCGGAAAGAAGCCCGTTAACACCCAAAAGGCGACTTCCAGCGCATCACTCTACTTACTCGGCCTTGGCAACACCTACGATACCGGCGGTGCCGACCTGAAGGTCAGTGGTGCCATGGTGGGCATGTCGCGAAAGAAGTGTGGTGCAGCTGCCATTGTCGGTTTGATGATCACCGCCAGTGAGCTGAAAGCGCCTGTCAACCTCCACGGCCGACTTGCTGTTGTCCGCAATAACCTCGGCATGCGAAGCTTCACGGTGGACACAATAGTGAAGGTGAATTCAGGCAAACGTATTCGAATCGGCAACACGGCGGCCGATGGCAGAATGATCCTCGCGGACCTCCTCTTCCACGCAAAGAATGAGGTAATTTTGGCGGAAAAGTAACTAACCCCTCTATCCAAAATATTAGTCTTCTGTGTAGGCCAATTTCTGACCGTGATTTTTTCCATTACAGGCGTTGAAGGATTCAAATCCTGACAAGCACATATTCACGGTCGCCACGCTCACCACCCACGTCATTCGATGCTATAAATACATTGCGGTAAGAAGACATAACAGTCATTTAAACGCTTTGATGACATAAATCCTGATGCTTCAATCAACTGTTTCGAGGTTTAGAACCCACACTATGCATAACCACCTGACATACTGTAAACAGGCGTAATGCAGGTTAAAAATAATTTGCTATTTATTTAGCAAGTTCACGGACAGGCATCATTGAATATTGCGTACCTTAAGCAACATAACCCTTCACTTAGCTGCCCCATCACCTGTGCGGATTCTGTAGAGACAGTAATTAACAGCTCAAAAGCGACCGTTAACTATTTTCAGTTACTTATAGACCGAACGTTAAATTCTAACCGCTGGGCATGTGTTCCGTTCGAATTTCATAGGGAATAATGGACAACGGACCAGCAGCATTAGCAAATACAGCCGAAGAATTGCAAAAAGCTGGGGATAAGGTGGCTGACCTCGGAGAGGTTAGTTATTTCTTTTCTACGGCAATCTTGCCTTCCTTTACTCTATGTTATCCTTTAAAAAAGACCATTGTGTATTTTCGGCTTCATCTAGCTCTAGAAATAGTAAATATACACTTGAATTACGATTTTTCTGTTTGATAGATTTCCGTCGTACGAAAAGAGGACTATGATTTCAATCTGAACACCTTAGAGACTGAGGATCTTCTTCAGAGCAACAACGCGGCCGATGACGGTACGAATCGTGGTCACCAGATTCCGATGGCGTTTATGGTTCAGGCCAGTGGACTATCAGAAGTAAGCTACTACTGAATTATAAAAGATTAAAAAGTAGTATGCGTGTACTTGGAATCAAATGATGGCCTCGGTTTTTAGAAGGCACAATGCATAGAGCGCCTTAAGTTGAAGCGTGGGAAAATGACAGTACTGCTTTAGGAGAACGCCATGGATTCTGTCACATCCTGCATACTTTTGATGAGATTTTTATTGCTCTTCATTTCTAGCATGGCCTGAATGCTGCGAAGGAAAATCAGCTGAAGTATACCCACTTGGATGTATCAGGCAGCGCTGGGTTAATCGACACTGTGCCCACTGCCTCGCCACTCTCAATGATGACCATGAAGTACCTCGTACATGAAGAACCGAAAAAGAACTCGCAATAAAACAACGCAAACCTGTCAACACATCGCTTTATTTGAAAATAGACTCACCTGTACCAAAGTCTCTGATATTTAAATAAATCCTTGAAATCTCATACGCACATGCGGATGTTTAATTTCCCTAGGTTTTTGCCCTAAAATCTAATAGCCGCCTATGTGAATGGCCTTTTTGTTAAGTGGTATTGTTGCTGTCTTCGTCCACCTGGAGAGCTAAGTTAAGACGCATTGAAGCGGTAGTCGAACAGAGGAAACTGGAACCTTGCAAAACCTTTATTAGCGCAAGCTCTTGAAAAAAGGACCACGGACCAAAAAAATATATTTTTGCTTTCTAAAAAATTACCTAGGGGAAGATTACTGATGGCAACTTGCGAGAGTGACTACGAGAATTAATGCGTTTCGCACTAGAGGATAGCAAATGGTCATTCTTACTTATTTTCCCATTGCGGCCGCTGCGGATACTATTTTCGTGGTGCTGTCGTGTCTAGTAGGAATATGCGTGACTTGGGAACAGCGGTGATATTAGGATTGGATCCTCACTGATATTCTCCCATTACCGATATTCCTAGACACATATGCTAAACTGCTAAACTGGTGACGAAGTTTTGTGCAACCACACTAACCGGAACACACTGTAATAACACGACAATGAATACAGGCCTAGGGTTACGTTTTGGGCTTAGGTTGACTTAGCCTGCATACGTAGGCATCTATTACGGTCTAATTCAGGGGTAAAACAATCAGACCACCGGCCCCGTAGTACGCGCCTACTTATCGATTTTGTGCATTACTAAGGTTGTTAAATAGTTCGTTGCCAGTTTGTGAGATCGCGCAAAAATTCGTTGCCAGAGTAACATTAAACTACCAAATATCATACACGCTGCTTTAACGCCCTGCATCTCGTCAGGTACATCAGGTTCGCGTAGCTCAAAGTCTTGCATTTCTATTTTACCTTATGTTGATTTTTTACCAATTGTTAAAAAATAAGCAGCGTTTTCTCTGTATGAAAACAATGCTGTAAAGAAATTTACATAACACAAGACTCATAATGGTTTGACTGGGACTGCCGGTCTATAGAGGCATGATGCACTTCCGTTAACCACTTACATGAAGCCTTTTATTTCTCAATGAATAACTGGGTCTGTCTGAAGCAGGTGACCAGACAATTGCGCGAAGAGGCAGTTTCCAATTGTTCAAAAATAAGCAGCATTTTCTCAGTGGGAAAATAATTCTGTATAGCAATTTACATATCACGTGACTCGTACTATTTTGGCTGGGAATACTAGTTTATAGAGGCACGTACTTCCATTAACCAAGTACATGAAGCCTTTTGTTTCTCAATGAATAGATTGGTCTATTCGAAGCCGGTGGACAGACAATTGCGCGAAGAGGCAGTTTCCAGGTAGCCTGTCATATGGAGAATTGATGTTACCGGAAGTGATGTGCTCTTGGATGCCCTTATTTCGTTATAATATTTGGTTGGGTAAGGAAAAACACCCACTAGCCGATGCAAGCGAAAATGACGTGACGTTTCCGATTCAAACTCCAACCCATCTCCGGAAAACAGCATCAAATAGGTGGTTTAGAGCATGAATCCAAAACGTTAAGCGAATAAATATCTTGTCCCAGCGTTTATATCTAATTCTTCTCATTCGCTGTCATAGTTAGCCCATTAAGTGACTGTCATCCGCTAACGATCTCTTAGGTCTATTGAACGCTAATTCCTCTTTAAAAAGACCCTCATATACGGCTTGGTAGTTTAGCTCAGTTGGCTAGAGTGTTGGCTGTACTAAAGCCTTCCCCTCGCTGGCGTGGGTTCAAATTCCACCAAGGCCACCGAGTTTTTTACAAGTCGGTCAAAGGAATTATTCAAAATCTGCCCAAATTCTCTACTAATTAATTGTGCCTGGTAGTCAACGTGTGGATTCTAGATTGAGTGTTTAGGAAATCCTGCTTGGGCAGTCAGCTTACTGTATCAGAATTAGTGGATTCCATACGTTGCAGTAGGCTGGGTGGGTAACTTGACCAAAGTGTGATTAAACTCCCGGCTGCCGGTGGCGCCTCGTAGCTCAGTTGGCTAGAGCGTTGGCTGTACTAAAGCCTTCCCCTTGCTGGCATGGGTTCGAATCCCGCGGAGGCCACCGAGGTTTTCAAAAGTGGGTCAAAGAGACTTTAAAATTATGTCTACCCACGGTTTTATTGCGCATAAAATCGTCGGTAACTTGCAGGTACAGATATATTTAAAAAAACCCACAAAAATATTCTTCTTTGTACTTGTTCTTCAGAAAATCAAATTTTCCTTTAATTTTCTGGTTGAAGAAATTGTAATTTGGTATTAGTAAACTTTCCCAGTTTCAGCATAATTGTGACAACGACCTGCCATTACAATTGCATTTTGGTTTTATAAACCATGTGCCGTATACATTCTGTCTAAAGAAAATCACAGATTCCTCTACAATATGAGAAAGAAGTCATACACAGCTCACAATTTTTTTCCATGAGTATGGACCATGTTTGTTACTTTGTAAGCAACATTAATTAATGGTAAGGTACAATGCTCTATGAAGGAAAATCTCACAAGTAGAAAGTTTGTTAAAAGTAAAACATGCCCTTTTATCGAGTAATCTTCAACAAAATGAATACACGAAGGAACGTCCTTGTGGATGTTTTCTATAAAATATATTTGAATTTATAAGACCATCAAAGAAAATTGGGAAAATGTTTGCAACGAAAAAAGTAAATGTTTTACAGAATGCTATGGTTCACACGGTTGGAAGGAAGTGTGTTTAAAAGCCGTCAACCTGAATTGAATGAAATGGGTAAAAATGACTTGTATGACCGCCCAAACTGGACACGGAAACAGGAACGTCCATTCGAAGAATTTTAATGAAAGGTGAATTTTCCTTGCATGTGAACCTCCCCATGAACTGTAACACACAACTAAACTTTAACTTTAAACCTAACACTAGTCATGCCATAAATCTAAACCCTACAGTTAAGACGAACCGAAGCCTTAAATTTCAACATCCTCCTAAACCTATCACCAAATCCGAGCTTTAACCTCAACCTAACCATCATCTTAATTCACAACCATATTTTCCCTGAATTTGGCGCAAAGTCACATGTATCTTAGGTGTTTCCTTTTTCCGTGTCCTGTTTGGGCGTCAAAATAACCCAGTTATTTAACTGAAGGTAATTTAGCTTATTTTAAATGTTCATATCAATTTTCGGAGCAAAAATGAGAAAGTTTGCGTCTACGAATATACTTCCCATCCAAGAAGTACTTTCAGGAAATAAAAATCTTAATATAGTTGAATACACCAACCTCATAGCGTTTTCATTGGAGTATGCTGAAGAAGATTAACCTTACACTGAATGACGTGTATGCGACTAGTCCCAACTTTGTGGCAGCTGAGTTTACAATCAAAAAAGTCTGCTCCTGAAAAAATAGTTCTAACCCCTTCTGGTAGATAGGGAACTGTGCCATATCCTCGTCACGGTATGACCTTATTGTTCGGTGCATGCTAATACCTGGTACTCTATATGATGCTTGCTGTTGTATTCCGGTGATTTGAGAGCAAAACGCGCTCGGTAATTGAATTGTCTTGAAAGACTATGTACCGAACAAAGTAAATTAACATAATATTTGGGAAAAATAGCAAAGTGACACTGTGCGTGAGACTAGAATGAATAAAGTATTCTTTGACATCGGCAATAGAAGATCTGACGTCATCTAAGAAGAGAGGGCAAATCACTTAAAAACAAAGGAAAAGCAGAAAGAATTCGATTAATTTCTAAGGATAATAATTTTCATGGAGTTAGAAAAAGCCGTCATGTTAAACTCGCGATACCCATATTAAATTTTGGTATTCTACGTAGACTGCAAGCGATTCGTTAGTTTCATCAGAGTGCGAAAAAAATTATAGTCAAAACTGAATGGCAAAAAAGAGTCCATACGCGGTTTAATGATTTTGGAAAAGCTTCTGACTCTACAATACACCAGCAGGTTCCTAAATGTTTAGATTTACAATCTATTATTCCACTTAAGCAGATACCCAGGATTATAAATTGATCTAAGTTAGAATTGTCCGATTGTATGCAGTAGTAAATCCTACTATAGAAGAAGCCTGATGTCAGCACCTGCTGGTAAATAAAAAAATGTAACCCCAGGGGCTTACGGTTGGTGAACTTTCAAAATCCTTCCTCCAGTGGGTGCTGTTTCCTAGTCAAATGAAGTCAGTTATTGAGGTCTTTATGGCTTTTGTTATATCTTTCTGTAGCTATCCAATGAGCTCAATTTTTGAAAACTTTTCAGCTCCAATTAGGCCTGCGGAATCGTTAACCATTTGACGGGTGCACCAACCGTTACTTTGATACTAGTGTAAACCTCAACTGAGCAATATTTACACCTTTATCCCGACCCAATCAAATTCCTTTCTCTCCAAGAAACCGTGCTTCGACTAACCACTAGTAACCCCTTTCCTACATGCGTAAGGGGTGAAAATTTTCGGTATGTTACTTGGACACACATTTGATTTCTGTATAGTCTGATTGGTATTGAAAGGACGAGTAACAAATTGCAGTTAGGTGCTGATTCCTGCAAGCATTCTCAGCCATGCACAACTTCCAAATTCACTGTATCACACATGGAAGTAAGTCTTGTTCAAAACCTTTTAAGTTCCCGGTGCTATGTCATTGAGCGCCCAACTAAAGTAGATAATAGTAGGCGTTCTCTGACCGACCATCAGCCAGCAGAGTGTACTTTTGTCATGATTCATTTCTTATGGCACAGGCACCGTGTAATCACCGAAGAAAACTTATATAAGCAGCAATCCTGCTACCTACTTAAATGATGAATATCGGGTTTGCGACTGAATACTTCAAAAGCCATACCCAACCTCCACTTTACTCTATCACATTTGAAAAGGAAGTTTTATTCAAAAAATGTCTGACCTCCGGGCATTAGCAAATACTGATCAAATTCACTGATAGGCCCTAAATAAACCTTCACTAGATAGTGAGGCTCTTTCAGCCCTTCAATTCTTTTAGAAGTTTGAAGCCAACAAAAAGAATTTTATATGTTTTTCTGCAAGTGTCGTGTAGTGTTAATTTGATCCATAATTTCCTCGGTTACCTATATTTGACCACAGGCAACTGGCATTCAGAAAAAATCCGAGGAGCCCGTTTCATATAGCGTTGAAAAGATTAAGATCCTTTTTAGTTCCCAGTGCTACATAATTGAGCGCTTAAGTGAAAGCAGATAATATTAGGCGTTCTTTGATCAACCATCACCCAGCAGATTGTACCCTAGTCCAGATTCATTTCTTATGGCACAGGCACTTTGCAATCACCGAAGAAAACTCATGTAAGCACCAATCCTGCTACTTACTCAAATGAAGAATATCGGGTTCGCAACTGAATACTTCAAAAGAGCCAAAGTCTAAAAACATCAAGCTATTTTAAATTAAAAAACGAAAGCGTTTATGTGTGTGCCTTCGTTTATAATAAGGCAGTCCAGATTAAATTTATGCTGTGCGTAATAGAGAAATACAATATCGTTATTTGTCAATTTATTAGCGAGTTTCATGTTTGGTGTAAGAGACAGGCTTGCTTCTAATGCGTTTGTTTTAATAAAGTCTTCTGCTACTGAAAAATAATTTCACTTCTATTTTGAAGCTTTACTTGCAGTAAATTGTATTTAATTACACCTTACCGTTGCTTAGTTGCTATTACTAACAACAAATAAACTGGTAATTATTTCTATTTTAGCGAGCTTTGATGTAGCGAAAAATTACGACTGATCTCATAATTCTAACAATTCTGTATCAGATCAAACTGCGTAATCAATGCTTGGCCGGTATATGTCGCATTCAACCCGCAAATGACTGCAACTAACTCACATGAACAGATTCGGCGAAAAATTCGTGTTCCATCCTTTCCATATCCAAATGTTAAAGAACCGATTGTCGTAAAAACAAACAACCAACCTAATAGACGAGTGAGACACATTTTGTGAGAGGATCGAGAAGGTAGAGGCCCCATCGCAAAAGCAATAGTTATTTACAAGCTGTTTGTTATTCACTATTTGATCCAAAATAACAGACGTCGACAACACCAAAGGGATGTAGCAGTTTTGAGATGCAACTGCTCTGCAAGCCACCCAAAGCTATCGCTAATGATCGTACTTTGCGCGATGATAACTGGGTCGTCCGCATCAAAGTCACTAAATGCCACCATTTTGTGAAAAGGAAGTTGTTTGATGTGATAATTACCGCTGTTGCTGAAAGCGCTGATCATCCGCTTGCTCTGCGCGTAACTAACTACCATGCATTTGTTACCTGTCCATTATCCTCATCTCTTGCTGCCTCTGAGGATGTTTTGCAATTTGAACTCAACATGTACTGCAAGTAATACGCTTTTGAGCCATCGCGTCGTTTTATTTTTTATAACAAAATTTCAGCTTCAAAAAGCACTAAATTATATTATGTTTTTAAAGATTCTCCCAGGCATAGGTCTGTAGAAGACGCATCCGGTAGGTCTCCCTAACCCCCCTTTAGAGCTCCTTTTCTTAACTTTGGGAAATTTTGATGGCAAAACCAATGTTTTGTCTCAGATAGCTGGTTTACCTATTACTTTTTAGCAACTACATTGACAGATCCGGAGACCGTGTGCAATCTCGCGCTTTCACCTCAACGGCAAGCGAGTGTGCTGCGCAGAGAATAGCCTATCAGGTGTGTGTATGCACAGCCTGCCCCTGCAATGCATAATGGCAGGGGGTGGTATAAAAATAAGCGCCGACTTCTACCGCACTAGCCACAAAGCCGTTCGGTAAAATGACTGTTTTGCGGATAGTGCTTTTGCTGATATGCACCGTATCCCTATCCAGAGCGGCAGAGGAGAAGGCATTTGTTAAATTAAAAAAGTATGACGAGACATCCGACGGAAATCTTGTCGATACAGTTGTCTACGTCGATGAAGCCCTGCCTACGGCATCAGTCCAAATCTTGCCTGAACTTCAACAGGCGTTCATGGATATCGCGAAAGTAAGAAGTGTTTTATGCCTACCTATCTCTACCACTCAATAAATTGTTCAAGATGGTGCTCCATTTATTAAAAGATTAATAAAGATCACGTTTCTCTGGAAGTATAATCCGCATGACATTTTAAAATAAGAACCTTTAATTGATTAATCTTTCTTCGTATTCATCCTCTTTTTGTACTGTTTACAGTTACCGTGATGGTCAGTTTTCAGAAATGGTCTTGGGGATACTATGTAATAGTAGCCTCTCTTGTCATACTGTAATGTGTATTTATCTCACGATAGAAACATTAGAGCATCGGTGCGTATGGATCTAAAAATAGCATAAAGAACAATATGCCTAATTTTAAGCATGAAAACATTCTTATGGAAGGAGGGTAGTAGGCGATGGAGTAGAAGTGCATCTCCTGAAAGTTTAAGTAGACCAAATAGTTTCATAAAAATGCATTTTATCAAACGAAGAAGCACTAAAAGTAGGATGGACAGTCTTTCTGCGATTAAATGTGCTTAGGCGATCTTTAAATAATGAAAAAGTCCAATATTGGGACTGCCTTTAATCTCTTAAATGCCCATTGTCCACAAAGCTCTATAATTCAAAAATACTTGCTAGCTCAAGCGGCTCATGGGGTGAAAAAAGAGCAAATAGTTTTGATATGTTTTAGGTTACACTTTTCCAACGCATTTTATACTACCTTCTGAAATAAATAAATTGAAACAACTCAGGATACTGCAAACGATTGCACTTTTGGCCGTACACCTGTTTGCTGTTTACTTGCACCGATAAATGCAATTTTAAATGGATAATTTTTGATTTTTCCGTCAAGGTCGATGCATCCTTCGTTAAAAAGACAAGTGTTCACCCCGCAAACTTCACTGAAAAACCCAACATTTCACGAATTGTAAGTCAAGCTCAAAAGTTCTCGTTTTTTTGATCGAAGAACATTGTGTTCCCATATCCGCTGCGTGTAGTTCTCTAAAGCCCTTGCTCACATAAGTACATTTTGTTACTTCTTCTCCCTGGATTTCAGATATTCGCACCCACTGGAAGACTTAACTCTGATGTCGCCGACGCAAGATCAATCTACGAGGCTGCTCAAAAGGCACTTACAATGTATGTTATTATTCGGAGTTCATAGCCTGTTCATGGACTTTAATATTGTTAGCTGGAACACCGTCCTTTTCATTTTAGTATGAAATCCACATTTGTTGGGGACTTTTGCAAACGATTAAAATTTTTCCATCTTGTTGCTTGTTTAGGGCCTACAAAGCTGGTGCCAAACATATCCTCCTGGTTATCGGCAACATGACAAAATGCTCCTACAAATTACAAGGAGGATCCATGGGCGGAACCAAAGTACAGAAACCTCCAAGCCCTGCTGGGTGCTCTTTATGCCCTTTACGTGGTAAGTTAAGTGTGCAGCTGGCATTTCGGTTGCGCTGTCTAAGTTAAAATTAATCCTTATGAAGAGCATTTACCTTAATCTTATCGATAAATGCCTTTTCTACAATATATAGCAGATAAGTGACAACAAAGCTTGAGATTAAATTGCTATAGAACTGTGGTGGACTTGTTTGCCTTCATTCAACCGGGACAGAACACACAAACAGGCACACACATGGTGCAGCTGGTCTCCCGTTGGGGTCATGACATGAACATCTACGTCTATATACAGAGTAACATTTCCGTCAAACACAAGGCAGACTGAACTGGCCATTCCTGGCCTATAAGCCATCATTAGCCAGTCATGCCAATCCCTAAATGCTGTACTCTTTGACGCGTGAACTCGCATTCTGACGGTTAGACTTTCAACGCTCTAATAAGCCACGCCTTCGCTGTCCTGTCGGATTCGATCGGGCCTAGTAGGTGTGTGAGAGAGGCTGGCCACAGATTGCTTTACGAGACCATGTCTAACAAATTAGACTTCGTGACCCAGTCCTAATGAAACCCAGCTTTGCATAACCTGAGACTCGGTCCAAGCTTCCTCATATACGGACGTTTTTTGCCTCATCGTGAGTAGCCTCCCTTAACTTTCTTCCTAGCCCTTGGAAATCCGAGAATGCTGCCCAGAAAGAGTGTCCAAGTATGAAAAACTCTATGTGGCCATGGCTTTTGGTAGCACGGGCGGCAAAGCTCAGCAAGATGGGGACCTCGACTGGGCTGTTAAATATGCAACCGCCATCGAGGAGGGTCGCTGGGTCGCGAGGGACATCTGTGGATCAGATTCCGAGAGAATGTCAACCGAGAACATTTTATATTACTTGAACAATGACACGGACCTGCAACCACTCATTAAAGAACAGGTACCGGTGGCGGAGGACCAGTATCCCCTTATGGCTGCCGTCGACAGAGGAAACAAGGGTGAGTCCAGAGCACAGTTGCACTGACTGCGCACTCATTCGACACCTGTATGTATGAATACTTATTAACTACATGAATTCGATTCTGTTACAGGTGTCACACGTCATGAGGGAAGAGTGGTTAAAATGGAATTTGGAGAAATGTCTGCCAAGAAAGTTCTTATTTTGGTCGGCAAGGGGATCACCTTCGACACTGGTGGCTATGACCTGAAGGTGTCGGGTGGTATGGTCGGCATGCACAGAGACAAATGTGGGGCTGCGGCGATCGTGGGCTTTATGAAAACAGCCAAGAAACTTGATACCAAGGACCTGCACATCAGGGCGAAACTGGCCTTCGTGCGCAATGCCCTCTCCGCAAGGGCCTACACAGTCGACGAAATCATCACATCTCGCGCCGGGAAACGTATCCGCATTGGCAACACCGACGCCGAAGGTCGCATGGTTATGACTGACCTCGTAGCAGAGGCCAAGGAGGAGGTAATATTAATTTCAATAATTTTTTTTCCTGCATGTTCGAAGAAGTTAGCTTCATTCAAAGAACATTTGGCGCTCTTATTCATAATAGTAGTATTCGCAGACGTTTTGTTGTCGGAAGAAAACGTGCAGGTAGATTAGGCCTAAGTATTTAGTCATCAAGAAACTATAAAATAAAATTTTCGTTGAAATAATTGTGGTCCGATGTCGATACAAGATAACCTGATATAAGAATGAAAAACATACGTGCAAATGTGTACATATGCAGTAAAGGACCTAACGCTTCAGCTCATCCATTGGGTAGACGTTCTAATTGTGAAAAGTGAATGAGGTCACGATTGCATGCTAAAGCTAATTCTCCGTGAAAAAAGGTAAATCTTGTCTGTATGCCAATCGCAACAAACTAAATGAGACTGTACACCTTAAGAATTGCAGCATATATCCCGTCTGTATCCGAGACCATGGGATCAAAACACGTCCCCTCGGCAGTATTTTGAATTATGGGAGCGTAATATTTCCTAAAGTCATCTAGCGAGAATGAACCAGTTTCTAGTTATCACAATAAAGAAATATAGCTTATTTTCGCAAAATACGGGGGAGATTTAAAGAAATAATGGACAATATAACCGATCAGGAATTTCCAAGGCGATATTTTTAGCTTCATTCTATAGAAATTAGGAATATATCCTCTCTTTGACTGGTATGTACGTCTTCACGAACTGAAGATTGTAGTTCATGGGCTTAGGCCTCAGCTGATTCCTTTCAAATCTCGTACATGTAAAGGACAAAAAATAAGTTTAAGTTCTTTTTTTCATCTTTCTCTTCCACCCTTCTAGGCTCTTGGTAAATTTAAGGAAAAAGACGTTCAAATCATAACTGCTGCGACTCTAACGGGCCACGTTGTTCGTTGCTACAAATGGATCACGGTAAGCCATTCTAGATCACTTCAATGGCAAGGGCATTTTAAGCGCAGTAAATAAAATGAGCTAGGTTTCTTTTTGCAAAGGACAGCCAGGTGATTTTCTTTTAATATGGTGTTCTTTCAGGGTGCGATGGAAAATGGTCCGTCAAAGAATGCTAATTTCCTCAAAGAGCTGCGCCGTGCTGGTGACCAGACTTCAGACATGCTGGAGGTATGTTTTTATGTTACATTATGCATGGCGTGCTTTTTACTAGAGAAAATTGCCTTGATCCTGAGTTACTCTTAACTTTTTAGAACCATATTCACAGTAGATGAAATGCTAGCCCATTGAAGTATAGTAACAGCCCAGATTATTGAAACCAGACTGTATCGAGCTACTGCAATCGCACACATGTGCCTAAAGCAGTAGGCGGAACCAGCAATTTTAATTTTTTAAGCAAATTTCAGGAAAAAAAATTCCCACAGATATTCTGCTCAGAAAAAATTTCAGCTGGCTTCCAAAATTTACTTCGAGTTTCCTGTAAGTCTGGTTAAACAACAATCACAGAATAAGAGTAAATGATATTTAAGCCGTTAAAAAGACGTGAAAATGCCTTATACATCCCTGACCTAGCGTCCTTATGAGCTATTCTAATCTCTCCTCATAACTGCTTTCATCCGAGATAGATTTCAGCTCTTCGCAAAGAGGACTACGATGCTAACCTAACTCCCCTGGAGACGGAAGATTATCTCCAGTGCAACAATGCTGGCAGCGTCTCGACTCCCGCGTGGGCACCAGTTCCCAGCCGCCTTCATGATACAAGCCAGTGGACTTGATGCGGTGAGAATTTATTTTTTGCTAGTTAAATAATTCGGACACAACCATTTGCCTCTCCTCAGAGTTACAATTATACATATATATCCATATTTATTATCAATCGTGCATACATATATGTGTGTATAATCCGTGTTTGCCTTCGGAAGCACACAAGTTATCCCTAGGGCAGATATTGAGACTATTCGCAAGATAATAGCAGCCTCGAACTCTGACAAAAGTCAGTCTAAACCGGCAAAGGTTAGAGCATTGGACTTCTGCTCAACAGATCACAGGTTCAAGCCTCAGGTGATTCACCACCTGCGGTTCATGCCAGTCTCCCTTATCTTTGCTGGAAATGTTTATCTGACGACAGTTTATTAAAATTGTAAAGTTGATCTTTAATGGATATTGAACGTTTTGTGTCATTATTTGCGAAGTAAGAATTTGGTGGAATGTACCTGAAAAGTTTTTTTGCCTCTCATGGAAGAAATTGCTTAAAAGCATTTAAGTTTCAGCCTATAACTGAGCCGATTCACGCACATACAACCTTAACCATCAATTATTGACATCCCACTGTCCCTCATCCTTATCAATTTGAACTGTCGATCATTTGTCTTAGTCATTACACGAACATATACGTAGCCTTCAGACTGTAACTCTGAACCAAAAAAGGAAACTGAAATTCCATCCAACAAGCCAAATGCCTATCTAAACGCTTCTTTCACATGACAGCACGTGGATGCAGGTAAGAGGGTAAAAACAAAGGCACAGGAAACCACGATATGTATAAATGGTATTAGAAAGTTCAGGAATGAGTTTACGGGACATATTCCGCAGCTTATTCCGGTCTCCTTTGTTTCTACCTGTATTTCTCCTTATTTATTAAAGGATGCTCACCGATCGCGTTAGTGATCTACTCGAACCATCGTGCTTTGGCGTTCACCAGGCAGTCACATGGCGATTAGTAGCATACACAAAAGACTCACTTGCCAAATAGCTATAATATCGCGGGTTCGAACCCAATTATTTAGCCATCAAGCAATATCTTTAAATATCACATTCAGCATCCTTTGACGAAAGTGAAGAGGTGTCCATGGATCGAAGTATATTTCTGTTGACTTTCTGATTTCTATTTCGAAAATAGTTCAGTGGTAGTTCCTGTCAACCTGAACTTATTTTGCCTCATTGAAACATATCGATATATACAGAATTATATTACCGACAAAGACAAGGGAGACTGGAGTGGCCATTTCTGACTAATTAGCCGTCATCAGCCAGCCATACCAAACCCCAGGTGCTGCGGCGCCCGAGGCTCGAACTCACGACCTGTCAAGCAGAAGTCCAATGCTCTACCCACTGCGCCACGAGCTCGTTGGCTAACCATTTATATATATATATATATACATATATATATAACAATGGTAAGACAACGAGCTCGTGACGCAGTGGGTAGAGCATTGGACTTATATTGGACATATATATATATATATATATATATATAAATATATATATATATATATATATATATATATATGGTAGAGCGTTCGACTCAATTACCAATGGTCACGGGTTCGAATCCCAGGTGGTCCACGCTTGGGATTGGGTTTGATGGCTGATGACAGCTAATAAGCCAGAAATGGCCATTCGGGTCTCCCTTACGTTTGTCGGTTCCACCTTACCAACATATGCTACACGTCGCTTTGCGACCGCCTGCGAGGGCTGCAGTCTGAGCTCCAGGGCACAACGGACCATACATCTTCTTAAGCAGATCAGTGAGAAGCACACTATCATCATGTTCCCGATCGCAACCGACAAAGCAATGAGCCCGTGGCTAAATGATAGAGCATCTAACTCAATTACCAAAGTTTGTGTGTTCGAGTCCCAGGTGGTCTACACTTGGGATTGGGTATGACTGGCAGATTACGGCTAATAACCAGAAATGGCCATTCCGGTCTCCCATGCCTTTGTTGGTTCCACCTTATCAACATATGCTACACGTCACTTTGCGACCGCCTGCGAGGGCTGTAGTCTGAGCTCCAGGGCACAACGGAACATACATGTTCCTTAAGCAGATCGGTGAGTCGCACACTATCATATATAATTGACTTTTGGCTCAACGGACAGATCGTTGGGATTCTAACCAGGAGATCACAGTTTTGATTCCTGGTGGTCGCAAAAACTTGCAGTTGGGTGTGCCTAGCTGTTGACAGCTAATAAGTTAGAAATGGCCATTCTAGTTTCACTACTCGTTGTCAGAAATATTTATATATATAACGACTAGGGTGAAAATATATACAAATATATACCCGAAAATGTACCCCTCTGTAGGTTTTTCTCCTTTCACGACGAGGATCTGGTATAAAAGCATTTGTAAGAGCACTGGTTGTACACGCAAACCTTCTCGTAATATCGGATTAAGAAAATACCATTTATTGTGTATTTTGACTCCATCAAATCTTATTTAGCAGGAAATCCACACAAACTCCACGACTCCCAAATATTCTTCTCTGGCTTTATTCATTACTGGAAGGCTGTTTCAATGATCATAGTTACAAAAAGCATATAAATGTGTGCTCTGCCTACAGTAAAGCTTAGTTCAAGTCTGGAAGAAAGGAACTCTACTCAAATCCCGTAATGAGATTGACTTGAGGTTTTTCTTGATAGTGGAACTTTCGTCATTGTCCTAGAGAACAGTACACCTTACATTTCCTGCATACTTCCTCCTTAGTGTGTGTTTACGGTGGTTATTCTTCAACGAAATTTCACTTTTAGCATGGCATCGACAGTGAAAAACCTATCAAGTTCGCCCATCTTGACGTAGCAGGAAGTGCTGGCCTCATCGATACCGTACCGACGGCTGCGCCCATGACAATGCTGGCAAACCACTACTTGATCCCAAAGACGCCTGCTACTAACTGAACTGCGTCTTCCCACGCCATGAACCCTTCAAACCTCGAACATGCCACCAGATTACGTCATCGTTAAAACTCCATCAAGAATTTTAATAAATTGTATAATGAAATTCGCTTTCACACAATATATCTTCAACGTCCCCAGGGGTGGGAGAATAGAGAGATTGCTGTGTGGGAAAACACACAACATCTGGCCTGAAAGCCTTCGCTAAATGTCTTGAGGCCTAAATGCCCAAAAGTCATGCAGTTTTACCGTCCAGTCAATCAATAGTTGATTTTTGGCAGTTACTTCTTGCACATGCCGGACAGAAACTTTTAAGTGATCTTTTCGGTTTGAGTAGAGTTCATTATTAATACCATGAGGTACTAACGGAAATTATTTACTGAGCAGCCACGATGCCCTTAATGGTGTCATTTTGCAGCAGTATTAGTTCACGCATTCAGTGTCCTTCTGAAACTAGATTTTAAACTTCTCAAGTACTGGGAACAAATGCGCATTTTATGTACAGATACGTGCACGCAACGACTGTAGAATCCCCGTAAATCCAGATCGGCCTACAGGCCAAAAAGCGTGGTTGGTTCGATGGCAAAACTTTCATAAGATGCAGTGTCTTGATATGAATAAGTCTTCGCTAGAGCATTTAAGATAAAAATCGTGAAAATTTTGTGATTTTTCGTGCAGCGTTGACTTATTGGGGAAAAGGCAGGTGCGCTTCTTGTATAAAAAACAGCATTCACGCTATAACGTGTATCCCAAAATCTTACCTTTTCACACGAATACCGTATGTGACCGTAAATTTCGTAGTTTGAGTGATCCGAACTACAGCCTGACTCAGATCACGAAAACATAACTGGAGAAACAAATAACTTGGACATGAAAGACTCAAATTCATCTTAGAAAGGAACTATTCAATATGAGATCCATCGTTAGGAATGAATTATTCGATTCTCGGTCTGAGAGAGAGAGCTATGCTTTATTTTGAAATTAAAATTCCAAAACTTTCAGCATAAAATGTCCTTCATTCACCGTGAATGAGGTTGGGCATACAAAACACACAACAGCGGAAGATCACAAACGAATGGCCGAACAATGCACATATGGACATCATGACGAATCGTCCTTGAATGCATCTCAAAATATCAATCAGTTTGGACTTCCTTCAAAACGGTGCTGCGTCGTGCGCTGATGACCTCATTTTGTTGTACAAATAAACAAATAGGGTTAAAATTCGGTATATAATAGGTGAAATAGGCCAACCGACGTACATATTAGAGGATTTACATGCGAATGAAGAGCAGAAAAAGATGGCGGCTCAATTTCAAAAGCCCGCCACTTATCTGAACATAACACACGTGTTCCTGATGTAATCCGGTGATATCTTGTTCCACTCACAAGCAATGGAGACCTTCAGGGCCTCAATGCTGCCGTGAGGCTTGTTGCAGGCCTTCCCTCGACATATGCTCAAATGCTGTACTGAGGGGATTTCAGTCTGGTGAGTATGGTGGCCATATATCCTTGGAACAGACATAGGATATGTGGTGTTCCAGCCACTTCTATGTCTTCCGTGACCTGTGTGGAGACGCACCATCTTACTGGAAGACCACATTGTCAACTGGAGTGTCGTTTGTATCTATCCAAGGCTTGACATGCTTCTGAAGGACATCCAGGTACACGTCCGTGTTCACATCGACCCAGGCCTTGATGAGCACAGGGGAATGACTTTGTTGTCTGAGGCAATCATGTCAAAGGCCATCACAGACGCAGGTGTTTGGTCATAAACCTGAACTTAACATTCTCATATACCTTGTTGAACTGTAGGTGACTTATGTAGCGATCTGTTCAACTGTTGGACACTGAATCGCTCCTGAAAAGTTTTCTCGGAGTAGGGCGTCGAATGTTATCCATTCTTTAGCTACCTCAAGATTATCTTACTACTTTAAGCTCTTCTCTTTCGCGGTCTCAGTAACCAGATGCTTCTATGGTTTGGCCCTTGACCTACCATTTGGGTTCTTTTTTTCTGGCATACCTGACCAGGTGCTCCAATACCTATAGCTCCATAGCCATCTTCCTGATGCTCCGGACTGGACTGCAATGAATGCAATCTTGGACAGCCCTAATAAGACGAGGGATTCGAACTTTCATGCTTTTTATCCCACCAAGCCTCCTCTCGATGCAGCCGAACTTCCTATAACGGTCGATAATGGTGCAGAAGCTTGACCTGATCATTTCCAACTTGGCAGCGATGTTCGTGGTCAGGAGGCCATTGAGACTAGGCTGAATAAAGGCCTCATTAATTTTTCATAACAAAAGTTTTGAAAATGTATTCCCAAAAATGGTTACTATATCGGTAGCACGATACACAAGTATTTTCAAAAAGAAGCGGCAAAAATATTACGAAATTTCTGGTCGCATTCGGCCCCAGGCCTTGAAGAGCACAGGGGAATGACTTTTGTCATCTGAGGTAATCATGCCAATGGCCAACACAAACGCAGATGTTTGGCCTAAAAGTTTTACTTAACTTTCTCAGGTTCCTCCTTGACCTTCAGGGGTTTAAGTAGCAAACTGTTTTACTGTTCGACACGTAATCTACTTTGAAGAGTTTTTCGTCGAAGTAAAGCATTGTGTGTGGTTTTTTCTTGAGGAAGCTTAAAATCCTGTTACTTTCTCATTCACCGTCTCAGTAATGAGTTGCTTCTTTTTCCTAGCCCTTGACTTCGCCTTTATGTCCGTTTTAATGACATTTCCGACCATGTGCTCTGACACCTCAGCTCCAAAGTCGTCTTTTTCTCATGCTTCGTACTGGATTGCAATGAATACGATCCCAGAGAGCCCCTATAAGACGAGGGTTTGGAGTAATAATTTTTGTTTTTCCATTACAAGGCCTCCTTTTCGATGCGGACGAACTTCGTATAATGGTCGATATTGGTGTGAATTGGCCAGTTACAAGTTGGTATTGATGTTCGTGGGTTAGAGGCTATGGCGACTGAGCTTAATAACTAAATCATTATTTTTTAAGGGCAAAATATTGGAAAAGGTATTCCGAGTAATTGTTTTTGTATTTTTTCTCGGTACACCAAAGAAAATTTGAAAAGATTTCAGTAAAAACAGTTTCAAAAAATAACAGCAAAAAAATTATGAAATTTACGTTCGCATTGGTATGGCAATTTAATTGACGTGAATGATAAAGAGTATTGATATTTTTCAGTATTTTGTCGATTCTTTGTGGATTTCAAACTTCACAACAATACCATAAATAAATACTTATGAATGTATTCTATGAAGAAAACCGTTTGTAGGTTGATGGCAAGATGTGAAACCGAATGCCACCTGTTAATTCTTGGGACATTTCGGCATATTGGTGATCCCTTCTGCAGATCATTCAGTTTCCATTGGTTTGGATTCCCACGGGTTTTCCTTGACAACTTAACGTTACGGAGCAAAAATCGATTAAGCTGAATCTCCAGTGTTTATGAATTGGGATGCATGAAGTGTTGACGTTTTTTATCCTTATAGGTGGCTTTTTTCCTTCCTATTATTACAAATAAAATGTGAACTTAAGGATTGAGATTCAGAGGGGTGGATAGAGCAAGGACTTTGGATGGGATACGTACACAGCAGCAGTTTTATTCAAGGCCTGCGTAATGTGGGGAGTTAGGCTGATCACAATTGTAGTGGCAGTCACCGTCTGAACAAAGATTATGGTTTGAAGTGAAAAGGCATCATTGCCTGATAGCGTATGCGGCAAGTTAAGGCTAGGTGTTCCGCCAATTCCGTGGTTATTAACTCTCAACCATTATTCAACAAGTAAGCAAGTGCAGAATAGATGACACTACTTTAGCCTTATTAGCCCTGTTATTTATTTTAGTTATTCATACGGGCACTTGGTACAATGACCGACTGGTTTTCTATAATTTGCAAAGCTTTCATGCCCTCGAGGACTAAAATCATGTTCTGGCTAAATGCATATAGCAGTCAATCGATAAAATCTACCTTATTCTACTCCTCAACATTTAGCCATTCGACACAACACAAAGGTCTGCTTAAAATCTCCTGAAAGACTTGGCCCTTACAACCCTAGTTAACCACCAGATCATGTCTTATGCCTGAAGTGAAAAGTCTCTTGGACGTATTAAAGATACAAGAAGATGCGTTCACCAGTCGTCGGAAACATCTGCGAATACCTGAAAAAATCCAGCGGACCAGAGCCTCGAGGGTTCGGGAAACAGATCCCACTCCCGAAATCAGGACGTTGTCAACTCTCTCTACCGTAAATACCACAAACTTCAAAAGACGGTCCGATTTCACAGTAAATTTAATGTCACCCACTCATACACAGTATCTCGCTCCGACCGCACTGGCATTCTGAAGGAAGATCGGTCCCTGAAGAGGATCATAAACGTGACGGCAGTAGTTATACAGTTATTTATCTCCATTATAAGAGGACAATGTTGCCAGAACGATATGAATTGTACTGACACTCGGTTTTTATGAGCCCTGGAAACTGGTTAGCGTAATAAATACAGATGGGGATCAGAAATCAAAGTATGCGACCCAAAAAAAAACGCCTATCAGTGTCAAAGAGGCTCATTACGCATTTCCGATCTAAGAAAGGTGACGCAAAGTTGGTAAGTTAGGATAAACCGGCTGAAAATTGCAGACATTTAGGAAGAACAACATTGGGACGCTGTAAGTTATGGTCTCACTTGTGCCTTACTGAAGAAGGAATCGTGGAGTCATTGTGACTGCCTAGCTGCCAGAAGAATATCCAACTCCATTACCGGTACCGGTAACGGCTCCATTAACTCGGCAAAAAGAAGTATCAGAACAAACGCACTATGTTGCGATGAACTGTCAGATGAGGCCAAATCGGTGAGACACGGGGAAGCAGTATGCAACCGGTAGCAAACGCTGCGGTGTTAATTAGTGCCAATGTAGTCAAAAAAAACTAAATAACCAGGAAAACCAACTGTTGTTATAGTCAATCAGCTGGTGCCTTCCATAAAACTACTAAGATTCTTACAACTCAATATCTTTCTTAACGAAAAGGGATGGTGACAAACCATTAGAAAAAAACGTTTCTCCGAAAAAATGTCTAGAAAAATTGGTACGATTCAACGATAGCGGTAAATGGTATATCACCAGAGATGTTATTACCACCACGTCAGAATGGTACATGGGCAGAATCTGGAAAAGGCTCCTCTTATTACAACTCACTACATCGCACACTACTTTTTGTATAAATTTATCAGTGATTCTTGTTCTTTTGTTTAATGTTGAGTTTAATAAATCCAATACCTGCTCATTTTAATGATTGTACTCTTCCTATTTAGGTCTTAATTTTGAATTAAATTCCCTGTTAAATTTACAGCATTTCTGAAATAAGAGAATATATCGTTATCAAACTTAAAAATGGAAGAATCTAGTCAGATTCTTTAAAATACTTTGCATTTGGTTAGATAATCTCATTTCCATCTATGGAGGAAGGCTTCCCGCCTCCACGATATCTGTTTGTGGTCCGAGTGCCTGAGAGGGCTCTAGATGCAACACCAAGGTGCAAAATGGCGAGGTTGTCCGTAACCTCATCGAAAAAATCGCCTACTATGAAATCTACCGGACAGCAGGCTCGAAGTGGTCATTCCAGTTTCGGTTGTTTTAGACACTCCTTTTTTTGCATCCTATTCGCTGTTAAAATACTATCTCCATAGGTTAATACTACTGAGGTAGCCACGACTACTTAGGGGACCGGGGGCTCAGTAAATATTCTTTCTTCATCGCGAATTCATTCCTATTTTCCCTAACAGATACCAAATATCGCTTCGTTATTAATTGACTGCAATGTATAATCTTAAACAACCCCAGTGATTAAAGGGTGCGTAATGCTTAAATCAAATAAAATACGAGAATTTTGAGGACGCTCTGTCATTTATAGTTGTCAGATCTTTATCCCTGGTCGCAACGTATGCATATTTATTATATTAAAACATCATATAAATGCACTACCTATCTCATCAGCTTATATACTATATTATATGCGGTTGTGCTATGGCTCGACCTTTTCATATACACGTGAAAAGGACTACGGATATGTACCATCACTTTATATTAACCCCACTGTCTTATGCTAAATAAAACAGATTTATTATTCAATATAATGTTACTTAACTATGTTTTATGTGTATGATGATATTACTTACCCTTGTAAAGCCTCGTTGTTGCATAGTGACGAAATAAATATAGTTGATTCAGAAAAGATTTACCGCTCACAGTTTCGATACCTGCGGAAAAGGCCTGATTTTATAGGCAATATGCAGGGTTACGTAGCTTGGTCTGCAACCTCCTCAGATAAATATTTAAATAAAACATAGATTAAATATTCAATATAATGTTTCTCAAATATGTATTATGTGTATGTGGATATTACTAACCCTTATAAAGCCTCGTTGTTGCATAGTGAAGAAATGAATATAGGCGATTCAGAAAAGATTTACCGCTCACAGTTTTAATACCTGCGGAAAACGCCTGATTTTATTTGCAGGGTTACATAGCTTGGTCTGCAAGCCCCTCAAATAAATATTTTACCATTAGAAAGCAGACCTTATTAATGTTGTGTTACTTTCATGGTTTGCTATGAGTGTGAGCATGGGAGCACGCAAATATCTTGGTGAGTTTTTCCTTGAATGGTGTCTTACTGATGTGTGGCAGTCGAGTTGTCTTAAGCTTCCACCAAGCAGTATGATATGCTCAGAACGAACAAGTAAAGAAGTAGACTGAGTAAACCGATAGGTTTTATATTCCTTTCAGACGTAAAAGTAGTTTTTGTTTTGAAAAAAATTACCTTTTCCACCAACAACGAGAATGCTGTTTAAGAATAAGCTCAGCTTACCTGTTGTTTGAAGGTGGGAAACTATGCTAACGAAACCGAACCTAGTTTTTCTTAACAATATCATCAATTTTGTTTGCTTTTATAATTATTTAACTGTTATATTTTTGCGGAGGAAGTCTTATTTCGGTATAGTCCAGGGTTTCGTTGTCAGCTGTTACTGTTTGCCGGTTAAGACGGTGAGAAGTTAAATCTAATGTTTACAATACCAACAAGGCTAAAAACTCAAGCAGTTTTAATGGTTACTATTTCCGATTTATCACACAGTAAGACTGATACAATGTCTTGTACATACTGGATTAATGAATGTGCCTGATACGCCCTCTCGGATAACTTAAGTATATCTTGTTCAATCAAATCATATTTTAAAAAGATTTTCTGTTAACTGACCATAAAATGGCAGATATATAAATCAATTGCTTACCTACGGATTTTTTCCTCTTTAAAATGCTCGCAGGAAGGGATTTATTTGAAATCTTCTCCTTCATTTCTCGTTCAGTAGCGAAATCTTCTTGTAAAATGTGGACGCAGT
The DNA here is from genome assembly GCA_017591395.1 of Schistocephalus solidus. Lineage (NCBI taxonomy): Eukaryota > Metazoa > Platyhelminthes > Cestoda > Diphyllobothriidea > Diphyllobothriidae > Schistocephalus > Schistocephalus solidus. The sequence continues at coordinate 246,157 of WEDG01000466.1, read as the reverse complement.
CAGTAGCCAATCACATGAGAGAATAAACAAAATATTGAAGTGTGCTTTCAATAAGAAAGCAGTTTTATCATACGGCATAACCGCAAGATATCATGGTCAAGCCAGGATGCACGTTTTAAGTGAATTTTTTTCTCACAAACGAAATCTGGTCTTAGTACCAAAAATCTATTTTTAGAAGCTCACTTTTTCGCCTGATTTGTGATGCCCTTGCATTTGTTTTCATACGGAGGATGTTTTGTATGGCTGCCTTACCAGGAAAAAGAACTGCCCACACTGCATGTGGCTTCGCGCTAACTTCCAGGAAAATTATGTTTAGGATTAAGGTGAGGGTTGGGGTGGAGTTAAGGGTAGGGTTTAAGTTTGAGTTAAAGGTCTAAGTTGTAGTTAAGGCCATAATAATGTTAAGTGTGTAGGTTATGATCATGTTAACTTTAGGGTCTAGGGAAGGGGTAGGGTTGAGATTAAGGTGACAGTTTAATTTCATGTTGGGGTTGTTGTTAGCGTTAAGTAACGGCAATATTTACCCTTTCTGAAATTTACAGTAAGCCACCTATTTCAAGCAGACGGGGTGGTTCTTATTCCCATTTCCTGTTTAGGCGGCCATACAGGGCATTTCTAACGATTATAGTTTATAGGAAATATGCTATAAATTATTATTTTCTGCATACACCTAGCAGCACATTATGCCTTCTTTATATATTGTGCAGAAAAAAAAATTACATTTGGGATTTAAAATTCCATAATTCTGGAATGTTTTAAGAATGTGAAAAGCTAATTGCCAGTGCATCTCATTTGTCCTTTTATGCATGCTTCTTATGAATAATGTGACATAGTTCACGTGCTTTGAACTATTTTGGAAGCAGTTTTTGGTATCTTCTTGACGGCAAACGGAATATATGCTTTTTCTTATATCTTACGTGTGTAGCTTGTCTCAATGCAGCTTATAGACATTATTTAACCTTCAGATCGAGCTAACATTATTAGAGAAGTTCAGAAGAGTGTAAAAATAGCCGTGAATAGCTTAGAGTATGTAATGCGGATAAACGCGATATATTAAAGAATGATTACAAAAAAAGTATACTTGTACATGATTTGTATAAAAACTAGTTGATTTGATAGGAGAATTGATGATCAACTGAAATAATGAGGGTTTTTGCCAAGCCGTTGTGTAAAATCGAATCCAAATGTAGCTGAAATGTCTAGGATTTGTTTTGCACGATTGCATTATTCAAAAATCAAATCAAGTATTTCTACTTAATCGAAAATACATTTCATAATTTCAGTTGACCTTTCGTGAGACTGGTCACTGAGCCTAATGAAAGTGATAGAGTGAAGATGGTCTTCACTGGCCTTACGTTATGACCTTTTTATTTATTAAAACTATTTAATGTCTCTCTAGAATTATACGAGGGTGAGAAACTTTGAATTTTCATAGGGGTATGCATTGAATGGACTTCAAGGTCAAGGTTTTCTTAAAATTTTATATTCAAGAAAGTGAATTTTTCGTTTCTAAAAACACTTTATTACCTCAAGGATAATTTTGAAACCGACTTGGCATTGCACCTGCATTCAGCAGCTTATTAGGAACACGTCATCAAGCACTCATACATTTTTGCAGCAAATGTGGAAATACATTATAAGCTATACAAGCACTAATAATAAATGTACTGATACACCTTTTTCTGAATGGAAAACTCACAGTAATAAAAAATATCAGAATTAAGAGCTTTTTGAAAACCGATGCTTTCATGTTCTTCAAACAAAACCTTTAAGAAAGAGGTAAATTACTTCAAAATAGCAAAGGAAAAAAAAATGTTCTGTGACCTTTTCTGTAAATGTTGTCAAAACTTGCAGGGGTTTTGAAATTTAGTGGAAAAGGGTCATACTATTGAAGAAGCTGTTTAACACAGTGTGGTTTTTGCAGGCGGCCGAAAAAGAGCTCCTTCAAAAGAAGGCTTCCTGATTTGATAAAAACATCTGGATATTTCGGTACAAGGCTATGTATCTTAAAACCTTACTTAAGTAATTTTTTCTGTTCCCGTTTGAACGAATAAACCAGGATATTTGTAAATTACAATATGTGAAAGATGTTTAAAGTAATCTGAGTCAATTTTATTGGAGCAAGATGCTGTTATCCACATTGGTATTAACCAAACCCCCTTTTCCTCTCTGCGTAAACTTAGAAAGCTAGACTTTTATTACTCATTCAACTCATTACAAATTAAAAAAATCGAGTAATTAAAAACCAATCAGTTATTTTGGCTGCCTTAAGAGTTCCATTTCCTCTGTCGTATTCAAGCAATATATGCATGCGCAAGTAATGTCACTTTCGAAATCAAAATTTATTTCTAATTTACTTTACTTTCTTAATAGTTTACTATCTGGTAAGAAATTGCTGCGTTTTGATTAAATTAAATTTTTTGGTCATCGCGGACTCTAAACCCCGTAACAACAAGTACTTCTCTACGGTGAATAAAAGCGCCTCGCACCACCCTTTTCTCAACCTCACGCACCCACGGGCGTTGTACTTGGCACTGAAAGCATGGGGTGGTTGCTTGCTGTCAGCCAGCGCTAAAAGCATGTCATGTGCCAGTGAGTTTGGTGTTGGCGACTTAGGCTCCCACAGCAAAAGCTAGGCTGCTGACGTGCCAGCTCATCTTGTCTACCCGTCCTGACAGCAACTGAGCTCATATTAATTACTCAAGCCAGAATCTGCTTCAAAATCCTTTAAGTTAAAAACATATTTTCTTCTAACAACTACTACGTGCAAACGATGTACGAAAAAACGTTTCCGTCAGTCACTTAAGCAGGAAGGTAGGCTGCAAACGGGTCTTGACAGTCGTGTGGGTTGATTCCTCTTATATGTTTTCGTTTATGCTGCCCATATTTGGCCAGCATCAGAGACAGGAATCACAGATATACGCGAGCACCTTTAGCGCAGATAGTCCACAGATGGAATCATAGGTACTTTCATGAACCACAGTTCCCTATTTCTTCGTCACTTGGCACGATCTGTTGGTGCACATGGGACACATACACAAAAATAGGTGTGCTGTGATCCATCAGATGCTCAAAGAAAACAAGCTCTAATTGCAATGTCTTTTATTATAATTTTTACGAAACCACTCATGTAAGAACAATATGTCTTACCGCACACGACCTTTGAAGTAAACATCTCTTTTAGTTTGATGAATCCAGTTGTTGAATTATGCTCGGTCGTCTAATGCCACTTAACTCATTAACCAAGTTCACTTTACTAGTTTCTTCGTTGCAGTAAATATATTGTCGAAAATAAAACAGAAATCAATCGGCTTACACGCCGTCACAAGTCCCAAAATAAAATCACCTGTACAATTTTTTTATTTTTCAGTTTTATACCCCTAAAATAACAGGTTGCACATTTTCTACTCAAAACGTTTTCAGTAACAATTAAAGCAAATTATTATTTAAATCTCTCATATCAGTCTCCTACGTTATTCTAGAAACACTAGTTTAGTTTTCAGTTTATTTCAGTTTTATCTTCACTTCTAAAGGGGGATCTCGGAATTGGATTTTTATTGGACTGCCGCTGCGATGGATTCATTAACTGAATTCTAACATCATTTTTTCGTGCGTAGGATTTAAGAACGAACGGATCGAATACGCCAGCTAAATGTTTGCACCATGATCGACTCAGCCTTCGGCTTGAAAATTTTCCGGCTTCGATCGATTTTGGTCTTCACTGGCGGACGGTATTCCATTGAGACAAGTGCGCATGAATTGACGCAAAAACGAGTGGCCCTCGGTGGAGTGGGAAAAGTGCGTTTGCTCCATTCTGTGTTGCCTGTATTCTCCCCGCCAGATTAAATACTCTCTTACTCTTCTCTCAGCATCAATCAGATATGTGATAGTAAACCTAGTAAAACTCAAAGCTCCTGAAGTATGATATTTTCATTTATAGGAATTTTGCGGTTGGGTTCAACCAATTTGATGCACAGCTGTTTTTGAAAAGCACGCAAAGTGCAAGTAAATGTAGGACATAAGGCTGTTTAAATACGCCAGTTAATCGTGAAAAAATAAAAGCGGAAAGAATGAAAACCTATGGCTTTTGTTAGATATTCCAAGTGACCTGATTCAACCCTACAAGAAAACACTTGAGAGGTAATCGGCAGAAGGCAAGAGAGGTTAAATTAGGCATATAAAAATGGCATAAATAGATATTTCTTGGAAGTGAGGGCTAGGTGGAACCACGTATCCGAGCGTCAACAATTACGGATTCAATGTCAGTTTTAAATAAAATATGCCCTAGGATAACTACTAGCGCAGTTTATAAGACATGACTTCTAGACCCATTTTTTCGAAAATTCTCATCACCTTCGACCTATCGAACTTTGAAGATAGCTTCGTTTGTCGACAATTTTTCCCGGATATTGTTAAGCTTAATCATTCAGAATATTCAACGTACTCAATTCCATCTGTCTCTTGGTGTTATTTGACAGGTAAGCATTGAATATACTTCCGTTTAATCGGTTCTCAGCAGGTTAAATTCAAAATTTTGATTAGTTCTCCAATATTTCTTTGACAGATAGTCTGCTTGATTCGGAGTCAAGATAAGGTGGGTTTTTTTAGGCGGGATGAGGGATGTACTGTTGACATTAAGAATATAAAATTTTCGATGGTTAGTGCTCTGGTTCCTTTCAGTTTTCTGCAATTTTCTCATAATAACTTTAAGTGATGGTAGCATTTTCACGCACTTGATAACGGGTTCGTCCTTTTTGTAGGTGGGCTTTTTCAGAGTCAGCATCAGGTCTTGTGGGTGGTGCGCGTAGATGAGCTGCAAAACTTCTTCGGTCATCGCGCACACGCTCATATTCGATCATTTTGCCTTTGTCTTTATATTAGAACATGAGGAATGAAGAACGAGAGTGTAAGATAGATATATCTCAAATCTATTTCATTGAAAACTGCAGTGAGCTTCATGACTTGCGACGGTCAAACGGCCTATTCGAATTTTTGTTCATGAAACAGGAACTTAAAATCCGCAGTTTACTTGTCAGAGTGTTGAGCATAATCCCAATTTCGCAACTTGCGTTGCCTATACACCTAGGTATATATTTAACCATTTCAGTAGCCATGAGCACTGATAATACAGAAGTGAATAGGTGAGTTCCAATAGGCCATCCAGAAGAAATAGATATAATCACTGGAACAAAGAATTTTATTGGCCTGAATTTTCGGATTCTCACTCAAATCCACCATAAGAGAGAGTAGCAGAAGACCACAGTATTAATAGAAAACATGCCTACATAATTAACAACACTCGCAATTAATCAATAGGTTCGTATTTGATTCAATAATTTCTTGATAATCCGCACTCAGGTCGTTACTTTACCGGACTTGATCAGAGTTATTCATTTTGTTCCGATAATTATTCGGCAGTTTGGTATTCTGTCACTGGAGCCGTTGGTCAGCCGCGTCATCTCCCCTCATGGCACATAACGCTATCGTCTCTTGAAGAATTTTAGCCTTGCCAAACTTGAAGATGTGGCCAGATCACGTCAAATGAGCCAACGTCATTATTTCTCTCGGCTGCTGCGTATTTGTCCATCCGCTTACGCAGTAATCTATCAGTTGTTTTCGACACGGTCGTCTTGTCTGCAATTGTACCACATCTAATAAACGCCTCCAAGCGTCTTCTGCTGTGGTAAAGATTATTTGGCAACGGGAGCGGGCGCCTGATGGTTCCTTCCGGTCTAGATGTAAATCAACCTCCGAGTGGTGAGTGATGACATATCCGGTGAGTACAGAATTATTGTTTTCAAATGCAATTCTTTTTGTTGCAGGGGAAATTCAATGTTCAGAACAGGAAGGATCTTTTCTACGCTTACCCAGAGCTTGGCGTGCAGACCGTATGCTCGGGAAGTTGCAATCCCCAATTAATTAAGGTCTTTGAATTCTCGGCCTGTCGTGCATTTGACTGCCTATCCTGTCGTTCATAATCTCGATACCTACATTCCTTCTTGTCTAATTATAACTGTAGGGTATCGAAACCTTATTTTAAAATAAAACTACACGTTTATATAGGGAAAGACTTCGCAGATCCACTACACCACAGAACTCTTAAAGTCCCTGTTAAACGGGTGACAACCACTTGTCACGTGGACCTTAGCTAGAGCCAAATATCAGGGTAGATTGATACAGCCTGATCGGGATTACTCTGCCCTTATTCAATCAATGATAACCTTGACCATGATTAATGGTCAGAAACACCAAAATGCGAGCGACAGAGCGCAGATGGTCTACAAACAGTAGCGCAAGACCCTCATCCAACCGACGTTCATCAGTGCCTCATCAGGTGGAACCCTGGCCATTGCAGTTACAATATTTATTCAAAGATAATAAAACGCAAACAACTGTTATACCTCCTGGACGCAAAATCATCCAACCGAGTGACAGAGGACATGAAAGAAGGACAGTCTGCTAGATCAAGCTCGACCAAGTGGTAATGACAGAGGGGTGATAACGGAAAATGCTGCCTGACTGATACGCATATTGTGGGCTTTTGCTGCCTTCGATTAACCAATCATAGCCCTTACCACCACCTGGGACACGAAACACAAATATATGATCTAGCACATGATACTGGGTCTATCAAAGCAGTCCTAAGCATTTCACGTAACGGTAAAAATGCTGGCCACTGTGACGTAAATGCAAGACGTTATTACAGCCAGCGGTTGAACAACCCTGACCGAAACCAAGTTCTTTACACTCATCTCCCTCTCCAAAACGGCTGCTTCTGCGCGGAATACACTAAATATACTACAGCATGCTTACTGCCCAAGAAATTACGCCTAAGAAGTCAGCGTGAGTAAGCTTAAAGGGAAATTTGACAGAGTTGAAGTTCGAAATCGGTTAAATTATTCAGATCAGTCAAAACAATAGCAATGATCGGTGTATCATATCACCTCATTGAAGACTTAATGTTTTATTACTACTTAGAACAATAAAGTAGTGTGTTCGTTTACTACTTTCTTTGTCTTTGGTGGACTGAGCTGCAATTTGCGTTAGGTGTGCAAAGCATCCCTAGGAGCACCCACTTACAGATAAGTTATGGGCTTATTCTACCTTCATTCAGTCACTCATAGTTTCCACCGATCTGAATGGCTATCGAACTCAAACATATCGGCATTGACGCTATCCGACACTGTGGGAGCCTGCAGGCGAACAGACTTTCCAACGCCAGTGAGCCGGTGAGTCAGGTGGCCGAGCTATCATCATGCCCATCTCCAATACGAGTAATGAAAATTCAGCAATTAGCGACTTGCATGCTGACCATCAAGTAATCAGCCTACCAAGGTGGCATTTTGACCTCATTCCAAAAATACTGCAACAACTGCTTCACTTAAAGGCAGTGCCTATTACCCTTAAATATACTGAACTATTAAGCATTCGTATCTGCTGCTGCATTTGATGATGGTCTTGAACATGAATCCGAAACGTCAGGAGGCCAAAGTCCATTTGAGAGTAATCGCATCTTATTCTTCTCAATGCTTCCTGCAACTCGGCGTATTGCGTAAATCGATTTTTTTTATAGATCTACTGTTATTGTACGATCATTCAGCGGTGGCTCAGAGCTATGCTGCGATTCTTCGCTTCTGTCCATTTCCATCAATCTATCGTCACTATGCACCTGAAAGCTTGCGGCTTAAGCAGAGAAGTCAACGTTTATTATAAAATTGTCTTACTTCCACAAAAAAGTCTACAAATGCAGCGATTTGTGTACAGAAGCACAGCGCGTGACGTATTTCATGAAATGTGAACAACTATGCCCAAACGCGTTTGTGATTAGACAGGATTTTCGAAATGAAGCTGAATTATTGATTATGTTTAAGCCTTATACCAAGATATTTTACTCAAATCAGGACGCCAGCTTTTTAATGTGTGTCTTATTAGACATCTGCGTATTTCCAACTCCTTCAACAATGACTACATATGTTATATGAACCTTCGCATTAAATTTCCTTGCCCTTAAATTTGTAAGGATATTTTATAGAACACATGAATATGATATTCATTCACATTATTATTGGTAATTCTCCCACATAGTTGTCTTGGCAGTGCATCTGTCGGCCTCATAAATTGGCACCTGGTGAATGATGACACACTGAAGGAGTACAAAATTATTGTGTTCTTATTAAAATCCCTTTTGTCGTAGGGGAACTAGAATGTGCAGAGTTAACGATGTGGCGTTAGGTGATGCAAGAAATATGTTTGCTACGCCTATCCGGCGCTCAGCACGCAGAAATAGCTCTTTGTTAATTGTTTGCCGTCCACATAATCCAAACTCTCGACCTGTTAATGGTTTAACCTCGTTCATACCCCGCGTACCAGAAAACTACACCGTCTGAACCACACCCCTTCTAGTCCAATTATTAACAGAAACATTCTTGAGAGAAAGGAAGTGCATTTTTGAAAAAAATCCTTAAAACCCCTGCTTATTTTTCCCCACGTATCTTTTTATCACATCTACTTCAAGGTAAATCGGAAAAAGTTTCCATTTTGTAGGTAAGTTTCGGACATTCAAACACATAACGTGTTCTTCAGTGACTATACGAAAAAAAAGATTGGTTAGGAAGTGACATCATGTCCGGTTCAGCATTGGACCACCACCATCAAGTGGCTACTTTTCGCTGGCAGGGTCTCCGCGTTACCACAACAATCCTCCAACCACAGGTCTCAACGTGTGATTTGCTAAGATCGTTTGACAATGAATCTGGGTCAACTAACTTAAGAGTGCACGCCCGTGCGCATGCCGAGTAATTTGTGCTGTGTGCTGTTTTTTTTTAAGAATAAACAGGAATCAGTCCTGTGTCCATAAGTCCGCACTTCTGTTGAGAATGCCTCCACAACCCAATATAATTCCACTAGCATGTGGGTCGCAGGATCTCGGCAGGCAAGCGTCATTTCCTGTATGACAGCAATTATAAAACTCATTTCAAACATATCCATGACTTTCAGCCTAATAGCCACCGGGTAAAGTCATTCCTCCCTAGTACGCTACCTTACGTAGAGCCCAGTTCACACAACTTCAATACAAACTCAACCACAACAGAGGGTGATCTAAATGTCCTCGGACACTAGCAAGCCGTGTTTCAATAATACAATTATTTATTGTCTTAATAAGAGAATTAAGCACTATACAACAGAGATGACATAATGTATGCCATCCGCAAAAGCTCCCAGAAGAGCGTGGTTATATAAGGTTTCTCAAATTCTTTTTCTGGGCAGCAGGACAGTCGTAATAAGAAGAAAAAGGAGACCAAAATTTCAATTTATGACTGAGTTACGATTCGTCAGTCAGCCGCACTTCAGACACGAGGATCAATAACCATGCTTAACTGTGTGAGGCAGTATCCTTATTTTCTCCAAAGTCTGATTTCGTACGCTCCAGAAGAAATACTTGCGGTCCTTAACAAATATTTTCGGCAGGAATTGAGGCAGGACTGAGATGTAATTTACAAATATCTGGTCCATTCCAAACTCTTCCATCTGTTGAATTAACGGAAATGGTGATGAGTCTCCACCACTTAACTCGGGATTTGCAATTCAAAAACCACTCCAACCGGACAAAATTCAAACTATTCGGTAGATGAATTGCGTATTTTTCCTTAAAGACTTTTTCTTTCGGGGAAGAAACAGGGAATGCCAAAAGGGATGAGAAGCATCCACATGGATGGGCATCTAAACAGTCGCACGGGCTACCCCAAAGTGAAAAAAGCTGACTATGTGTCCAAGGAATTGCTGGTGCTCATGTTTTGAAGTTTTATCAAGAAGAAATATGAATTTTCTAGGGGGATGGATATTCTATCCTACGAGCACTACAGCTGCAGAAGTACGTTGAGAGATCTTTTTTTGGGCGGCTGCATCACCAGTTCCACAAAAGTCATCTGATTTAAATTACTACACAAGTATTACTGAAAGTTAAAAAAGTAAAAACTATGATAAGAGTATATTTTTAGATTTTATACGAACAAGAAATAGAATGGGGCTTTATTAGAAATGAGAATTAATTTATCACCACCAACGTCTTGTCTTATACGTTGGGCCCAAATGCATTTCATTGCTTTCCTTTACCCTGCTTTCGACCTGCTTACTTCTCACAGGTGCATGGTACAAAGTCAGCATTGAATTTGATCTTGGGTAGCACATATTTTACAGTAAGCGCCATGATGGGAGATGCACCTGGAGGCTTGGTTGGGCAGCTTACGGCCGTAATCATGTCGATATGTGTGAAGGGGATCGGCTTCTTAGAGTTAATTCCGTGCTGAAGAGGAGAATAAAGGGGTAAGGTTAGTCCATGTGTCATATTAAGATTCGTAAGCCAGTGAACAGATAAGGCTTCTTTTCCTGAATAATTATGGCAGTGGATTTCAGCATACTGGTGCAAATTGCTGTGCTGGAATAGTTCACTGGTTGCACGAATCTGAGGAAGACAACTGACCCGAAGCATGGGGGCATCCTATTTATAAACGGACAGGGGAAACGATCGACAAACTCCTCGCACTACGCACATGCACATACCAATTTTGTACTCACAGAACCACTTACTGAACCGGAAAAAAAGCCTCCGTCCTTTGATGGCTGAGAAAACTTGCTAAGGATTTAATTACGTTGAAGAAACCCGAAAAATCTTATAGAAGGGGATTCGCACGCACTAACAAGCGGCGTATAGGTTGAAGCCTAAACAGGAGACTAAAACAGGAGGGGCTCACATTGATCACGATTCCAACTTTGATTCGTTCAAAATCGAGCGTCAATAAATGCAAGGCACGGACGCACGGGAAATTTATCATGTAGATAAGGTGACAAATTCCATCCACAGGACTTAACGTGCAGATGCGAAACTGATTCAGAAATTCCTTTTGCTAATTCGTCGTAATTTAGTTTTGTAAATTAAAACATCCAAAATACGTACGTTGAAGATTACATCGTCATCTGTTAGATCAGCAAGTCCTGTTAATTTCCAAAGGTACTAAGGTATGGACGACCACATTTGACTCGCGGTAAGTCAGCAGACATGGTAAAAATCCTGAACAATGGCGCAATTTGCTTCCTCTCTAAGTTTTCAAAATTAACGTAAACAATATGCCTCAGAACTGTAATCAATAAAGCGCACAGTAAACATCCTTCATCACTCGGAGCTCAGCGCGGCTATTCAAGGATGAATGAAAAGTACTTCAGTATGTTAAAGTGTCAGTTATGCAATTATGCTAAGATTTTGGTTTCCGCTAAGATGTAATGTCCGATACACAACAAAATTATTCGATGTTCAGACAACTTCTAGTGCAATAATACTTTTTATAGTGATGTAGGTTGTTTAGACGTATTTTTCAGCGTAATAATTCGAAGATTATCTTGAAACATTATCCATAATAATAGGTACCGCGGTCAAGCAAAAACATGAAACCGTTTAAATTTAAATGAACTGAAATGTCTCACTACTTAATGCTTACTATTCCATCGTTATTAAACTATCGGTCATGGATTTCTACCTTTCCAAATTGAAAAAGTAAAAATCTACGAAAATTGCGAACAGACCGATAGTAAAACATGCTAGGTAAACGCTCGTAACGTAAGTTCTTCCCAGTACAGTTCTATGTTCGCTCTGGCAGTATCAACCGACGCACCTCTGCACGTTTCATCGAGCATATGTTGTGATCAGTAGGTCGACTAAATATCAAGATCAAAACGATGCACTGTTTGAATCATTATGCTGTCTTATTGAATCAGGTTCAATTTACAAAGCATGCATATGCATTATAGGGAGCTTTAGGTCATCCACAAAGCGTTGTGCGAATTCTTCAAGCATGCGTTTAATAAACCAACCTAACGAAACGCGCAGCCTGTCACCACAGTTATCACAAACCACCATCGCGCTGTATACATACACCTCGGAAAATTGCGTTTATCATCTCCCAAAGAAGAAGAAGAAAAGATGACGAGTTCATGGGCCAAATTGTATTTGACGCTTCGTAAACATTCCTGCTTCCAGCGTCCGAGTGTTGTGATTGCTGCCCCCGGGGGTCTCGATTAAGACAGTTTCGTCGTTTTCCTCGTATTATAGCCGTGCTGGAACTTGGACCTGCCTGTTCACTACTGATTATATTAGACCTCTGCGACCTTTGTCCCCTTTGTGGCCGGCGTAGGTGGAGACAAATCAGCGTGTCTGTTCGCCTTCCCCATGTCAACCGGCTGACTGATCAGTCGTGCGAGCTGTTTTCCGCTTTGCAGGAGATGAGGCACGCGATAGAAAACATGGACCTCGAATCTTTAATCATTTCAATATCGGAAAGTCGACCCCAAAATGTCCATACGTTGGCCCACTTCCAGAAAGCTGCTGTATGCTGGCCCAGCGTATTCCGTGCACGCACACTAGACCCTTCTTTTTCGAACGCAGACGAGCCCAGCCGACTGAAGAGAGCTGAGCGCAAATACAGGAGTACGGTATAAAGTCTTCACCATATAGCTGTGTGCAGATAAAGGAATACCAAAAAAGTTAAGGGAGACCAGATTAGCCATATCTGGCTTATGAGTTGTCATCAGTCAGTCATACCCAAGTCCAGGTGTTGGTCACCTGAGATTGGAACCCCAGAAATTTGGTTATTGGGTGTAGAACTCTACTATTGACACACGGGCTCGATGTCCTGCCGATTGTGCTCCGGATCTAGGCTCTAAATTAAGCTCCATGGCGTAACAGAACGAGCACGTTTAGTCACCAAGTCGGTGAGTGCCACATTATCATAATTCATATTCCCGATCACACCCACAGGGCAACTGGCTCGTGACTCAATGGTAGCGTTACACTCCACGAACAAAGGTCCTGGGGCAGAATCTCAGGTGGTCCACACCTGGGATGGGCTATGACTGGCTGATGACGGCTGAGATAACATAAACGGTTATTCCAGGTTCATGTAATATGTTTGGGGCCAAATTATAAACCTATGCCACTAGGCGCCATGTGACGACCTGCGAGGACCCTAGAGTGAACTCCAAGGCATAAAAGGACGAGTATGTTATCTCCGCAGAACTGTCAGTGCCACCCTTTCGTAATCTTTATATTTATATGTCCATAATGGTCAGCTTCAACTAGCCGAACGTAAGTCAAAGTCAACAAAGTTTCTACTTCGTGGCCTAATTATCCAATGTGTGCTCAGTAATTACTTTTACTTAGAACGGAAACACATCCCGATCGACTGAAGGGAGCTATGTGCAAACAAATAAGAAGCCTTAAAGAGACGGCAACTTACTTCGTCGAGTCCACTTGCTCGAAGGAGAAAGGCGGCTGCAAGTTGATGTCCTCGGCCGTAATCAGAAGTGCCCTTGTGATAAGACTGCATCAAGTCCTCATACTCCGACTGACCATTCGTTATCTCATAGTCCTCTCGTCTGATTGTTGATATCTAAAGGAGAGCAACCAAAATGGTGAGTGAAAACTCTTTCAAATCTCCACAAACATTTCAAAAACGAAAGCCTAAATCTTCGGGATACTGTACACACAATGAGGTTATTTAACGGCTTAATGGTTAAATAATCAGTAGGGACTCTGGTGATTTGCAGGACTCTGTCAGGTGCGGAAAATCCTCCATATTCCAGGCGCCGGTTATTATTCCGAGGGAACAGGGGGCCTCCAACACATCTGCTGCCGTAACATGTTATCGTTATTCAAAATTAAGCTCATTACCGTTATGAGTTTGTTGATTTTATCACTCCCGGCCTTCAAGCCTCAAGTGCGGCATTCTGTATTTGTGACCAGTGAGCTCAGATCACAGAGTTTTGTGTCAATGGCCGTCTTTATAAACTACTTTAAAACTTCTACCGAAGGATCTAATAGTAGACGTGAAAATGCATTTAAATATTCACTTAAGAAGGAAGAATCTCCTCGGGAGAGTAAAATACTCACCCAATGCAAAGCTCTAGAGTAATTACAAATAAACTAACCTCTACCATATCCGATATCTTATCTCCAGCGTTTTTTAGGGAAGACGCTGCATTTATCTTTCGCGCAGGTCCGTTGTCCATGACGGCCTGAAGAAAGATTCGACAGTAACTTGCAAAGCCTTTCCTTACAAATTTGTTAATGCTAAGGGTGCTAGAGGATGAGAGCAGAGGTGCGCGTTCTTATATATATGCGCTTTTCGGAAGATTATAAAGTTTTATTTACTATTTATAAAGCAAAACAAATGTGAAAAAAGTGCAAAAAAGCAGAAGCCGAGGACACCCTGATTGGTGTGATCGCTTTTAGTTTCACCAGACTTAACAGACTGCAGGAAGAGACCTGTAACAGAGGATCACAGAATAATTCATATCTGCACTGGATCCACCAACAGCATCAACTTATGTTGTGGTCTTCGAACTGTGAATTGTCTGGGTCATTGCAATTAGAGAAATCGAATCAAAACGACTGCTCCGCTTGCCAGCACCAGGACCCATTGGTTTTAAAAAAATATTTCAGGTTCCCAATGATTTGTCTGCCCCACTTTTGTATGCTGTTTGCTGATTAAATATTTCCAAACGAAAAAGCTTCAGAGGCACGACTGAAAACCACATTTTACAAGTGACTAAAATGATTACTTTACACGAGCTAACTAGGACAACATTAAATGGTGCTGAATTTGCACTTTCCTCCTATGTTACCTAAACTGGGGTGGGTAATTATATCGGAAACGATGGTGTGGTACACCTCTACACAACCCAATTGATATCTTCATGAGAGGGGGCAGCATGGACAATCAAGAAGGGGGCCACCACATATGTAATTACTTTTTTTCGGTAGAGGGGCCCAAAGGGCTAATTTGTAGAATGTTCCGTCACATCCTCGAAATTGTCTTAGGCCCACCCATTTTGGCAAGGACGTACTAAATGCATTTTCCATCGGATACAATGGAAGGAAATTATCTAGCTATTCCAGGAAACATCTAATGGAAACTAATCTTAAAGTCCTAGTGACGGAAGGTTAAGGTTTTGACAGATTACCCGCTTTTTAGACTTTTATGACTACAGTGACGGCATTCTGGCAAAATAATCACAAGCATATTTGATGCTGTTGAAGGAATACTACGTTTTATAAAATAACGGAGCGTACATGTAACACGATTGGTATGCACTGAAACATATTTGAGTGGTTAATCCTACCGATCACGTGATGACCTAAACAGCATTTTCTCCACATAAATAATACAGTTTAAATTTTAATTTCTTTCAACAGGGGTGTGAGATCTCCGTTCATTCAAATGGTGAAGTTTGCAAATATACACCATCCACAATCTACAAAGAAGTAATCTTCAACCCAGTAAAAACAAACGCGCTTATATTTACTGGTCGCGGGTATGTTTTTTCCTTTTAGCTCTGAGAAACATCGCTAGATATTTAATAGCCATCAGTGCACAAACAACTATTTTTCACCTTTAGACTTCTAGGAATCATAGTCAAGTAGATCGCAAAACGTCAGACAATGGTTTGTGTATTTAGGCGCAGGTCAAAGTATTAAGAAGAAAATACTTTCCATAACACTGTTTATTTCGTAACTGTGTACTTATTAAAAAATACCAATTTTTTACTCTGAGTTTTAGGAAACGTAGGGATCAACTTTCTACCGATGAGGTCTGAAGATACACCGGCCTAGTAAACAGGACCGTCGTGCAGGACGATGTCCACGGGTACCTTGTCGCCGGCAAGGATGGTGCCTTGGGCAGGAAGAAAAATTGCAGTATCTCTTTCCTCACAGTCCTGGGCTCGGTGTCAAGCCCGCGTCAAAGAGATCGGGGACGCGGTCGAGCGCAGGTGGCGCGGACGGCGTGAATACTTTTCATGGATGCACATCCTCAATAACGCATGCTGTAACCTGGCCTAGTCCTTTGTCAGTCGAGTGCATTTGTTATGGGATCCATTTAGGAGGCAACTAAGACACACTCCTAGTGAGGTTTAGTCAGACTTACTGGGTAATTCAGGTAGGTTGTTCTTGCATGTCCAGTCAACGTGGCGATGGAGAAAATATGTGGGTTGGATTCTTTGAGTGCCTAAAATTCACAAAATGCTGCAGGTTAGAATCAGTTAAGTTTGGGGTACCTGGCAGGTGAATCAACTGCGAGACTGCTACTATGGACATGATTCGGAAACGAGGGCTCGTGGTGCAAATTTTGCAAGCAGTCACGTCTGGCCTGAAAAAAACAGCGGTAGAAGTTGTATTTATGAAAGTTCACTGAGCGTGGAAACCAGGATCTGTTAACGTGCATTCCCAATGCAGTTAATTGATTAATGATCGAAACCCAGGACCGACAGTCCGGAAAAATTTAATAGTTGGTTGATAGTAATAAAAAACCATAATCTGTACTTCCTCCACCTATCTGTTATCATTACATGTTAAATTGAATGAGTATTGCGCTGTATAAGCAAATGATGCAAAATTATGCTGAACGCATCAAAATAATTAACAATTAATTAGTTAACGCGCGTTTTCCCATCTTTTATGGAATGCACTTACTAACGCCACATACTTCAGTAACTGGCTTCTATTCACAATTCTAAAGTTTAACGAAACTTCTGGACGTGTAGTTACTCGCATTTTTAAGTTACAAACAAAAATCTTAACACGCCAAAGAGTTCCACATTACCCCTTAGGATCGTCATTCCTGAAGTTATCTTCTACTATCCAAAATAATCATCTGTTGGATGGTCGTAATTAACATCACAGTGTAGCGTTCCTATGAAAATCGAATGTCAATTCTTATTAGCATAAGGAGTAGAGTGTACCAGTATCATTTAGCAAATCCTTTAGATAAACGAAAAGTGTTGCAAACATGGTATGCGACATGTTATGATGCGGGTTTCGAATGCAATATACTGTCATACTCACATAATTTAGTAGTATTTATTATTTACATAATAAGTAACACTAGACACGCTAAAATGGGCTCGTGAGTAATTCTTAATCCGCATAACTGTACCTATTTAAGTGAGCGAACAGACCGATATTTCCAAGTTTATAGAATGTGCTGACTATGCTTCATAGAGTTAACTGTCATTCAAAACGAGATCCTAATATGCAAATGAATAAACTGCACTGGTAGGCTTGAATACAAAGTTTGAAAATTTAACTCAAATTTTCAGTCCAAAAATAGAAAAAATGCTACATGAAGCTCGAGGAAAAAATATCCTTAAGGCTTGAAGTAACAATGAGATTTCTTTAGGAGAATTCAAGGACTCACCACCTCCTTAGCGTAATAAAGCATGTCAGTTAGGACCACGCGACCCTCGGCGTCCGTGTTCACTACTCGTACACGGCGGCCAGCAAGGCTGGTGAGGATTTCGTCTGGAATGTAGGCGTCAGCACCTGGACTGTTACGAACGAATGCCATAAAGCCCATCACCTTGAGAGACCTTGGCTTCAGCATGCTGAGGGTCTTGAAGAAGCCAGCCACTGCCGCGGCTCCACACTTATCTCGATGCATGCCCTGCATGTAATTATGTGTCTTGATGTTGGCACCTCCGGTGTCAAAGGTGATGCCCTTGCCAGTGAAGAGGAGAGTTTCCTGAGGCGTACCCGAACCCTGGTACTCCATCGTCACTATGCGACCATCATGGCGTTCAACACCTAGAAAAATTAAAAGATTTTTATTTCTTCTTGAGAGTGTGCATATGCGCAGTCTGTAATTGCTGAAAGGATAAGTGTAAAGCCAGATGGATCCACTCGAACAAAATTCACAGATTTAGAAACGGAGCAAATCAAATGAGGCCACCGTTTCTGATGCAGTGTTCGTAAGACGCGTTAAGGCAGCCTTACCAGAACACGGAAAAAGGAACCACCCAGCCCACTTGTGATAAATTTCAGGCGTCTTATCGCTAACGCTAACCCTTACGTCAAATCACACTGTAACCTTAATCTTAACCCCAGCCCTACCCTATCCTATATTTAATACAAACCCAAATCTAAATCCTTGGCCTGATTCTTAACCTAACCCTTACTTTATTCTTAATCTAAACCTTTAAAGTTACCTTTAACTTTGCCCTAACGCTCACCTTTATCCTAAACCTAATTTTCCCAGGGGATCTCTGATCTGAATAGGCTTTTCAACCAGCAATCCAAATGGTAAAATGCGGACAAGGTATAGCCACACACTCCATCCCCGTCCAATTCACATGATTCCTGTAAACAGAAAAGTTCACTAACTTCTGATTATCTGGCGTTTCAGAAACCAATCAGCTTTGAAAAACAATTATACCGATAGCTGATCCTGTGCACTTACACCATATCCATTGCTTGCTCGCAAGGCACTCTATCTCAACAGGTGATGCAACATTCAGTTATCCACTCCTGAAGTTTTATTCGAAGATCACCTCTCTCTGCCATGCATGCTACGTCATACTCAATTGCTGCAGACCCGGCAGGCAGCCGATGTCAGATATATGAGTTCGTTAGAATGACTGTTGCCTTACCGATACCTAGTAAATTAGCGTTGCGATAAAAAGGCCAGAATTTATACACTGGCGAATATATCCGTGCATGTTCATTGACAGAGTAATAAAAATTCGATGTGCAGTTCACCATACGTTTTCACCATAAACTATCACGGTACGCTTGAGGCCGCGGCTTGGAAGGCTGCCTACTGACATGATAACTGGAACCTTTCTCAAATGGGCGAGTTGGGCTAAAACATTTCCGTCTTAATGGGCTCTCTATGTCACTCGTTCTCAGTTGGGATTCTAGTCATCATCATTTATTTTCTGTGAAAACCTGGCGTGTGTGGTGCGAGTAAACGGTGGTCAGTTTTTTTCAGCCAACGGGCTTGTTCATGTCTCCGATCATCGTGACTCCGTGCTGACATCTGGCCGAAGTGAAAGAGTAGGAGAGCGTGCGTTAGATGCAGCACAACTCTACAATCCCTATGATCTGATTAAACTTTCTTAATTTTGGTACCGTTGTAATAAAAGTTGATGCCCTTGTCTGTTAGTAGAAACGTTTCCTAGGGCGTTCGGAAATCCCTGTACTCAATTTTCACTATGCGCCAATTATGTCATTGATGTCCTGTAAAATGCAAACAATTCAAGTCTTCAGCTTGTACGTACCCTACGAGTTGGAAATGCTGTAAAGCAGTGTATCCTAGTTATGGAGAGCTCAATGATAAAACCAAACGGAATCGGTAGAGCAGGCCGTTTGCGATATATATTCTGTCCACGAGACTGGCAAGGAGTTAAAGGATCTCAGATCTGTGGACGCTTCCCTAAAAGTACTTAAAACTCGGAACCTTCATCAATGATCAGCATGCTTCCTATCTCAATCTACTTTTCGTGACCACTCCCATTGGGGATAGACATCACGCGAAATCGCCATTGGTTGATAGCGGAGCGGCCAGAACCAATCAACGGCTAACAGGCCGGCCAACGTACATGCGCTGCGCACTGCTATAACAGGAGGCAGGCGGCGAGACGGAACAAGGTACACGGGAAGATTTGGTGGAAAATAACTCATTTAACAGCAAAAACCACAAGGGATGTATCACGTTAGAATGTTACAGTCATCTGTGAAGATCCTGTTGTGGTGAATGGAACCGAATTGCAATTACTGCCTACGCGGGAGTCAGTCAATGCCGGTGGACTATTCTGTCAGAGTGCTCACCCCACATGAACATACCTGTCGATGTGAAGTCCAGGAATGGTGAAATTGAATTTCAAAACTATGCTTGGTGCCTTACTGGAGTGACAATAAGGTCATATAACCTGATAATATTGGGGTAACAGTACGATTATTAACGTGTAACACCACTACTTAACTACTCAAATTATAGGGACTTGGTGAATTCTTCCTGTCGTCCTCTCAGTCATGGACATGAGAAACTCATGCTTAGAGCAAAATAAAATGGACGCAGATAATGTTTTTAAACCTAGCATCCTAAAACACTTATGGCTGTTTTCGACCCAGTGCCGTGATTACTTGTCATCTTCAATTAGTATTAACGCGTTGTGATCTGCATGTATCATAGACAAGGTAGTAGCGACAGACGATTAAAATTCATTGTCACCTGAGAGTGAAATGTTTGAAATTTTAAAGTCACCTGAAAATGAGGGTCTGCGAACTCATCAGGCGACGGAAAGGCGAGGAGTCAACAGATATTTCCGACTAAGACTGGCACTTCGAACGTACACGTCACTTCCGTGAGACTGAACGTTCCTCCCCTTAGTCTACATGGCGTGGATCCCCCACGCAGTGGTTAAAGTTCCTTGATCAATAATCAGTTGCCTCAGATGTAAAACTTAGACGCCAAAAAATAGGAAATAGATGGAAATTCCGTTTGAATATCGAAAAAAAATCGACACGGAAATAGGGACACCCCGTCAACGTTATACAGGTGATGTTGCGCTAAATTTAATAAGGTAAAATATTATCGTGCCCTAACTCTAAATTATAACCTTATGCGAACCTCAACCGTATCAGTAACCTGGAAGGGTTGCCTTGTGTGGCCGCCTAAACAGGACACTGCCCCGCCCGCTTAAAATAGGTGCCCTTACGGTAAACTTCAGTCAGGTAAACTATACCCGTGTCTCAATTCTAACACTACCTTCAACATAAAACTCAACTGTCACCTTAATCTTAACCCCAACCATTAGCTAAACCTAAATCCTTCAGGTAACATGGTAATTACTTTAACAATTAGCCAACTCGCGACCCTAACCTCCAACTGCGACCATAATCTAAAACTTAAACCTAACCCTAACCCCCACCTTAATCCTAAACTTAATTTCCTTTACAATTTAGCGTAAAAACATATGCATGGTGGGCGGTTCCTTACCTGTTTCCTGTTTAGGCGGCCATACAACGCATCCCTACCACTAATCTTAACCATAACCCTAGCCCCAAATTTTTTCTTTAACCCCACTTTCCCCGCAAGTTGGCGCCAAGTCAACTGGATTATAGCCGGTTCCTCGTTCTTTTCCTTGTCTGGGTGGGGGTATATAATCAAACCCTACTGCGTATTCTAGTGCCCCTGTCGGGGAAAAGTCTTGATTCCAAGGCTAAGCTATCAGATACGCACAACACACCTGACGAATAGATGATCAGGGGTATTTGCATATGCGTAAACCCGTTGAACCCAGAGCCATCAATAGGAAACTCAATCTCAGAAATGGCCCTGGAAATTCGACTGTCGTTTTCGAAGATGTCCACCATATGCACCAGAGCAGGGTGGTGCGCCGGATTATAGGGAGAGTAAACTTGCACTGCATCTACCTCACTGTTGCTGCAGCAGAAGCCTGGTTGAGTCGCTAATTGAAAAACCTTTTTGTGTTTCGATCGCGACTAACCACCCTCCAGCGGAAGCATTGTTCAATTTTAACGCATTGAACGGACTAATTGAGCAAATAAGCCCGAATTTTATTCCTCAAGTACTCGTGCATTTGGAAAACACGATATTCTCCTGGTAAATTCATATTTCGTCGTTTCGCCGTTCGAAGATTCGACAGTTGAATGCTTCGGTTATCTTAATAGTTGAGCACACATCCATTTTCTCCTGGTTGGTCATAAAATGAATATGTCTCTGGAATTTGTGGAAATATTTCCTACTGTGCAGACTGACTCCCTCTCGCCTCTGCTTATAAGCTAAGACTCCGATCCGCAGCAGTCACCAATGTGCGTATGCTCCCACTAAGGAGTTATCTCTAAACGTTTTCCAAGTCCTCTGCAGAATCACGTTTTCCGCAAAAACTAGGCCGCCCCAGATTCGACAAAGGTGGCCGGACTAAGGTTTGGGGCTTGACAGCCCGTAGTAAATGACGGGGCCGACAGCCGACAACCCCAAAGGAAAGAGGAGGCACTGAACGGGAGTCACCTGACCGCGAGACCGAAAGCATTAAGTACGAGCAGTAAGGGTTGGTCAGTCTACCGTCTGACGAGGGGGAGGCCCACAAGCGCGCTGACGTAGCGGCAACCATGGCAACCGCGAAGGGGGCAGACATCATCCGAGTCCGCCATTTGTCGATAGCGGAACGGCCAGAACCAAACAACGGCTAACAGGCCGGCCAACGTACGTGCGCTGATCACTGCTATAACATTAGGCGTGCGGCGAGGCGGAACAAGGCTCACAGGAAGAGTTGGTGGATAAGTACTCATTTAACAGCAAAACCGCAAGGGATGTATCACTTTAGAAAGTTAAAGTCATGTGCGAAGATCATGTTGTGATGAATGACAGCCACAAAATAATGTGCATTAGTAGAATACTGACTAAAAACCAGAAATTAAGGTAGTTGGTTATCCGTTCTCGTAGGTAGCAGGTAAGAATTTATCGTAATCTAAAATCCTAGAACGTGCGTTCCTTTAAATTCTTGAAAAGGTTCGAGCCATTGTAATGAAGAAGTTATCTTCGGATTATGATATTTTTCTTCGTAAACCGCTGCTAGCTGTCATTTGAGATGCGTATTCACGCTTTCAATTGAGTCGGCTGGAATTCTCTGAAAACCAAACGTCGTTTTAGAGAGGTGGAAGTCAAGCTAAAGATTAGAGGTCACGATTCAATATCATGCGCATACCGGCGCTTCAAACGCTGCGATTATTTCCACGAAGACTTATGGTGTCATATTTAGAGTCGTGTTAGACGGAAAATCCCAATAAGGTCAAAAAGCTGTGACTCAACAAAACTTTGGCAGCCAAAATACTTCATTTTAACTATACCTCGGCCCATGAACGCGTCTCTACTTCTTTTGGGGAGTATGAACACGATAATTCATAAAAAAAATTTAGGGACCGAGATATGTCTGTATCACGGTGGCGATGCCACTCATCTGACACGATAAAATGTAAGAGTTTTAGCATCCCGAACATAATTCACTGATATGAACCTTATCAGAAATACGTTTGACAGCACTCCAGAGGGTTTACACTACTGCAGAAAAATAGGAAGTCAATAACTGTCAGATCCTGATATACTGCTGAATGGTGAACGTAAACCGAAAGGTAGTATAATCTGTTTTTTCTTTTTGATGGATCAGAACTCATTTTAGAGCAACGGGTGAAAGGGATGTATCATGTTTGAAAGTTAAAATAAAGGCTGCTGAGCTGTAATGCATACAATGACATAACAATCTCTACTTCATTCTCAAAACACATCTGCCAGTTGTCGTCTGCAGGCGTAGAAGAGAAAGTAAAATGGTAGGTGTGACCACTGATGTCTAGTTCGCCTACTTACTATCCTATTGTATATCTACACGTTCCTAAGGGGTGCAGAACTCCCTAAGTAAATTAATCTTTATTCAGAGAGGCGATATATTTAGTTCAGAAATTGAATTTGACCTCTTGCAGTGAGGTCAGTAGGCTTTAACTATTAAAACAAGAATTTGTTGTGCCATTTTTGTGCTTGCCAATAGCCGGAAAATTGGGATATCACCAATTAAAGGACGCAGAAGTTAACTAGCACAACTAAAACAAACCTTTGGCAGCCCTGTTGACTGCGGCACAGAAGGGGTATTTGATCGGATCCACACGTTCGGCTTTCATGCTGACCTGACTGTCATTTCGAAACACCTGCTCGAGGTACTCAACAATTCGGTAGGCGGACATCCGTTCTGGATCGGATCCGCAGATATCCCGTGCCACTCCGCGTCCTTCCTCCATTGCCCAAGCAATCTTGAGAACATCTCTGGCTGGCTTGTAAACTCCTAATTTGTCGTACTTCGTCGCCCTTTCGGGGAACGCCTCCCTTATTTCCAGGGGCTAGACAAATTTAAGGGAACATCACTCAGCGAACGAAAATGGATGTGTAAACTGAGCCAAGTACATGCTGTTTAAATTGTACAATCAAGCGAGTGGACATAAAAACGCGCGCACCCGTAGAAAGATCTTCTTTGATACAAAGAAAACAAGGGAAAGCGACCTTCTGGGCACATGAGCACTCAGACGGCTGACCATAGGGCAGTAGCAGAAGAGAGAAAGTGAGTCTAAGGGCAAGAATTAATTCACCAATCCATAGAAACCTAAGACAGTATTCTTGAAACCTCTCAAGAGTGGAGTATTTTGGATTGCTCCAAAAAGTCCCTATTGACTTGACTTTGGAAAACAACATAGCATGCAGAATCCTAATGAACAGACACATATCAAGGAGACGGAATCTTGAAATCGGAGTGGAACCCTTAAAAAAGTACAGATTTCAGGGAGCTCATTTAAATTTGCTTGCTTTGAAGCCTACCAAACATGAAATTAGCCACTGCGGCTTGTATTCACGAGCTTCAATTAAGTCGATTTGTAATTCAGTTATTCGTATGTGAATCTCATTCGATTTTCTATTCTGTTTAATTTAAAGAAGGAAAGGCATGTCCACCGTTGTTGGAGAGGAACCATCCTCTGTTCCACAAGAAGAAATAGACTTATACCGGTGCATTAATTCCTAACTTGAAAATTCCTCAGGATGTTAAAAATCTCACATTTTATTGGATGCAGAGTGACCTGGATTAATGAATAGAATAAACTGCAGTCGGAGACCAGAGGTTGTTGTAAATGTACTACTTAAGTCATGCATGTTCTGTAAACAAGAAACAGAGGCATTCATTCGGTGGGACTTATTTAAGTGCTGGCATTTCAGGGAGTTATTTACTCTACCCAAAGTCAGACATCGAGTTCAAATTTCAGCACGCGAATCACTAAGGTCCTTTTCAGGTGTCAAACTGACTCCTAAACTTCCAGCACGTTCACTGAAAGTGTTGTACAGTGGCTGCAGACTATTGGATTAGAGAACTTCAAGTTGGGTGGTATTTTGGTTTTAGTAACAATTGATTGGACTGAAACACAGCCAGTTACCCTATGAAGAAGACATTGCCCCGGTTAATGAGCGATAGAGTTTACTGAATACGTGCTGACTAAACGTTAAGGTTGTTGACTAACCGTGTAGAGAGCAGTGAGGGCACCCATGATTGCGTTCAGTTGCGGGTAGATTCCCTGCATCCACACAGCGTCTTCGGGTGCGGACGCAAGTGGTCCCAGCACCAGCAGTGGCGATCGAAAGCCTAGCTTAACTGCCCTGATATAAAATAATCAGAGAAGCCTTCTGAGAAAATAATTGGCGGCAAAGAGAGTGCGAAAGAACACGTCTTTTTTATTTAAAGGAATTTCTCACTTGAAACATCCTTAGTGGAAATTTAGTTGCGGTGTTTGCTACTGTCACAGTACGTCGGCAGATTGTTTAATTATAACAAAGAAAAATCAAATGGCCAGTGATGCTAAATTTGGGAATAAGGGTACTGATATAGGAATACCACGTGATCAGTAAAAATTCCTTGTCTTGTGTGGAAAAGGTTTTAAATTATATCTGATATGGAGAAACAATGTTGTGGGTGATAATTGGCATTTCTTCGGAGGCAGCCAATACCATATGCTGATCAATACCGTCCTTAGTTAAACTTTACTGTGAAATTTTTATAAGATCTGCTCCTGCGTTCAATTATTCATCAACATCGTCCATTTCATTCATTGTAATGTTTGACATTCTGCATTAATAAACTATTATTATACTATTCCAAAACGTTGTTGAACTAACGTTTGAGGCATGACTTGTGAATCCAGTATCGCCAATTTTACATATACTAGCAGTCACGAAGAGATTTGCTGGAGAATCGTTAATGCCTCCAAGATAACAGAGTTCACTGACACCCCTAGGGTAAATTTAAAATCTTCGGTTTCCACAATTAGTAGGTGTGCCTATAATTGATAACTGTTCATCCTCCCAACATGGGATCTTTCACCACCGTTTATTTGTACAAACCCTTAACCAATATATCGAAAATGAATAGCCATCCTGATCATTTACATACAAGAGAAGGTCTTCGATTACAAAATAGATCTTTGAACCTGGGAGTGACCAAACATATGGCACAGAATATAATGGGACCTCCTTATGGACGGTTTCAGCCATATCGCACAGAAATACGAAAACGTGAGCAAAATTGAGTAAGTTCCGTCTAACGTTAAGATTTCTCGCTTTATCACGCGGATTAGTCTAATCATGATGCTTAAAAACAACCGTGAAAATTATTGTACAATTATTTGCAATTTAAGCACATCTTCAGAGATGGCAGTTTCCATAATTATAAGGAATTTTATAGAACATTCTTTCCCATTAATTTACTCAGTGCTCAACTGTCGACAAGGAACTGTACAGCAAACCTCATTCCTACAATCCCTAAGCTATGCTATGCTTTGGGAATTTCCCATACGGGCTACGGAAATAAAAACTTTCGAAAAACCTCAAATTTCATTTTTGAATGATATTTTATTCAACAAGACACATACAAGTAGATAGATTGCCGCATTTTAAACCTTCCCAGGAGAAGAATTTAATCCGCTGCATAATAAAACAGATTAATTAAACCTCCTGTTTCAGCCAAACGGTGGAGAGAAGTTATAGAAAGCAGGTTTCGGGAGAAACTAATATTATCAGAGCTTGCAAACATGGTTTGCAAAAAACCAAAACCCACCTTATTGCGTTGAGGTCCTGCGGTACGCCAATCAAAGATTGGCCGCTTTTTGCGCAAGAATCTCAAATGTTCGACCAGCAATTGATTGGATCACAAACGCGAGCATCACACCGGTTTGATGAGGTAGTGAACGCTGATAAGCTGCCTGATGTAACGCATGTGTTACGCATCTGACTTGGACTGCATAGCCGTGCATATTCACGACTGTATTTCATCATACACCGTTAATGCTCATAGTTTTTCTTCCAAGTTTAAACCTTGCTATTATTTCACCATTTTACTCATTAAGTTTATGTGGCATGAGCTTAAATGGCAAACGGCATCTTGCAATTTCGATGCTTTCTGTAATTGCAAAGCGTTTCTATGAACCCAATACTTCATTTACTACCATGCTTTGTTTTGATGGCTTCTCTTACTCGGTGCCGTTCGAATGGTATACGACTTATTTGCAATAACGCATGAACATCTCCGAGTTTCACCATTCAGAGCACAATCATCCTCAGACTGCCTAGGTGATCTGGTTCAGAAATCTTAGGAGAACTTAGGGAATTATTTCCAGCAGGAGAATTGGTGGGAAATTCATCGGCCTAGAAATACGCCGAGAACTGTTTAGCATTCGAAACCAATGAGAAATCTCTTGACCGGTCTCCTCGCAGTCAAATCTTATCAATTATCAGTTTATATTTTCCAATTTTCCTTTAAGTTAGGGGTTTCTTTGAAATCCCTGACTGTATACTGACCGTCGGCTCGACTATATAAACTTCTGAACCAATCAAATTTTCACAGGCCATCAATCAAATCCGGGTAGCACTGATGACTAGACGACTGATGACTCATGATGAGAGATGAGCAACAAACTTGCAAATAACAAAATTGACTGCATTTTTCATATCTAATAAATGCTGGCTTTATGGGAAGTAATGCAATTGGCCCTCAACAAAACTAAGGGTTCCATTGGAACCTCCGGATGCATTATATACGAACGTTTTGTGAATGAGAGCTACGAGACTATCCAAGCCTATAATTCACAAGTAATTGTGTTCGTACCACGGAGCCTATATCTTGTGCATTAGAACTATGCGTTTGGTTTCCACCATGATCCAAAACCCATTGACGGTGCTGTTTTATGAAATCCCAATCATTTTTTTCACACTGTAACCCGGAAGGATGTGGAAGGTTCAAATTTTGACGGAGCAAGCGGAATTTGCCTAGAAGGGAAGTAATGCAATTGGCCATCAACAAAACTAAGGGTTCCATTGGAACCTCCGGATGCATTATATACGAACGTTTTGTGAATGAGAGCTACGAGACTATCCAAGCCTATAATTAACAAGTAATTGTGTTCGCACCACGGAGCCTATATCTTGTGCATTAGAACTATGCGTTTGGTTTCTACTATGATCCAAAACCCATCGACATGAACACTATGCAAGAATAACCAAGTCAAAAAAATTCAGAGTAATTTAAATGCTTCTCCTTTGACCTGTGACGCTGCCAGGGACTCACTTTCTAGTGCCAGCTCTTGCAGCCTCGTAAATCCGGCGACTGTCATCATAATCCCTATCCAAGGGACCGGTTGGCGCGTTTATCTGCGAGTTAAACAAAATGAGAAGATTAACGAGGTCTCTTGCGTGTGCTATCGGGAAAAGAGAATAGGGTGAGGGAAAAGGGAGTAGTGGAGAGGGGGGGAGAAGGCAGAAGGGGAGGAGGAGGAGGTGGGGAAGAAGGGGGGAGGAGCAGACAAACCAGTTGTGGACAGACGACAGTTAGAACGTCTATTTTGACTCTGTTTACCGTATGCCTTTACAGCAGGATGGTGTAAGGATGATGACTAGCGCTGGATTTTGTGAGAGTAGACTTGCACTGCATCCACCTCAGTCTCTGTTACACTCCGCACCCCGGCGCGGTATCAAGTCAGAGTCAAGAAGACTGGAGATGGGAGAGGGCGGTGGCTCACATACTATGGTTCAACACAAAACAAGAACACTACAACACAGAGGAGTGGAAGCTCGCATCCCAGCTGACTGGGAGTGTCATAAAGACGGAGCCATTCCAGCCTGACTCTCAGTCCGTCAGTCAACCACTCCGCACAAACAAACACACTGGACTTACCACGTAGTGCGAGCTATCCCAAAAGTGTTCTCCAGAAAACAAACGTAACACCAGAGACCCTCGCATTGTTTAGCTCGCCGGTCGTGGCAGTTGTCCGGGTTGTGACCGCTAAGCCGAGACCAGCTTCAAAGAGCCCCAGGCGAAAGTTGGGTACCAGTTAAAGGCGGATACAAGAGCATTTATCACCCGCACAAGACAAATTAAGCGACCTAATGCTACCTGTGTGTGTACATCTTCCCTAACTAGTACCCCTTTACCCCTGGAGCCAGCGAACGGAGCCCTGCACGGTCACCTCCAGACGTACCACTGATCCTTTGAATAGCTACTGTCCTCTTTAGTTGTCACTTTCTCAGCTGCTGTTTTTACCCCAGATGTTGTAATCCTGTGCGTTTGTGAACTCGCAGAAAAATAAGATATGGCTCCATTGTTCGATTAGCCTTCTTCTTCCTCATCTGCTTCTTCTTCTTCTTCTTCGGTGGTGGTGGTGCCTTGTATTGTCACCTAAGTAGGAAATGGGGAGAGTAACCGCACCGTATGCCTACGGAAAATCTCAGGCCGGGTAAATATGCCCGTGTCTTAATGCTACCAACAGTTCGACCGTCGTAGTCCGACGATATCCACCGTATGCTCCATGGGAAAGTGGAGCAGGGACGGTGACTTGCGCGTGATTTAGTTTAAAGTGATAGTAGCCTTGCGCTGCAGCTACCGCACTCACTCCTCCTCCCCCACCTGAGCCCAGTGTCAAGACAGGGTCAAGAAGACCGGAGGCGGGAGAGGACGCAGGTGGCTGGCGCGGTTGGGTCCCCTAAGTCAAAGCCGCCCTTAGGTGTGCCACCACACCTCCCATGTTCGGCATTTGTTATGGGAGCTCAACCCGAATAACGCCTGCCGTGCCCTCATTTGGCCCCCGTGTTGGTCCAACGCATCAACCACGTGACCCGTTTAGTGGGCACTAATGCTAACAAGCCCCCTAACATTAATATAAACTGTCACCTTAATCTTAAACCTAGCCATACCCTTAACCTAAACCCTGTAGTTGACACAATGTTACCCTTAACCCTTAGCCTAAGCATGACCCTAACCCCAAATCTGGCCTTAACCTCAAACTTAAACCTCACCTTAATACTAAACATAAATTTCCCGGACTTTAGCGCAATGTTGCATGCATTGTGGGTGGTTCCTTTTCCGGTGTCCTGTTTAGGCGGCCACACACGACATCCTTACCTCTCTTCTTCTTTCGAATTATGCGGGCATTTTAAATTGAGTCGCCATCTTTTCTGCTCTTCATTCGCATGTGAATCCTCTTATATGTACGCTAGTTGGCCTATTTCACCCAGTATATACCGAATTTTAACCCTATATGTTTATTCGAACAACAAAAATGAGGTCCTCAGCGCACGATGCTGGCACCGTTCTGAAAGAAGTCCAATTTGGTCGAAAGTTTGAGGCACATTCAAGGGTGATTCTTCCTGATGTCAATATATGCATTCTTCAGTCATTCGTTTGTGATCTTCCGGGGTTGTGTGGTTTGTATGCCCAACCCTATCCACAGTGAATGGAGGAAATTTTTCGCTGAAAGTTTTGGAATTTTACTTTCAAGATAAAGCGTAGCTATCTCTTTCTCGTCTTCTTCTTCTTCTTCTTCTTCTTCTTCTTCTTCTTCTTCTTCTTCTTCTTCTTCTCTTCTTCTTCTTCTTCTTCTTCTTCTTCTTCTTCTTCTTCTTCTTCTTCTTCTTCTTCTTCTTCTTCTTCTTCTTCTAAAATGCTTAATGATTTAGTCTGCCCAAGAGGACTCGTCGAGTAGTTTTACGAACAAATCTAATCAGAATTTCTTGATGGTTGCTAATTAAATGTCAGTTTTTATATGGGATTTGCTGCGAAAGAGATTGCATTGGTTACTTTTCAACACAAACTTACAGAATGCTCAACTGCATGCCATATTTTATACAGCTGAAAGCAGTCGTCAAGTAGCACTGATTAAAAACAGTGTGGGTGAAAATCGTTTTGGGGAGTTTGTAAAATTTATTAAATAGGCGAGTTGTGCAAAATATTTTAACGCTTCCTACTGTTGGCTGTCAGTTGATTAGTCGAGCATAGTACATATCGGGTTTCACAGAAGAATCATGAATTTGTTTTAAAGTGCACTTAATAATAATAATAAGTTAATCAGTTTAAATGAGTTAACACAATCCCCCTTTAGGGACTCACAATTCTTTTGCTGGGATTCTTCGGAAAAGGCACAACGCATACTTCTTTGTATGCCAAAGGATGGACCTAAAATGTAAGATGGAGAATATCAACAAGTTGTCCCTTGCCAGGGATTTTTGGAGTAAAACAAAATGACTTCAAGTTTTAAACTTGTTTTTGCGAACAATTTTATATCTAACTTAGTCTTCGATTTGCGGCCGTCCTTCAGAGTAAACATGTTGTTGCCTGAAAGTGTTTATATTATTAACGTCCGCTCAGCGCAACTTGCCAAAAGATTTCAAATGTGTGTGATGCACGACGCGTTTTGGAAACTTCGGTGTGCCCTGATGCCACTGAGACAACAACACCGACTTAGACCAGACGGTATACTAAGAACAGAATGCCATCGGCTTGTAGCCAAAAAAAATATATTTTGTAAAATGTTAGGAGAAGGTCTATACCATGATCCGTTAGGAACGACGCGTACAAGATAAGTCAAAACCTAAATGTCAGCCTCCATCTGGACGTCTCCTGTGAGACGACTCCCTCTAGAAAGTCAAATTTTTCTGTCACGTGAAAAGGCGATGGAACGCTAAATCGATAGATTTTGCCCGAATTAATCGAGCACTGCAAAGATGATGGTGCCCTTCGGAATGTCATGCCACATTCTCTTTAGCGTGTGATAATACTTGATCAGGTTAGTGGTTTCGCGTTTTGACTGATATTTCGTTCATTAGCCACCATCGTGATAATTTGAATTTGCTGTAACCAGCACCCATCTACTGACAGCGTTCATTTAAGTAAATTAACGAGTCTTTGATTAGTAAAAGGAACTGAGGTAGTCTGGTTGGGCGCTAGATTTCGTGTAAAGCGTTCAGTTGAATAATACGGGCAGCAGCATAACCTAGGGAGTTTAACACCTGCAAGCAGGTAGTAGCAGGTATCTTGTGCTACATTCTATTTCCTACCACTCGTATGGCAAAGCTCGAAGATCGCAGTTTATAGATACGATAACGGAAATTCCGTTACAATCCCCCACAGGAATAAGAAGGGTCGAAAGAACGACCCCCCTCCCCTGGGTATTACATTTGGCCCTGCTCTGTATTGCGTGACTTTCCTATTCCGCAGTCCAGTCAGAGGCCATATAAATTATTCCGACTGACTCGGCTGCCAAAAGAGTCCAGCAGTAAGTTTAAACATTTGTAATTATAAGCATACTCTAGAGTTGATATATATAACTCAGATGTTCAGTGTAATGACCTAAGAGCTCAAAAAGACTCTTACAAGCCGTCCGGTTTACCATTCCATTCATACGTATCTAGTTCTGATTGATATAACAGCTTTGAAGGGTTTTAATAATAGAAAATGTATGCTTATGACTGGTTATCCAAAAAAGTAGACTGAAGATGACATACAAGCGCCATATTACTACAAGAAAGCAGGTCAAACTTATATTTTCCCTGTTCAAAAGGTAAAAAAACATCTTAAGTATTAACGTCCTTCAGTTCGCTATAGATGCCAGCCATAACCAGTTAAGCTTCCTCCGGGAAAAGTAACACGATGGAAAGCGGAAAACCACACGTCAAAATTACTCATGAGGACACTGCAATCATCAAATACGAAGATAAATCACTACCAAGTAGCGATCGGATGTTAAACATCTTTAGTTCCTCCGCCCACAGTTAAATTGAAATTTCAAGCTGCACCGTTATATAATTTTTGAAACCAAATCAGACGTCTGATGTCCATGCCGTTGGAGACTCGTCGTCTGACGGATGGAAGAAGTCATGTAGCTTGACGTTCTCCATCGTCCCTCCAGAACTTGCCTGCAGTCCAACTGGCTTCCTTCTGCTGCTTTCTCGAGACCGTATGTGGAGCCGTACTTTAGCATATAGTGGTCACTTCTGAATTTATCTTGCAGTCGAGTACGGAATTTTTATATCTCGTCTAGAAAACGCCATCGGACAGTTTCTTAGGCAATTTTTGATACATTGTAGTACTTGCCTAGGATTTGTGGTTTTACTTAACTGTTTTCCTTCCTTTGTCGGCTTAAGCCGATGAACATATGCTTTAAATGTTTCGCATAAAACTACTAGCTACCAAACGAAGTGGTGCAATCATCCGGGGTCTTGGTTTTGCAAGGCTAGTTCAAAATGGAGTTCCTGACCAATGAGACAGTGCTAAATATCAAATGTACCTTGGCTTGTCTGCTTGCTGCAATGAAAACTCCCTTCGCGCTGTGACCTGCGACTGCACGAATACGGAAGGAATGTCCACAAAGGTAGGTCACATTCTGAGGCTCATTTCTGAGTTATTCGCCGTACCCTTCATTTGGTAGGTCACAGGACTATCGATAAATAATGACTGATGTGTCGACTTCTGAGACTAGCCGAACATGTCATCTTTGGAAGCCGTCGTAATACTGACCGTTAAAATTCGGCAGTTTAAGAACACCTACCCTCATCTACCAGTCAGAAATTCATGAGGTTTATGCACGGATCGCAGCCTTTAAAGTGGCTGCCTATAAGAGACCCCCGGAAAGATGCTAGCGCTGCTGAGACCTCAGCGTATTGGAAAACGGACTCACCAGAGCGTACGAATTCAGTGCTTGCACAATAGGGTCAAATTCACCAGATTTGGTTCCCGTCAAGTTGCTAACAAAGACAATTGTGTCGAAACCATCACTCTCCAGGTCTCCCACCGCGAACAACTCCCCTAGCACTGCGGAAATGCAGAGGAGGAGACAGAGGCCAACTCCATGCATCTTTGCGTTCGAGGAAGAAGTGCGGACTACCACTCTCGTGTCCGAATGAACCCAAAGTGAACGCTTTCAGTCACGTCTGGAAGAGTGTGTTTTAAACCTCCGCATGGTCCTTACAATTTGTCCACTGCGGATAGGTGAACTGGTGACAGGTTAGTTGTGTAAACAAGGGTCAGTCCAACTGGCATGATGAAAATTGACGTGCAAGTGTGCCCCAGTGAGGTGTGAGTGTGATGACACAAATCATTGTGATATACATTTGGTTGTGAAAGTACAGTGCATGGTAGGAATTAAAAGCGCACCGCAAGTCGTAAACGGGACCGGTGGAATCAACAAGGAATGTTGCAAACGCAGGATGTCGATGGAGAAACGGAACGCACAAGTGGCCACTGACCAATGTAGGCAGTACCACGCGCCTAACCAGGAGATACTGCCCTGTCAGATGATGGTCATGCTGACAGCGAATTCTTTGCGGGATGATTCGCCGCTGCGACAGAAGGTGAACAGACCATAGTTTCGCTAGCAGAACTCACTCATTCCCATCTTACTTGGGCAAGGCAAAGAGCCCGTGGCTCAATGGTTGGACCGTTAAAATTCTGATCAATGGGTCCTGGGTTCGATCCTCGTGTGGTGTACCTCCTGTGGTTGTTTATAGCTAGCCGATGACGCCTAATAAGCCAGAAATGGCCATTCCAGTCTACCTGGTCTCTGACGGCAATATTCATTAGACCCTAGATTAGCCTAAATTAGGTGGAGCATGAGATGATGATTTCGAAAAAATGACCAGCTTGGTTTTTCAGCAGTCGGCAGCACCTCCTGTCACATCAGATTCCTCTTCAAAAGTAGCAGACGGTGTCATTGGAACCAAGATATGTATTTGGTGGAAGCAAAATAGCTGGACGCACTGAGAACATTCGCTCCGAGTTAGTTCAGTTTTACACGTTTAACTGTCGCTCCTCAGTTACCTGATTCCCATTTAACTCTGTATGACGGCCGTTCTGGTTGGCTTTCCCGTACACCAATCAAGACGGTCGGTTCACCTGTCCTTCGCCCATGGGATAGTTTTTCCGTTTCCTTTAAATCTTGTGATTTCCACTTAGCCCATTTATAGTTGGCAGCTAGGTTGTACTTACCCCAACCTTCTTCGTTTGTTTTTCTCCGGTATGCCTGCTTCCTCCTTCTGCTCTACCCATAGGAAAATTGGCCTTGCTTGCAATTTTCTCAGTGTATCCGGCTATTCTTGCTTCCTGAGGTTTTTGGGAACGACATCAGCTTACACGTATTTATATATTCAGCTGACATTGATTATCGATTCGATACCTTCGCCTTCACAACTGCCACCACGGTTTCAAATATACAATTGGGAGAATTCCTTGTGGCCTGCCAATACGGAGCTGACAAAACAAAAGAAGATACGATCGCTGTGACAAGAGCTTTATTCGCGCGAGGTTTCGGATTACAAATTGAACTCATCTTCAGAAACAGAATCAGAGAAGATATCAGTAGTAGATACAGGCCCCTAGTTTATTAACAAGTGCAACGAACTGCCCACAACATATTCGGTGCTGAGACTCAGTTTGGCCAGAGTAATCGGCCACTCGGGGAACGTTCAGGTGAACGAATTTTCCAACGGCAGTGCCGGTGAGCCAGATGGCCGGGCAATCATCAAGCCTCTCTCCAACACTGGTGACGAAATTGCAGTGGATAACGACCCACATGCCGGCCATCAACCAATTAACGCACCAGCGAGCAGTCGTCATCGCTGAAGGGGAGCTGCTAATTGCCGTATGGCGTACAGTAGAATAGCGACGGCATCCCCCTGTGTACGAAGTACCCGTACCTGATACTGTCTCTGATGGTGGGTTCGAGGTGGAATCCAAAACGGCAGGCGAATAAAGCTCTTGTCCTAGCGATCGCATCTACTTCTTCTCAATGATTTGGGGTGGGGGTGAAGTGTTGGAAGGAAAATTAGTTGGGCCATGTTTCTTCAAGGTAATCTCGTGTAGGGCACGTAAGCCAACGTACAATTTATGGCTATAGAATGGCTACGTGTTTTAACGAGTAGCGTAATTGTTGTGTATTTCGCGCATCAGTGCGTCCTGGCCAGTTTTCCGTCCACTGCAGAAGTAACTACATATATCCCTTACCGTTGTAGTGCTAAGGATGATAACTAAACACTACTGACCAATTTATCTCGGTTCTTCCACAGGTTCTAGTCAAGATCCAATCATTTGTTTGACTGATTTTTTACCGTCGTATGACTGATCAGCAATCCATTCGGCTATGTAGTTTAAAAAACGCCAGTCAGGTTGATCAAATAACAGACCTGCAAACGCGGTAGTAAGTGAGTGGGAATACCTGTTGCTTGAAATATGAATTTATAGGAGTAAACTCTTCTGATGGGGTCGTTGAATTCTGTATTTTTTATCGGTCCTGTGATAGGAGAAGGAATATTTCATGGTTATTTTGCATTTTTTGACAAGCTTGACTTATTATTTCATGGCATCCTGTAATTTCGTTAGGAGTGAAGTTTTCCCATTGGTCGTAAGCTGAGGGCACGACTTTACAGCCACCTGCAGAAGACACACTTATTAAAAAGTAATACATAATTGGTGTCATTTTTGTATTAGTTTTTTATACACTTATAAATTTGAATATGTTACTAAAAACGTTAGCAAAAATATTATTCTTCCTACGCATTTGGAAAGAAATCAAGTCTTCTTCAAATGTTAGACCCGAAAGTTTTCCAATTTCTCGATAATTTTAAGCATGACCTGTCGTTACATTTGAATTCACTTTGTTCTTCCTACAACCTGTATGCTTTCAATGTTTGGAAAACAATAAATTTCCTATTTGTGAACAAGAATAAACTTTTTAATATTCATAAAATTCTGCAACGGATGTGCACTCTGTTACGTACTTAATGAGTGCCATATCGGAATGTACGGATGCGATATTATGTGAATGCATTATAATTAAGAACCTCGTTAAAAAGCAAACTATGCCGTTTCCTCGAGTAAACATTTTGAAAGAAACGTAATATACCACCGAATGAGTGAACGGAAAAATATTTTCCTATGGTTTCTTCAAAAATTATTTGAATTCGTAAGGGCCTCGAAAAAAGTATGCCATTTTAGGTGTGGTTTTTTTAACTGACAGCTGATATTCTGACGTCCTGACTTAGGTTTTGAGTATGCTGCACGACAACCGTTACTCCAACCATACTTAGTAATTTTCAAAAAATGCATTTTCGAAACTTTATTCACAATTCACGAGACCGATGACTGACTATGCACCCACAAATATCTGTTTTCCAATGATATATGGGTTTCTTGGAAAATGTGCAGCATCTCTAGGTCACAGATAATCCAACATAGTAAACATTGACGTGTGGCAGTAAGTGCGTTTATTTAACGGCCTGTAGTGTAAGATAATTTGCACTATAACACAAACAGGCATGCAAATCGACAAGAGGTTTTAATAGTTGCGTGAAAGTTGAACCGCAGTTCTGAAGCCGAAGCACATCGTGCCTTCTACTTTCAGCTTTTAACACAGACATTTAAAGAAAGAGGCAAAGTTTGCCTATTTAGGTAATATGTGGCAATAAGTGACGCTTAAACTATATTGGAATGACAAATTTATGATGTAATGACAGGAAAGGCATATGCTTGAGTTGATCACATTATAACATCTGCGGGTGAATGAGATTATGTGAGTAATTTAGTAAAGAGATAACAATGGTATCTGTTGAAGATGATGGAAGTTCCTATGCTTAAACACTCACGTTTGGATTTGTCTGGATATTCAGGCGCTGCCTTGGAGAAAATTTTTCGGCGCGAAACATTAAAGGGCTCTATTCGAATGATGGTACTGGAAATGTCTCAGCTGAAATCCATCACCTTCGGGAGTTGAACAGCCTTATACTCATATTCGGGCAACAAGCACTAAGTAGTACGCACATACATAATCGTTCACGATACTGACAACACAGGATCCACTTCAGTTTTCATAAGTAGTATGGAAATAGTGATGAAGGATACTATCGGCAGTATGGACACATTAAAAGAGCCCAGAAATGCTGTTTGCTGAATTCTTGAGGCTGCATGAAGCAGCGGCGATGGTACTTGGTAATAACTGGAACCCCAGCGTTCCCCACGTGCGTACTGCATACAGGAGGAAACGCTGTGAGACACGGGCAGTTCGACCGTCGATTTCGAGGAGGTCCACCGTATGCTCCACACCAGGTAGTGCAGGGACGGTGACTTGCGCGTGAATTAGTTTTAAGTGATAGTAGCCTTGCGCTGCAGTTACCGCACTCTCTCCTCCTCCTCCACCTGAGTCCAGTAGCAAGACAGAGTTAAGAAGACCGGAGATGGGAGAGGGCGCATGTGGCTGGCGCGGCCGGAGCCGCCCCTGGGCGTGCCACCACATTTGGCTCGGATCCCACGGAGTTGGGAGTGCCATAAAGGCCACATTAAGAAGGAGCCATTGCAACCTGACTCTCAGTCCGCCAGTTGGCCACTCCACACAAAACACACATTGGGCTGACCACGCGGTCCGAGTTATCCCGTCAGTTGGCAACCTTCCAAGCAACGGATTTTAGCGCACCGTGATAGTTTCAAGCGCGTCAGATTGTTTATAGTGAGGAAAATACGCTGAGCTCTTGACCTCACTCTCTCCCCCACCCCCACAATCAGACCACTGTCCGAGCCGGTCAGTTTTCTGATGCGGAAGCGGGCGCAGCTGCTGGTGACCTCGTCTACGTGTACTACGTACACGACCTGGCCGCCCCAAACACAAGCACCAGGATTTCACACAACAGGGGGTTGAACGGCTTACATCTCACATGTGTGAGATAGCCAGAGGTCACGTTAAGAAGGAGCCATCGCAGCCTGACTCTCAGTCCGCCAGTCAGCCACTCCACACAAAACACACATTGGGCTCACCACGCGGTCCGAGTTATCCCGTCAGTTGGCAACCTTCCAAGCCACGGCTTTTAGCGCACCGTGATAGTTTCAAGCGCGTCAGATTGTTTAAAGTGAGGAACATGCGCTGAGCTGTCGACCTCACTCTCTCCCCAACCCCCACCATCAGACACTGTCCGAGCCGGTCAGTTGCCTGATGTGGGAGTGGGCGCATTGGCTGACGGATCGGCGTAACCGTCTTCGGGCGCCACAGCATGACCTGGCCCCCATAACGCACACACCAGGATTCACAAACTCAGGGGATATGGAGGAGCCATCGCCGTCTGACTCCCAGTCCACTGGTCAGCCACTCGACACACACAGCACATACACTGAGCCGACGGCGTGGTCTGGTGGAAGCGTCAGATTGGCAGACATCCCAGGCACGGTTTCTAGGAAACCGTGATATACTCTGGTAAATGGTGATTGTGAGGGTGTTGTCGATGCATTGGTGTAGGTAGTGTGCACTGATGTAGCTTAGCCTCCGGTGGTTTACCGGAGGTTGTCATGGAGGCGCATGTGTCCTAATAGGCCCATGCGGTGTGTAAATGTGCGGGAGCAGTGAGGGCAGTGAAGGTGGGCGCGTCGACTGTATGTCGGAGCCCCAGGCACTGGTTCACCAGCCTCCGTGCGATGGATTCGCAGGTGAGCGACCAGGCCGATGCGTGAGTTGAAGTTGCGGGCGCAGTGTGGGCAGGAGAAATCGGTAGAGGCTGGGACGATGTCATTCATGGTAGTGGGGGTGGCAGGGGCGCTAAGAATGGCAGGAGCGGAGGGTGTGCATGGTGTATTGGTGTTGTCGGCATTGTGGTGAATTCCGCTGTCATGGATGCGCATGTGACCGAATAGGCCCATGCGATGAGTGA
The DNA here is from genome assembly GCA_017591395.1 of Schistocephalus solidus. Lineage (NCBI taxonomy): Eukaryota > Metazoa > Platyhelminthes > Cestoda > Diphyllobothriidea > Diphyllobothriidae > Schistocephalus > Schistocephalus solidus. Next base: position 206,780 of record WEDG01000466.1, on the reverse strand, counting down.
ATGCGCGAGGACAGTGAGGGCAGTGGAGGCGACGATCTCTGCTGTGTGATGGTGCTCCAGGCACTGGCTCACCGGTCTCTGTACGATGTATTCGCAAGTGACCGACCAGGTCTATGCATGAGGTGAATGTGCGGTCGCATTGAGTACAGCTTAGGAGAGATTCCCCATCGCTGATGGTGGTGGTGGTGGTAGTAGTAGTGAAGGCGAAGGCGGTGGTGGTTGCTGTGCTGGGGTAACAGGCGATGAGTAGATGGATGTGGTCTCTATGATGGTGGGAGTAATGGAATTGATGCCAGGATTGAGGGTGGGGGAGTCAGAAGGAGGGTTGGCAGAATTTGACGTAGAAATTGGAATTGTGGGATTGTTGGTGCATTGCGTCCGAAGATGTCTAACCAGGCCGATTCGCGCGCGGAAGATGCGTTGACAGCGCGGGCATGTTGGCAGGGCCTGGGCATTGGCGGTGTTGGTCCGGGGCGCTGGTGACTTTCGTGCCTCTCTTTTGGCCTTTGCGGCGGCGATTCGGTTGGCCTCATAGATTGCTCAACCAGTCTTCACTGATCTTCTCCATGCCGATCTATCCTGGGCGAGGTCCTCCCAGGTCACCGAGTTGATTTGCAGTTGCTTCAGCAATTTCTTCAGAGTGTCCTTGTAGCGTCGTTTTTGACCTCCCTGCCGGCGAGAACCCGTAGCGACATCACCGTAGAAAAAGTCGTTTGGATAATCGCTCGTCGTCCATTCTTACCAGGTGGCCGCTCCATTGCAGTTGCACTTGCCTCAGCATGACATGGATGCTGAGGATCCCGGTCCGCTCTAGGACTTCTGTGTCCGGGATCCTGTCTTGCCATCTCAGCTTCAGTATTCTGCGGAGGCAGCTGAGATGAAAGTGATTCAGCTTTCTGGCTTGGTTCGAGTAGACGGTCCAGGTTTCCGCTCCATAAAGGAGTGTCGACAAGACGACGGCCTTGTACATCTTCAGTTTGGTGTTCAGGTGAATACCGTGACGATTCCACACGGAGGCCTGCAGCCGGCCGAAGGCCTGACTAGCTTTGGAGATCCGTTGGGCAACCTCGTAATCGATTCTCGTGTTGCGCGACATCGTGCTTCCTAGATAAGCGAAGGTTTCCACGTTTTTGAGTTGAGCACCGTTGACATTGATTCGAGGAGCATTGTATTCCGCGCTGGGTGGTGGCTGGTGCAGGACAACCATTTTGGCTGTACTGATTGTTAATCTAAAATTGGCGCAGCCTTCGGCGAAGAGGTCCATGCTCCTTTGCATGTCCTCCTCCGTCACGGTGTTAAGGGCGCAGTCGTCCACGAAGAGCAAGTCATGGACTGTAGTCGTAGACACGCGCGTTGGAGCCTGCATACGCCGACTGTTGAGAAGGTGCCCGTCAGTTCTGTAGGCGATGCGGATACCAGGCTGCTCATCACGGTAGGCGTCCATCAGCATAGCCGAGAACATGAGACTGAAGAGGGTGGGAGCCAGTACGCAGCCCTGCTTCACTCCGTTGGTCACTGCGAATGCTTCGGATACCGTCCCGTTGTCAGTGACGCGCGCCGTCATCCCGTCATGAAGCTGATGCACCATGTGCGTGAACCGCTCAGGACAAGCAAATTTCTGCATGACTTTCCACAGTCCGTCATGATTCACCGTGTCAAAGGCTTTCGTTATATCCACTAAGGTAGTGTATAGGTGAGTTCGCATCTCCTGACACTTCTCTTGTAGCTGGCGGGCGGCAAAGATCATATCGGTTGTTCCGTGGTGTCGGCGGAAGCCACATTGGCTTTCCGGGAGCAGACCCCGCTCTAGGTGACCGTTTAGATGATTGAGAAGGATACGGGCGAAGATCTTCCCGGTGATGTTGAGCAACGAGATGCCCCTGTGATTATCACAGAGTTGCCGGTTCCCCTTCCGTTTGTAGAGATGGACGATGGTCGCGTCTTTGAAATCCTGCGGAACTTGTCCTTGGCGCCACATCTCCTGGAAGTGTTGTGAGTCCTGCCATCATCCGGGGCCCACCATGCTTGTAGACATCCGGTGGGATTGCGTCGGATCCCGGTGCTTTACCGCTGGAAATCTGCTGCACGGCCCGGATGGTTTCTGATAGGGAAGGCGGCATATCCAGGTCATTGTTCGTGTCCATTTTAGGGAGCCGGTCAATGGTAGCATCGGAGATGGCTGATGAGCAACTAAGGACATTTCTGAAGTGCTCGGCCCAGCGCTTCAGAATTTGCGATTTCTCTGTCAGCAGTGTTGTACCGTCAGAGCTGAGCAGTGGTTCGGACCCCTTGATACACGGGCCATAGATCGCCTTGATGGCTTTGAAAAAGGTTTTCATTTCATTGCGGTCCGCATACCCCTGGATTTCCTCAGCCTTTTGGATCATCCAGGCATCCTGCATCTCCCGCAGCCGTTGTTGTACAAGGCGCCGGCATCGGAAAAAGGCTGCTTTGGTGGCGTCAGTCCGAAGGTCCATGTAGGCTTTGTGTAGTCTATTCTTCTCCGCGAGAAAGTTGCTGATGTCGGCGTCATTGTCGTCAAACTAGTCGACGGTGCACATCGAGTACATCGAGGGCGGTGGACTGGATGACATTTCGCAGTTGACACCATCGTGTCTCCACGGTAGCGTTATCATCTGGAGCATGCAGGTCCTCCAGTTTCTCGGTTATTTGGTTGCTGAAATCAAAACAGTGAGCAGGCAAATTTAATAAAAGAGTATTTAACTTACATGGTGGCCTCTTACCTTGGGGCCTTCGTCGGGGTTGCAGCCGGAGCCTCATCTGGGAGATGACGAGGCAGTGATCTGTCCAACCATCGTCATCGCGGATCGCCTTGGTTACCAGCACGTCCTGTCGATCTCGCCTCCGGACGAGAACATAGTCCAGCAGATGCCAGCGCCGCGACCGAGGGTGCATCCACGTGGCCTTCTCCCGCGTCGGAAGGCGGAAGAAGGTGTTGGACAGCAGGAGACGGTGTTCCGCACACGTGCGCAGAAGAAAAAGGCCGTTATCGTTGCAGCTACCGAGACCGTGGGGACCCAGCACTCCCTGCCAGGCAGCGTGGTCCGTCCCGACGCGGGCATTGAAGTCACCAAGGACAATTAACTTGTCCGCTTTCGGCACAGTCACCAGCAAGGCGTGCAGGTCCTCGTACAATTTGTCCTTCGCCGCATCAGAGCTTGTCATTGGGGGAGCGTAGGCGCTGATGATGGTGGCGAACTGGTCTCCCCGAAGAGGCAGGCGGAGGCTCATCAGGCGATCATTGATACCCTGCGGCAGACAGGGCAGACGCTCCACGATGTCGTTACGGATGGCAAAGGCAACACCAGCGTCGCGTCGCTCTGCCTTTGGCCGGCCGCTCAAGAAAAAGCTGTAGCCAGCACCCACCTCCTCCAGCTGACCCTGCTCAGAGAATCGGGTCTCGCTGAGAGCAGCAATGTCCACCTTGTAGCATGCCAGTTCCCGAGCGACTAGCGCCGTCCTCCCTTCCGGCCGGTTACTCCTAGAATTGTCGAAAAGGGAACGAACATTCCAGGCTGCTAGTGTGAGTGGACTCACCCGAGCAGCCTGGAGAGTATGGCAAGGGGGATGGGGACGGGGGTATTGTTGTTTGTTTGAGTTTTATGACCGCGTAGTTTGCGATCTGCGAGCCGCGGCCGGCTGCAGAAGACGTGAGACCCGGCATTTTTTAGGGCACATTTTCTAGCCCCTTCCACCGCGAGGAGACAAGAAGTGCTATCCCTAAATAGGGCTGCTCGGACATCCCAGATGGCTGCCGAACTCCACTATGGGTCACGGATTTGTTTTAGTGGGAGAACGACCCGAGTTAGTCTGGGCCGCCTATGGGGTTGCTGTCGCCCCCACCGTAGGACTTTTTGAGAGGGGGGAGGTGGGAAGTTCGGGAGTCAGACATACCGGATGTGGAGGCACACACAACACCGGAGACCCTCACCTGGTTTAGACCGCCGGTCGTGACGGTTGCCCGGGGTGTGGCCGCTGGGAAGAACCCAACTTCGAGGAGCCACAGGTGAGAGTTGGGTACCAGTTAGAGGCGGCCACAGGAGCATTCACCACCTGTACGAGACAAATGGAGCGACCAAATGCAAGCTGTGTGGTGCTACCCCTAACTAGTTATGTTTGGTTTGCAAGATGCCAGCTGATGTTATAATTCTGCCCTGCACTGGAAGGACGGCTACGTGGTGCCCTAAATGTTTTAATATCTGTCATCCTCCTACTGAATTTCTAATAACATCAGTCACGAGCGCTTAAAGACGTCCCTACTAAGAAATAAAAGGCGAGGCGCGCTTTCGAAATTCACTGTTACCACTGAATACAATTTCAGTTTTCGGAAAGTATTAAAAATTCTGCTGCTGATTACATTCGACGAATTGCTGAGGAAATTCCACAATGTCGATTCAGAGGAAGCTTTAAGCACCCAACTCCCTTCAATACCTGCTAAAAATAATGGATAAGATTATTTGGCAAAGACATTATCAACTATCTAGAAACCAGCTAAATTAAGACAAAATCTCTCTTAATTTAATGGAACATTCGAGTGCAGACTCTGTACTCTGGTCTCTTTAATTCCGGTTGCTGACCTTGCAAACACTTACTGATGACCCCGATCGCAGGGATGCGTGAAGCAACACACTGCCAAACATGAGGTCAGTTGTGAGAATTGTCGCACTTGTTCATGTGTCCTATGGAGACATCGTCCATGTAATGTCTTAGGCGCCATCAGGCATAACTGCGTTACAACTGTTTTAGCCTGTTTATACCTCAGACACGACAGTATACGTTAGGCCATGGGACGCGGGAATCCCTGCCTATAATCTGATCAGTTTATTCGACCAGCCAACCAAACTATCGACAACGCGCTTGGTGTTTTCTAAATCTGTCCGGTTGCCAAAAGATTGGGCACGCCACTCGTGTTTGAAAATTCTACGTTTACTCGACTGTGAAAATTCTCGAGTAAGGAAAAACTTTTGGGATGTAGTTACTATTTTTCGTACGCTTTCGGTCAGTGAGCCACACCCAGTGGAGAACTATTGCCAAACTGACTTGATTCTTACAACCCTACGAAGGGTGATGACAACACACCAAAGTAAATTCGAGGGCGGAGTAAAGACCGAACGAGAAGTTGGATAGATGCCCACCCTAGTGAGCGGGGCAATGTTATTCTGAGTTAAATGTTTGGCGATGAGCTTTATAAAGTCCTGCTATTATGACACTGCTATTCAGAGTGTAAAGAAAGTTATTTATTTGTTTCAATCTTACTGACCTGCCTGCACCTACTACTGACCGGCAAGCACAGACACTCCTCAACTTATGCAGGACTAACGTCCCGAATGGTTATCCGTAAACCATGGTGTTCATGAGTCCTTATTGAACAGATTGTACGTAGTACTATACTGCACTCAAATGTACATCTATAAATAAGCATGATAATGACACAATCCACATTTTTTTCTTATTCTAAAGTTTCCTGGGTTCCAAAGAACTTAATATGGACTTGCGTTCGTTTTCATTTGAACGTTGGAAAGTTTGTAAGTTAAAAGCTCATGAGTAGATGAACAATGGTATCTTATTTATTGGTACCAACCTGCTAACGTGCGTTCTTAAAAATATATCTACCTCTTAGATGGACCCTTCTATTTTGAAGTTGTCACAAGCCTCGATGGTCGCCGTTCCAACAACTCGCCTCTTTCGAATTCCTAAATCGGAATTCAACGTGACCAGTGGAAGAAACGAGGTGTATTGACTTCTTCTTATGACAGTTATAAGGTGAAAAAGGAACATCCGAGAATTTACAAAGTCGGACCCAAATCTGACCAATCAGTTAGTAGTCTTGAGTTGTTAGCATACCGGCGGGACTTCCGGCTAACCTTATTGATTGGGTAGACCTGTAATCCTGTCGGGAGCTGACATGACATTAGCACGCGCACGGAGGTGGGCAGATCGGTAGCAGGCATGCAAGCGGGTTGATTAGGATGGCTCCTCCTAATATGTTCCGTTAAACTAGCGTATTTCAGCAAGAAACCTAAATTTGACTGCGGCGATCTCATTGAAGTTGTACCCGTCGACATAGAGACTCATCTTTTCCGTCACCCCACACTGCACTGTCGTGGTCATCTTATCCACTTGTCAAAGTGTTGTCTACAATATTTCCATACAGTTAATTCTGAGATCTCTTTTTATCCTACAAAATTCCTCCTGGTTAATTGTCATATGCATTTTTACTCAGGCCGTCGCCAGATTGAGACTAATTTGTACGTTAGGGTAGGCCTTTGTATACACCTGGGCATTTACGAAAGGAAAATTGCATGAATGAGGTTCTACTTTGTGACAAACGATTTAGAATAGGTCATCCCACCATTTTGTGGCCCATTTCATGCCCTCTTCCAGAGATGCGATTGGATGCCCTCAAGGAAATGATTGGTTGCATTTGCAATTTAATATACAAATTATTTGCTCATGGCTGACTGATACCTTAACGATACGTACACCTTCCGTCTTGTGTATGATCCGCGGTTAGTAGAAGTGATTAACTTGTTGACAGTTTTGGACCGCTTTCGAGGCAGCAAATAGCCTACATTCAACTTATATTGAGAGAAAAATTAAGCAAACGGTATATGTTGTCCTTTCAATTATAATTCTTTTACGCCTACTCAGCGTGCTGTCAACAAGTTGTCATTTGGAGGATTATAGCATGTTTGATGGTGTCTACAGCATATGTTTTCGATTTTGAGGGCCCACGCAGAATTAGTGTATCGGGATTTTATATTTCAGTTAAATTTGTGAAACGGAACAGAACATTTTGCAGGAAACGGCCAATACGCGCTGCATAGATTTACTGCCCTTCGCAGCCTCAACGGTTTAAAAGTCTAAGGACAGCAAAATCGCCTATTTAGGATATAATTATATTTAAGCATTCATCTTCAATACTTTACTCCACAACAGCAGATCAAATGTGTTTTACTGTAGGCACAATCCCATCGAACAATCCACATGCAATTATAGCTGGCACCTATTCAAGTTGCGAGTTCCAGCAAACATTTGGTCAATTTAAAGGTAACTTTAACAAGGAATTTGAAAATTTAGATTACCTGCCGCATAGCTCGTCTATTTTTCATGAATACGTCGGTGAATATAATTATTGCAAGGAATTTTCGGAGGTTTTATGAATAAAACCGAATATTTGAGTATTTCACTGGTTGAGAACACATTAGCAAAGGCATGGAGTACTGGTTTCATTTCCTGTAACCTAAATCAACTATGCTGAATACAATCATTTAAAGCGGGGAGATCACTCACCTTGGGTTTGTCGGAAGTGTCGGAAGTGCGGCTGCTGCTGGGAAAGAACGTGACGAGTGAGTCCCTTAACCGATCAGTGAAGGCCTATTAACCAATGCCTAGGATTAACTTTCTAATGTTATACCAGCGCAACCAGTTGGCAGTCAGAAGGACTTGGGTTTGTGGGTTACATCTTCAATCCAACCATAACTGAACCGCATGAAGGTGGCAAAATCGCTCGTGTCTATATTGCAGCTCATCAGGTGAGCCTTTGAAAAGGATAGATTCTCCAAAATATTTGGAGACTCCTTGTGGAGGCATCTAGCGTACACAATGCAGGTGTTGAGACTGTGTGACAAAAATGACCAAAAGCCTGGGACCACTGTCCTATGAAAGCAGACTATCCATCCGCCAAATATTTTCCCTTTCCTAGCGGCAACTACGAGGTGATCTCATGTGAACCTTCCACAGTCAAAGTAGAGCAAAGTATGATCTGCCTACCTCACAAGCACGAATTATCCTGAAAAGTATTGTATGCGAGTTCAACTAATGACTGACCGGGCATGATATCTTCACCAGGGCTTAGCCAGCAGGTAAGTTCTCGTACTTTGCAGGACCTGACAGTTTGAAGTCATCTTGGACGGAAGTTCAACATTGCAAACGGGCAGCTACAGGCTAAAGCAGAATCTAGGCGTTCGCCGTTTTATTTACGTGTTGCGAAGCTTATTTTTACTCGAAAGCAGTTTCACGAATGACATCTTTCCGGAAATTAACTTGCCCTAACTCCGTCTACCTCTCTAGCTCTGCGTCTCCGTTCAAAGCCTCAATTATGTCTATAAATGTGTCTCTGACGTCACCTGATCTCGGTGCGCTTTTAAGATTGCTGTCACCCATCACAGTGGCGGTACAGGGCATGCCGCATAGATCTGTAATGACTTCCAGCACATCAGTGGTGCGCACGTACACATCAGTGGCGACAGCTCGTGTAGGACTGGGTTTTGTTCACACAGCAAACTGGTCTTTCGTCCAATCATTTGCAGCGGACAAACCGCAAGGGCCCTTCCGCAGTTTATGCACTTATATAGCTTGGAGTGTGTGGTAGTGTCCATTTTGCTCAACTGGAGCACGAAAGTGGTCGTCTACAGGTCCCACTTAGCCGCACAGATGCAGCGACGTGGACTCTGTCTTCTTCTTTCCCTCCTCGTTTGCGTTTCCGGAGCGCTAGGGACGTTGGTCGCGGTGGAGGACCTGAAGACTGAAGGTTTCGACACCATTGTCTTTGTTAGCAACTTAACCGGGATTAGAGTCGGGCGAATTTGACTCTATTGTGCAAGCGCTGAATTCGTACTCCCTGGTAAGTTCATCACGTCCTTTAAGCTCTCGGCAACTCTTAAAACCTTCGATGACGTATTATTGCACATCAACACACTAACGCTCCGTTTCCGCGGAAGCAGTATATTGTTCTTCTTTAAAAATAGCCAAATATTTCCTGCTGTGATAATATTGAATTACAAGCGATTAGTCACAATACACATTTGGGTGCTAAGATAACTGCGCGTAATATTATTTTTCAATGAGCCTGCCTGCAAGTTCTGCAGTTTTCAGCTGTAAGGCCCTGCCGACGGACACGAGAATAGGTATCCCAGTAAATTCCAGAGGGTAGTTATTGCCGTGTCCAACCCGGAACATTTTCGAGGGGTAACCAGCTCAGCAAGGGTAACTTCCATGTTGAGTACGGAACGTGAATATGCCTTGCAATGTTCGGAAGCCACGAGAGAGTTCCTTTTTGATTTTGCAGCTGGTTCTCACAACCACAAATTCCACCTAAATCGTAAATTTTAACAACCTGCATTCTCCCAGACTTGTTAATGGCTTTGGCGAAACTATGTTTCAGCACCGAGGGTTGGGGAGGTCATTGCACTTGTTAAAAGACAGGGGACCGTAAACCATGATTCAAGTAAATCGTGGCTCTCACTATTGTCACCTCTCGCGAGAATTTCGGTCTCATGGAACTTTAATGTGTGGTCGGGTCTCGTCGAATGAGAAGTACCGTCGTATTTGGCAATCCGCGTCCGGAGCAGTCTTCCAATTTTATCTGCCGCAGTTGGTTTGCCTCCGACTGTACCAGATCCGAGAAACGACTCCAGGCGTTTCTTGCCATGCCAGTGGGTCTTTTGGTTTGATGACCTGACGCCTAGGGGGTTGCCTCTGGCCTGTGTGAGACTCCGAATTGTGCGTGAAGGGGGCCGAAGGCCTCTGAGACGTTTATTGCACGTTGCACCATTTAGATTTCGAGTTGTACACAGCCCTTTCAGGTTGGGCATTTACATGCTGCCCACCCGAATTTTTCTATTTGTTAATTGATTTTCTACCGGTGATTTCAGTGTATTTGGATAAATTGCTGGCGGTACTCTTTGGTTTTTGTCTTACCTTAAAATCAGTGACACTGTTTGGTGCTTTGCTATACAGGTTCCCTAGTTCTCGGCAACCTCCAATCGGTTATCTGCGCTATTTAAATTCGGAAAAGTTGATGCTCAGATAAGAGGGATCTTTAGCATTTCCAATTGGTCAAGATAGTAACATTTTAAGTGAATGAGCTGCCTTGTTTCTGTCGGTAGATACAGACTCATTCACTCGAAGTGCATAAACTCTTGACAAACTTTTCAAGCTTTTTGAATGCTGTCTATGCATTGTGCTAACTTTGGTGGACCAAAGGTGAACCACTTAGCATCTTGCTTTAACTCCATTGACAATAATGCGTCACACAAAGCCAGTCTTTCGTGCAGTACCAAGGAAGATTTGCGTACAGAATGCATGCCATTATTTGATTTGCCAGCGCTAAGACTACAAACTTATGCTGAGGTCAATGATAGTTAAGTGAAATGTTTCTATGCAAAGTAAACTCGATTCCGAGAACACTTATTAAGTTCTTAAAGTTCTACGTTAGTTAGTTAATTCATTATGAAATCCACGGGTCCTGCCCTTACCTGCTAAGATGCTGTTAATAATTGCAGAAAATTGATTTACTCGTCAATGGGGGTACTAAAACCTACAACATTTCGACCGTCGTATCCGACGACGTCCACTGTGTGCTCCACATCATCGTCGCGCAGGGCGTTTGACTTGCGCGTGACTTGCGTTGCGTCTACCACACTCTCTCCTCTCTCACGCACCTTTTTCCGGTGTCAAGGCAGAGTCGAGGAGACCGGAGTCGGAATGAGGTGCAGGTGGCGCGCGCTGGGACAGCCTCCGGAATAACGTCTGCCGCGCACCTGTGTTGGCTTAGCGCATCTTCTACGCGGTCCACTAAAGGGGGCAACAACACGTTCGGTCGCTTCCAATGCCTGTCCTTCAACTACTGAAGTCACCCGCAGCGCCGCAACCCAAAACTAGTTCTGTGCAGCATAATTGCTAGGCGATCTTTATGTGCCTAACTGTGTGCACCACAATAAATGCCACGCATGGGCAGATATGATCGCACGCTTAGCTAGCCACCTGCACCTAACCCCACCCTCATTCGTCATGACAACGGGCCTTGACAACGAGCCCAGCAGAGTGTGCGAGGAGAGAATGAGAAAGATGCAGCCCAATTCACTTTCCCTAGCCTCATCCTTCTGGGGAGCACATGGTCGGAAGAATGTCTTGGCAAAACGATCGACCACAATCGCTTATATGGCAACCCACCAGATAGGACAGGGGAAGGTGAACGCTGTCCTCGTGAGAAAAGTGGGCTTGCGAAAAATTCCAGGAAATACAGATCCTCTCATTATTGAAATCTAACATTGCTCATAACCCAAACGGTAACTGTAACCAAAATTTCAGCCCCAAATGTAACACTAAACACAACCCTAACTTACCCAAAATTTAACGCAAACCCACCTGTAATTTGGACGACTACTGTTCCCGAGTCCTACTGAGAGGCCATAAATACGATAATCATCAAATGTTTTTAACTTTTCTCTACTCTGATATGCATACAAACACTACCACATTAACTAGGTTAACGGCTTACTTCGCTTTTAGCGTGAATTTATCACGTTTTCCTAAAGGACGATGTTGCCTGAGTGTTGTGCATTACGTCGCAGCTTACCTAAACGCACAAACGAAAGTTTGATTTTCTCTGCCGGGAATACGCTAGTCCTCTCGATAGAGTTCGCTCATTTTGTGGTGCGGAATCGTTTCGTAATAGGTAACGCACAAGTTTACCAGCACTATAAACTAAACTAACTGTCTCTGTGCCCATCTTCTTGGGGGACACATGCTCGGGCAAAATGATTGGTCAAAATCACTTATATAACACCCCACCAGATAGAACAGGGAAAACGCATGTTTTTCCCGTAAGGCAAGTGGGATTGTAAGAAATTCCAGGAAAGACAGGTAATCCCATGATAAAACCTTCGCAATTACCATAACCGAAATGTTAACTGTCATCATAAAGTTAATTTCAAACCTAAAACTAAACATAACCATAAATTCCTTGGGATTTAACGCAAACCCATCTGTAATTTGGACGATTACTGTTCCAATGTCCTATCAATGTTCTTCTCATTGTCTATGCAGATACACACACGAGTGCTACTATATTACCTAGGTTAACTACCTAAATCGCTTTAAGGCTCCATTCATCAGTTTTTCTTAAACGACAAAGTGGGCTGAATGGTGTGTATTACGTCAACAGCCAAATGAAAACGTGAAACAACCATTTTTACCATGTAAAACCAGACAAAATGCTAGTTGGAGTTTCGCCATCTCGCCAACTCGCTGAACGTTTCCTGCTATCTTACGAACTCTTCTTATACTGCAAGCAACACTATATGTTTAAAATGAATATTCTTGCTTCGAAGTAGCAGTAAAAGACACACATACCTACGTTCCGCATCTGATACTCCCTGAAGTTGTGGGGTAACAGATTCTTCAAGTTCTACACTTCTTGCTTCACACTTGAGTAAATGCACAAGCGCGTGTGGTAAATGTTCATTTGTCCGCTTGCCCTAAAAGAGGTCGATCTGGAACTGGTTTACTCCATGTCCCAATTCCTTCGGGTTATCATCTGTCGAACTTAAGAATGGTCGACGGCCTGGAGCACTCTCCAATTCTCAGTCTCCTCCTTCTCTCAGTGTATCGTCCAACTTCATGCCATCCGTTGAACCCTTTCGAGGCCTTCAATATGCACAAACAGTGACTATTTCTACCTTGAGCAAAAGGAAGTTATGCGTCAAAAGAGGATACCGAAACGATAGCAGAAGCCATCTCAGATGTGCGCAACATCCAAAACATAACATCGAAGAGGAATAATTTTCAAGCTCTAATTTCACGGTCCATTAGGTCGTTTGCACGTTATTTTCCAAATTTCATGTGCTGTTTTTGTACAAGGCAGGAAGAAAAGCTGGTGAATCAGCTTAGGTAGGAAGAGAGCATAAAAACGCACTTTCTGATACATGGCTTCGAAAAAGTGTCCCTGAAAATTCCGTCCCTGAGCTTTCACCACGAGATTACGAACAGTGAAAATAATTAAATTGTTTTTTTCTTCCTTTCTTAATCACAAAAAGCGATTTTACAAATATTATTCCTACACGCAGACTTCGCTATATTGCCCTTCAGTGACCAATGAAAGAAAAAAGATGGTTAAGCATTGAAACTTAAAATGAATGCGTGCGAGAGCGATGGTATTTTCAATTTCGGCTGCAGGCGAGATGATTGGGATAGCAGGCAGTATTCGGTTATTCATGAGACGTCAATCAAGCCACTTGGGTTAAATCAGCCTGCACACGCAATCTACAAGTTGACTTAGTTCATCGCCCGGCTGGAGACTGAATTTTCATCTCGCTGACGTCATGACACTGACTGCGTTAACTTTGATCAAACTTTTGACCAAACCTTTTTGATTAAGCCTTAAACCGGACAAAAGTTCAGTGCTGTGCACGTTTAGTTTACAAGGCCAAGCAGAAACATGTTTACTCCCTTTCACTCTCTCGCTCTCCTACACTGTACATATCTTATACATTTTATAATCAACATTGCATTTTAAACATGAAGGTTTTAAGCAAACTATATCGAAATATATTTTGCCTGATATGATGCCATATGATAGCATGTACTGTCACTCATTTTAGGTTCATCCCTTGGCACTTAATGAAAAATGCGTGGTGCCCTTTCCGAAGAATCCGAGCAAAAGAATTGTAAGTTCCCCGATGCTGATTAGCCTAAGACCCCTTTTCTTAACTGATTTTCAAACCAACGAAGTGTACTTTTAAACGAGTTCTGTTGTCATTTGTGGAAGACAGAAATTGCAATAATCAAGTAATGGTGAGATGACAAAACATCAGCAGGTTTTGTTTTCATTCAGACAGTAAAACTACTGGACGATAGCTCTGAACAGCATGAGACTTAGCCAGATCTTATGCATTTCGAAGTTTTATTTTGAAATTAGGTCAGTGGTGTCCTTTTCCCAACAAGTCCTGAATACAAGGCAGCATTCAACAAGCGGTGTCCATTCAGTGAAATCGAATTCATTGGCTTGTGAAACACGCAAATGGGTAATCTTCGAAGGGTCATGGAACTGGTACATTTTTTTGGTTTTCGTAACTAAAAAAACTAGTACTTTTCAACCACTGAAGTTAACTCGCCTCGTGTTTAAATTGAAAGCATATTCAGGAACCACATAAATGTCAAATTTTGTGATGTTTTCAAATTGCAGATAAACGCCCCAACAGGTGCTTTGAACAGGGACTATGACGACAGTCGACGCATTTACGAAGCTGCAAAAAATGGCGTTAAATGGTGAGTTCTCATTGTCCGCAAAGGTAGATTAAAAACCCTTTTATTAATATTAAATCCGTTTGGCTTGATATCTATGCCTCAGTTGTATTTGTGCATGTACAGTCGACATAATGCGCCGCAACAGACTTGATTATCTGCGCTTAAGAATGGAGGAGAGCTGTCGAGTTGGAAAGTTTATTTCCGTTTTACTATCGGCTCCCCAAAGCAACTGGTGATAGTACTGGAATTCAAGTTCGGAAGGACACTGCTGCGTACAGTGTCCATCAGGAACGCAACGAATTTTTCCGTTGAGCAAAAGACATCTGTATTAATCCTCTTCCTCTTCGGACTTTGAATATAAATTCACCTATCAGCCATATACTTCCCACATACCAGCTGCAACGAATGACTGTGGTTGCTACAAAGATGCCTCACACATTTCTGTTACTACCAGCGCTTTTATTATGGAAACCCCTGTAAATTTTTATTGCTGTGCTTCTGTTTTGTAGTCACTGCTTTTAAAACATTTGCATTTCTTGAAGTAACAGAACTTCACAGATGTAAGAGACGATTGACGGGTAGTTTTTGTCTGCACAAGATTTGTATACCTGAGGCTTAGGCGAGGCTCTAGCCACGACTGACCTGATATTCCTAAAGAAAAAAGGACTAAAAAACGGAGGATTAGCAAGGCGTGCGTTTAGACACGAACTTAAATTTAGTTTTGAGGGCGGCCGTGAAAGAGCTCGTCAGATTTCTGTTCTCAACAAACAAACAGTTCTCAAAAAAGTAATCCAAGCGCCTGTTGTGGGCCCAAGTGTACGAAAAGTCCCCACTTCCCGTGGTTGGCTTTATTGCACACTATCGCCAATGTGCGATTTATAAGTAGTACGATATGTTGACGATAAAAATGGAGCAGTACGAAGTCTGCTTTTGTGCTCGTAGAATCACCCCATTTTCCTTGGGGCAGTGAGGCACTGCAAATGGCGTGGTTCCACAGCGGGCATCTACATGCTTGACCATCAGCATTTACTTCCGGTGATATTTTCCCAAAAGGATGGAATATACCTGGTACTAACTACCATGTAACGCCTATTCTGCACACCTCAACAATAAACCAGCACGAATTCTCCGTGGCCCCCTTTGAAAATGTTAAAGAAAAATTTAATACTCAAAATCTCGGACTAGATGATGGTTCTTTAATGCGAATATATATATATATATAAATTCATGTTCGAATCACCTGACTCCATGTCCTGCACTTAATAATTTCGGAAATTATTTCCCCGATTATTCTCTGGAGTCCATATACCAAAAACCACATAGAGAACGCTGGGGGACCCACTGAGGAGCCGAACCCCTTGTTGCTGTGTCACGCAGCAGCAGAAACATCGGCGAAACAGGTGTCTTGGCTTTTAGCTAGTACCTATGTCGGAAGTACGGTATAATGACTTTGCCATATAAGATTCATACTACTTGTAGTACTACTTGTTTGTAGAATGGGCATTTCGTGGTTATTCCACAGTGGTTGATTGTCTTCGACCCAAATGTTCATTAAACTTTCGGGTCTGACCCTAAAAAGTCATGTTCGAATCACCTGACTCCATGTCCTGCACTAAATAATTTCAGAAATTATTTCCCCGATATATATATATATATATATATATATATATATATATGGATTGTTTGCGCCTTACTCGAGCACATGTTTATGTTTCCAGTCCCAGCTAGTAGTCAGGGTTATGATTGGCTAAATGAATGCAGAATAAGTCCGAAACAGATTGCATCAATCTACACATATTCTCTGTCATGTCTCCTCTCTGCAGACCCAACAAAATCCCAAAACACATGCATTGAAAAAGCGCTAAAACGCCTTACGGGAAGGAAATTAATATCATAAATTCTTGCTAAATCCTTAAAACAGGAAGAACCTACCATTGCAAAAATATATATTTTTCCAAAATTCACAAAACTGGTATCCTACTGCGAACGATAGTCTCCTTAATCGGTGCACCGAATTATAAAATTTCAAAGTGGCTATTTTACCAGCTTCATCCACTTACAAAGAACTCCGAATAGTCCATTGAAGATTCAAAAAGTTTTCTAGGCAAATTAAAAGGAATCACAGTTACACCTGACGAGGTAATGGTTTTATTCGATGTGGTTTCGCTCTTCACCTCGATCCCCATTGATTAAGTGAGATCATGCACCGAAGAACTACTCGACGCCTACATCACTGATGTACCTGCCGATGCTTTACTCCAACTCCTAGACCTTTGTCTAGAAACCAACTTTTCCTTCTCCGGCATATGCTATCATCAACTTAAAGGGGCCCCTATGGGGTCGCCCCTATCTGGCTTCCTGGCTGAAGCTGTAATGCAGAAATCGGAATCGATAGCTCTGCCTGGTGTTAAACCAAAATTGTGGTTGCGATACGTTCATGATACATTTTTCATCGTCAAGAAAGAACTGTTAGACCCTGCTCCACACAAATCTTAACTCAACATTTCCAGGAATTGAATTCACGTTCGAGACAGAAGCTGATGGACAACTCCCATTTCTGGATATATTCTGAGGTCATCCTACACTTTGAGAGCAATCATCCTATCTTTCACAAAAGGAGTTCTGTCTACAGTCTCCTAAATCGAGCCAAAACACACTTATCTGATGAAGAAAGTTATTGAGCAGAAATGAAATACCTCTTTAACTTGTTCTCTAAAAATGGATACCCCCGTGCCTTTGTGCATCGATGTCCGAAGCGACAAGAATCCAAAGACAAAGGTATTTCAAACAAGACGGCCACCCAAGCACCCAAAACAATGACCTTGCGAACTCTCCCAAACATTAAAAATATACCAGAACTTGTCGAAAGACAGCTTAAAAAACACCACATACAAGAAGCACACCACCCTACAACTACTTTACAATCGCAGCTTGTACACCCGAAGGACAGGGTTAGCTACTTTGATAAAAAAGGTGTTGTCTACAAAATTCCATGTTCCAGTTGTAATGCCGTTTATTGTTGCCAAACTGGGAAATCTGTCTCGAACCGCCTACACGAGCATCAGTTGGCGGTTAGAAGACGAGACCATTTATCCCAAGTGGCTGTGCATACACTGGAAACCGGACATAAATTTGCATGGGAGAAAACACGGATTGTTGGCATTTGCCCAATCAGAAAAGGCCGTGAATTCCCGGAAGCAATGCACTCAGATGAGGCATGTATCAACCGGCATATCGATTTGGATGCCACATACAAAATCGTTAAAGAAAAAAATTCAAACGCGCACAACCAATCATGACGGGATGATAAAAAACTCAAAGCCTATTGGTTCGGATTTCACCCAATATCAGAATTCTTTGTTAAACACGGTTATTAGATTAATTGTTCCTGTACACTGCCCGTACTATGACGACGAGCTGGGGGACCAGTCTAGAAAATTTACGCATTAAAGTTTCTATTTGTTCCCAAAGAATTTATATATATATATACATATATATATATATATATATATATATATATATATATATATATATATATATATATATATATATATATATATATATTGCTAATGGGGCGCTCACCGATCGGTTTTAGGACTCACTCGTTCCGTTGTGCCTTGAGGCTTACTCTCAAGCCCCGCCAGCAGCCGTAAGGCAGCTAAGTACATAGGCAGAATAACATGACCGACAAAGACAAGGGAGACTGGAATGGCCATTTCTGGCTTATTAGCCGTCATCAGCCAGCCATACCCAAACCCAGGCGCTGCGGCACCCGAGCCTCGAACTCGCGACCTTGTTGGGCAGAAGTCCAACGCTCTACCAACTGCGCCACGAGCTCGTTGTCTTGCCGGTTTCGATCGGGAATATTGACATTGCTAATGGGGCGCTCACCGATCGGTTACAGGACTCACTCGTTCCGTTGTGCCTTGAGGCTTACTCTCAAGCCCCGCCAGCAGCCGTAAGGCAGCTAAGTACATAGGCAGAATAACATGACCGACAAAGACAAGGGAGACTGGAATGGCCATTTCTGGCTTATTAGCCGTCATCAGCCAGCCATACCCAAACCCAGGCGCTGCGGCACCCGAGCCTCGAACTCGCGACCTTGTTGGGCAGAAGTCCAACGCTCTACCAACTGCGCCACGAGCTCGTTGTCTTGCCGGTTTCGATCGGGAATATTGACATTGCTAATGGGGCGCTCACCGATCGGTTACAGGACTCACTCGTTCCGTTGTGCCTTGGGGCTAACTCTCAAGCCCCCCCAGCAGCCGTAAGGCAGCTAAGTACATAGGCAGAATAACATGACCGACAAAGACAAGGGAGACTGGAATGGCCATTTCTGACTTATTAGCCGTCATCAGCCAGCCATACCCAAACCCAGGCGCTGCGGCACCCGAGCCTCGAACTCGCGACCTTGTTGGGCAGAAGTCCAACGCTCTACCAACTGCGCCACGAGCTCGTTGTCTTGCCGGTTTCGATCGGGAATATTGACATTGCTAATGGGGCGCTCACCGATCGGTTACAGGACTCACTCGTTCCGTTGTGCCTTGAGGCTTACTCTCAAGCCCCGCCAGCAGCCGTAAGGCAGCTAAGTACATAGGCAGAATAACATGACCGACAAAGACAAGGGAGACTGGAATGGCCATTTCTGGCTTATTAGCCGTCATCAGCCAGCCATACCCAAACCCAGGCGCTGCGGCACCCGAGCCTCGAACTCGCGACCTTGTTGGGCAGAAGTCCAACGCTCTACCAACTGCGCCACGAGCTCGTTGTCTTGCCGGTTTCGATCGGGAATATTGACATTGCTAATGGGGCGCTCACCGATCGGTTACAGGACTCACTCGTTCCGTTGTGCCTTGAGGCTTACTCTCAAGCCCCGCCAGCAGCCGTAAGGCAGCTAAGTACATAGGCAGAATAACATGACCGACAAAGACAAGGGAGACTGGAATGGCCATTTCTGGCTTATTAGCCGTCATCAGCCAGCCATACCCAAACCCAGGCGCTGCGGCACCCGAGCCTCGAACTCGCGACCTTGTTGGGCAGAAGTCCAACGCTCTACCAACTGCGCCACGAGCTCGTTGTCTTGCCGGTTTCGATCGGGAATATTGACATTGCTAATGGGGCGCTCACCGATCGGTTACAGGACTCACTCGTCCCGTTGTGCCTTGGGGCTTAACTCTCAAGCCCCGCCAGCAGCCGTAAGGCAGCTAAGTACATAGGCAGAATAACATGACCGACAAAAACAAGGGAGACTGGAATGGCCATTTCTGGCTTATTAGCCGTCATCAGCCAGCCATACCCAAACCCAGGCGCTGCGGCACCCGAGCCTCGAACTCGCGACCTTGTTGGGCTGAAGTCCAACACTCTACCAACTGCGCCACGAGCTCGTTGTCTTGCCGGTTTCGATCGGGAATATTGACATTGCTAATGGGGCGCTCACCGATCGGTTACAGGACTCACTCGTTCCGTTGTGCCTTGAGGCTTACTCTCAAGCCCCGCCAGCAGCCGTAAGGCAGCTAAGTACATAGGCAGAATAACATGACCGACAAAGACAAGGGAGACTGGAATGGCCATTTCTGGCTTATTAGCCGTCATCAGCCAGACATACCCAAACCCAGGCGCTGCGGCACCCGAGCCTCGAACTCGCGACCTTGTTGGGCAGAAGTCCAACGCTCCAGTCTCCCTTGTCTTAGTCGGTCATGTTATTCTGCATATATATATATATATATATATATATATATATATATATATATATGATAGTGTGTGGCTCACTGATCTGCTAAAGGAACATTTATGTTCCGTTGTGCCCTGGAACTCAGAGCTCCAGTCTCCCTTGTCTTAGTCGGTCATGTTATTCTGCATATGTTGATATATATATATATATGAGCAAATGAGCTTCGTATGGGTGGTAGTGGCGTAAAGAGGCCCCCACCTAAACAGATCAAAGTCTGCCAAGCTTTAATAGCAGAGCTAGATGTCAGAGCTTGGGGGTAACTTGATACAGAACTCTTTAGGGTTTATCTGCCTTTAGTCAGCTAAGCATAACCCTAAGCACCAGCTTGAACCAGAAACACAAACGTGCGCACACACAGATGACGCATATGGTCCACCACTGGAATTTATCAGATGGGTCATAAGCAATTCATCGAACTGAATTTCATCAGTTCCTCACCACCTGGCACTCTATATTGCTGCACATCTGCTATATGCATAGCAGTTACAAGTCGACCTTTTACTTGATTATTTCCAACATGTCACTATTAAAACATACTTCTTTATATCGAGAGGCCTTGACAAATGAAAATATATCGGGAAGCAAGTAAATTTAAATGGCCTGTTCTTCTCTGCTGCTGCTGCTGATGCTACTGATTGCCTGAAGCAACTTTATTGATGATTTTTTATAAGGGCAGTGGAACTGGGATTCAGGTCACCACTTTTGGTTCTGGGACCACTTTCGTCCGCACCCGAAGACGCTGTGTGGATGCAGGGAATCTACCCACAACTGAATGCAATCATGGGAGCCCTCAGCGCTCTCTACACGGTTAGCCAGCAGTCTTCACGTCTTGCCCAGAAGTATTTGATAGCTCCTACGGCTTAAAAATAATGTCATAGGTTTTTTCATTATGCAGCTGTCTGCCTTTTGGCCGACTGAGTAATTAGTAAACAAAATGCCCCAAAGGTACTCTTGAAGAAACCAAAGCCAAAAATATGCAGTTACTTTACACCACCGGTAGATAACCTTCTATTCACGGGTACAAGATCCTTCAAGTACACACCTATTTTTCGTCTAAAATAATGTTTAAAGATCATCCTTAACTTCTGTTGATACTTTTATATTAACAGCTCGAGTATTAGAAAACATAGTTATTCTCTGATTGCATTTCATATAATATATATTTTTATATATAATATACATATTATTTATTATATATTTAATATTTCATAATAAATATATAATATAATATATAATATATATAATGCGAGATTTTAGCAGTACACATTTTAAGGTTAATAATGAATCTGCGGTAATAAACCACGTGCTTCCACATGCCTATAAGAAGGTTCGTCTCCGGCAAAACTGTTTGGTACATTGACTTCCAACCTATGCTTAGTGGACATCTCTTGAATGATACGGAAAATTAAAAGAGTTTCGCAAAGGAATCCCTGAGTTTAAAACTTGAATTAAGAAAGGCTTATGAGTATGAGACAACATGGTTAACTCAATGCATAAACGGAGACAAAGTTACCTGAACTGTGATGAAATGTTTTCCAAAGGCGAATGCTATGAATTATCTTACTTTTTTGAATAGTAAAAGTCAGTTAAGCTCGCTGTCTTGAAGATATGACCCTTTTGCTGTACTCAGCAATAGAATAGAGGCCAATTTACAGGAGAACTCAGATTCTGACTATTTTTGTGCCTCGCGGGTCGTTTTAAAGTTTCCCGCTTATGCCCTAGTACAGGTCAAGGAACCACGGAAGTTTATAAAGCTTTCTTTAGTTACTCGATAAATGTTACTGTGTAGGTGACTCCAAAATTAACAACTTCAGAGTGTGCTAAATTATCGCGAAAATGGCGCTCTCCAATCAGGTTAGCATACGTGTTCGTTCCGTGGGTGTTCGAAGTCCGTCTACAGAGGGCAGTAGCATGCAACTAGCCATGCACGCCAATCATGGCATTCCAACAAAGACAAGAACAACTGTGGTTACCATTTCTGACATACTGGCCATCATCAGACAGCCATAAACTATCTCAGCCAATGATTCGAGCTCAGATTCTTTGACCATCGAGGCCCAAGTCAATATTTCCATCATTGAGCCAGGGAACGTTTTCTTGGCACTTAAAAAATTGTTCACCGTTTAGTGTTTATTTAGTTTCTAACACAAAGTCACGAGACGTGTCTTGGCAAATAAAAAACAAATCGGCATTTCTTATAAATAATCAAATTATTCTTCACTTGAAAATCCTTCCAAAAGGTTAATGCTGTGTTCCTGTCCACGAATTTAGTATTTTATGCTTAGAATTTCACATATCCATCAGTATGTTGGTAATATTTTTGTTGTGTTTTGTGACGTACTGGATGCTTGCTCCTGCATATCACAAACAATGCACTTGGCTCAGTTTACGCATCCATTTTCGTTCGCTGAGTGATGTTCCCTTAAATTGATCTAGCCCCTGGAAATAAGGGAGGCGTTCCCCGAAAGGGCGACGAAGTACGACAAATTAGGAGTTTACAAGCCAGCCAGAGATGTTCTCAAGATTGCTTGGGCAATGGAGGAAGGACGCGGAGTGGCACGGGATATCTGCGGATCCGATCCCGAACGGATGTCCGCCTACCGAATTGTTGAGTACCTCGAGCAGGTGTTTGAAAATGACAGCCAGGTCAGCATGAAAGCCGAACGTGTGGATCCGATCAAATACCCCTTCTGTGCCGCAGTCAACAGGGCTGCCAAAGGTTTGTTTTAGTTGTGCTAGTTAACTTCTGCGTCCTTTAATTGGTGATATCCCAATTTTCCGGCTATTGGCAAGCACAAAAATGGCACAAGAAATTCTTGTTTTAATAGTTAAAGCCTACTGACCTCACTGCAAGAGGTCAAATTCAATTTCTGAACTAAATATATCGCCTCTCTGAATAAAGATTAATTTACTTAGGGAGTTCTGCACCCCTTAGGAAAGTGTAGATATACAATAGGATAGTAAGTAGGCGAACTAGACATCAGTGGTCACACCTACCATTTTACTTTCTCTTCTACGCCTGCAGACGACAACTGGCAGATGCGTTTTGAGAATGAAGTAGAGATTGTTATGTCATTGTATGCATTACAGCTCAGCAGCCTTTATTTTAACTTTCAAACATGATACATCCCTTTCACCCGTTGCTCTAAAATGAGTTCTGATCCATCAAAAAGAAAAAACAGATTATACTACCTTTCGGTTTACGTTCACCATTCAGCAGTATATCAGGATCTTAAAGTTATTGACCTCCTATTTTCTGCACTAGTGTAAACCCCCTGGAGTGCTGTCAAACTTATTTCTGATAAGGTTCATATCAGTGAATTATGTTTGGGATGCTAAAACTCTTACATTTTATCGTGTCAGAGGAGTGGCATCGCCAACGTGATAGAGACATATCTCGGTCCCTAAATTTGTTTTATGAATTATCGTGTTCATACTCCCCAAAAAAAGTAGAGACGCGTTCATGGGCCGAGGTATAGTTAAAATGAAGTATTTGGCTGCCAAAGTTTTGTTGAGCCACAGCTTTTTGACCTTATTGGGATTTTTCGTCTAACACGACTCTAAATATGACACCATAAGTCTTCGTGGAAATAATCGCAGCGTTTGAAGCGCCGGTATGCGCATGATATTGAATCGTGACCTCAAATCTTTAGCTTGACTTCCACCTCTCTAAAACGACGTTTGGTTTTCAGAGAATTCCAGCCGACTCAATTGAAAGCGTGAATACGCATCTCAATTGACAGCTAGCAGCTGAGTACGAAGAAAAATATCAGAATCCGAAGATGACTTCTTCATTATTATGGCTCGAACCTTTTCAGGAATTTAAAAGAACGTCTATTCTAGGACTTAAGATTAAGATAAAGGCTTATCTGCTGCCTACGAGAACGGATAATCAACTATCTTAATTTCAGGTTTGTAGTCAGTATTCTACTACTGCACATTATTTTGTTATTGACGCTTATAGAGATAAGACCAAAAACACCGAAGAACGTCCCAAATGTTCGCGTCAGTCTAACATATTCGTTTGACTATAACGCAATGCTTTGGATGAATCAATGCGCTTCTTAAGACACTTGATTACATGCAGATTTTTTTCTGTGAATATCTTCTCTGCTTAAAAACTTTTATATTACATCCTTATGTCTCTACGTTGGAATGTATGATTCCATTCTTCAACCTGAAACGATGTTGGTCACTTAAACAGCCTGTGTTTGAATTCGGGTCCATATAGAATTGTTTGAAAAACGTTCATAAGATAAATCCATAGAGATAAATAAAAAAATGCAAGCAAGTGCCCAAAATCAACATCGATTCTCGAACTAAGATCTACAACTGGGGTCACCTCCTTATCGATTTAATTGTAAATTATATTTGATTTTATGTAAAATTCGTGAACGTGTGAACATTCACTAGGATATTCAGTATGCTGACTCGTCGTCAATAATCGAATCTCCCCTTGTACTCCCTCATCTGCTAGTGCAGATGAAAACGAGTTTATATGTCTTGAGCATAAGACACATGTTCGTATGTCGCCTACTTAATTACTGCGCTGCAGACCTGCTTTAACAATACTAAATGCGAATCTTGTAATTTTTATTTTAAAATATTTTATCTACCACTTACCAGAAAAAAATAACGAATAATAGTTATTTTCGATCAACGGTCAGTATTCATTTTTGTACCCAACGTGAAAATTTCGTACTCCGACTTAATGCCATCTATCTCATTTCGGATGGTAATAAGATCAGTTCAGTATATTTTAAGGATACAAGAGAAAATGCGAGTCCCAGGAAGTAATTAAGAAGAGGTCGACGATACATACGCAAACGAGACGGGTAACAAAATTCGACCACCCCAAATTTCGGCGGACGATTCCGTACATCAACACCGTCTCAAAGGCCGTCAGCCAGCCTCTCGTACCACTTCGTATCGGAGTTGCACACAGATCGGAGGCAACCATTAGAGGTCAGGTAATGCGAACCAAAAGAACATGAGGAATTTTTTATGGGATCCGATGCAGTTGCGGGCAAAGCAAATACGTTGGATAAATTGGAAGACTGCTCTAGATGCGAATTGCCGAACACGTGGTAGCAGTGTGACGAAATAACGCCAATTCTCCTGTCATGGCCGATTCAGCGAGAATTGGCCAAAAATTTTAGTTCGATGACGCCGAAATTCTCGCAAGAGGTGACTATCACGTGAGTCTTCAGCTGCTTGAATAGTCGTTTATAGGCCCCAAATCTTTTATCAAGTGTTATGACCTCTCGATTCCATATTTGGTGCTGAGATTCAGTTGTTGCAAAGCAAACAGCCATTCGAGGAGCACTCAGGTGAACGCATATTCCAACGTTAATGCCAGTGAGCCAGATGGCCAAGCCATCATCACACCAACCTCCAAGATGGGTGACTAATTTTCAGCGTATAATGCCCCGCATGCCGGCCATCAAACAATTAGCGCAGTCATCATCGATGAAGGAAGAGCCGGTAATTGTCATAGACATTCAGTACCACAGCGATTGCATCCTATAAATACTGCAGCGCCCTGTGTACAACTTACCAATATATGATACTGTCTATGAATTTGGGTTCGAACTATAGTGCGTCCACCTCTTCTCGATAAACGACAGTGCTCTGCAGGACTGAAAATTCTTATAGGTTTCTGGGTCACATCTGAGTCCCTAATTGCCTTCAATTAAGTAACCAAGTCAGTAAGTAGTTGTTCTCGGATCTTATGAGTATATTCTAAACCGTAAAAATTAGCGAAATTAAGGTTTGTCTGGTTATTCTCCGGAAGTCCTGGCTCGTTACTGGATAGGGAGGACTAGTTATCTTGGTAGCTGCTGCAGGGCAGGAGGGCAGCATGCACACCAGTGGTTGAGGCACCCATCTACCTGGGAAATATTTCAACAAAAACTACATCGAAGCATCTTTTACGATCACACAGAAATCAACGGAGCAGTGGTCTATATTGAGATAAAGAAAAACCTCGAATAAGACGGCTACAAACACCATAAATAAACAAAGGCAATATGTTTTAACTTGGTAGTTGGTGGAAGGGCTTCCTTTTCGTAAAGGACGTGGTGACATTGGATAGTGTCATAAATTAGCAGTTAGCAGTAGCTCTCGGTGGTCTCTCACTGTACAGCCGACACGTTGGGAGATCGAGTCCTCTATTGTTTATTGTGCGAAGGCCTTGGCTATTCAGGTGTGTTTATGTGCAGGAGACAGCTGTGATTTTTTCATTCTTCAAGCCAGTGGGTAGGATAGTTGACGCGTTTAACTGGTAGAGGCAGAGAGATTATAATAGCCATTTCTGGATTATTTGTCATCATCGGACAGGTTACACAAGCACAAATTGAATATGAAGCAGTTGTTTATTATTCAAAACTGTTTATTACAACTTCATGATGGAAAAACATATCCTATGTACTGTCATAGGGAATATTCCTTATTATGTGCGTAATGTGTGACGCCGGTGGCTCTATACTAATCGGTAATATTTCTGGACTATCGATTGTTGTTCGCCGTTCAACCGACTGATTTTGCTGCAAATCTTCAGCTCCAGACAAAAAGAAAAATTCAGAATAACATGAGTGACAAAGATGAGGGAGACTGGAAGGGTCATTTCTGGATTATAAACCCTCACCAGCCAGGATTTTTGTCACACCTGTTGATTTGAATTCCAGCGCACTAAGCATTCTGTCGCAGGCTCGTGTTCTTGCAGGTTTAGATCCACAATAGTCGCTTAAGTTGGAAGGCGCTCCCTGAACGATTACGGGACTCACTTGTCGCGTTAATCTTTGGTGCTAAATCGGTAGAGCATTAGACGCCTAATCAACAGTTCCCGGGCTCAAGCATCGAGGAATTTGAACCCCGGGGTGGGGTATGGCTGGCTGGTAATGGTTTATAAGCCATAAATGGCTATTTAAGTCTCCCTGGTCCTCGTCAGTAATGTCATTCTGCCTATAACACTGTGCAGATGCTGGTGGGGCTTGAGATTGAGCCCCGAGGCAGAACGGGACGAGTGAGTCTCAAAACCAACCGGTGAGCGCACACCAACCAATAGGAAAATTTCAGTTCAAAAGTCATTGACGGCGATAACCACCATGCTTCACGTGGTATGGGGGACGCAGGGACAGCGATCTGTGCGTAAATTATTTTATAGTAAGGATAGACTTGCGAAGCGTAAAGCTCACTCTCAAAACATCCCACCTTGGCCTGCTCTCAAGATGGAGTCAAGAAGACTGTAGACAGGGTCTTTGGTGTTCGTTGACAAAACTGAACCGTCCGTCTACGCATATAACACATGCCTTATCCAAGTAAGAGGCACCATCTAGTTTCCCAGAAACTAGATGGTGGTAGCTAGGATCCAAACTAAGGAGGAGTGACAAATAGAGCAGGTAAAGAAGGAGCCAATCTAGCCTTACTCCCAATTTTGAGAAAAGAGCCCAGTTATCCTGTCAGTCGGAAGCCTTTCAAGCCACGGTCTTAAGCTTACCTAGATAGTTTACAACCACATCGCGTAGTTTATGGTGAGGAAGTACGCAACAGTGATTTATGATATAAACAGATTACCAGACGTGGAAACCTGGGTGTGATAAGGAGTAATCTTGGCACTCGGCCATTCTGTTTTTACTTTTAATGTTATATGCGTTTCACACCACCATGACTGCATGAATAGCAGCTAATAGCCACTACTGTGGACATTCAGTAGTAGGCGTCGCTTCCACTGTTGCATGTTAAGAGTGTCATGGTTATTCGTGTGCTAGCAGATCACCTTGAATTTTCATCACTCTGACAGAGGACATATATCCAAGTGAATCCATTCTGGGCGCCAATTTGTGGAGTATCGGTAGGGCGAGAGAAATTCTAACGAGTAACTATGTCTGATAGTGACTTACCCCTGAGTGTTCAGTGAGGTAGCATGCACGACAGAGGGGCAATTTTCGAGTCAAAATTCTGGGAGGTAAACTAATGCGGTATTATCTAATACAATTGTGTGTTTAATCGCTGCAGAGCAAGCGAAAGTTGTGGCGTAAGTACACAGGATCAGCTATAGGTGGAATCATTTTTCAAGACTGATTGGGTTCCGGAATATCAGATTATCAAAACCCAATGATCTTAAATGTTTAGAGGGGTCATGGAAAGAAGAGAGGAATGGGAAGTCAGGTTACACCTTGCCTGCATTTTACAATTTGGTTAGGTCAGAGCTCCTAACTGCTTCCACAAACCGTGAACGCAGACTATCCTGTGCCAATTCAACGTTTATTTTCTGCTAAATTAGGACAGTTTGGTCTCCATCATGCCTTTGTTTCAACTGGTGCGCAGGGATTTCTAAGCTGCATATGGTCGTTAGGTTATGGAGACCGCGTTTGTATGTCCTCTCACTCAGCTCATTACCTTCACGTCCTCGGGTTAGTTTTTATCTTCTCTTTTATTGTTAGTACTTCGAAGGAAGCCTAGACAGATCGAAAGTCCTTGTTGTGGTCACAAGGGCTGAGCGCAGAATGTATACTGAAAGCACAGAGCTTGTGTGTGCATTTATTACCACCAGCTGCCATCCGTTATGTATTTTTGTGAACTGATTTGCACATTCCCTAGCTCACCTCACAGCCTGGGCGTTAGCAAGTTGATGTTTGTAGCCTTCCAAACTTTTCTTCCGTTGCTATTACCTACACATGAGAATAAAACACGAGTTTCATGCTGCCCAAGTTTTGCTCCCGTAATAGATGACGCAACTCAAGGAACATAGGATAGGTCAGCTAGTAATACAGGACCGATAATAAAAGGATTTCGATGAATGGGGCTAAATAAAGAAAATTAGAGCATCAGCTTATTCTACCGCTATCAATTGTTTTCGTTAGATTAAGCATTTATAGCCGGGCTAGTAGGGTTGGATAATTGTTTGTTGTCCCGACAAGTGTACGGATTGCGAGATCCGGTGGCTTAAACTCACGCCCACCAATATTCCCAATAGCATTCCTAGCTGGCCTGACCCACTTTTATTTGGACCTTTGACAGGAGAAAGAATGAGGCCCGCTCTACGCGAACTTTCCTTATCAAAATAAAACGAAAGACGTTTTAAACTACCATGGCCTCCTAATAGTCACCACCTAGAAAGTTGCTATTTGATCCGTTACTTTGGTCGTCCTACCACAAAAGCAACATTGTGTGAACCTCTTAATGGCGACAACGCCTAAACCCATGCTTGTACGTTACGTCGGGTGGTACTCTTTTGGTAAGTTTTAGATAACACATAATTGAATATTGCTGACAAAGACAATAGAGACTGGAATAACCACTTCTGACTCAAAAGCCATCATCAGATAGACATACCCAACCCTAGGTGATGCACCACCCGAGGCTCAAAACCATGATCTCAAACCACTGGGCCACGGACTCATTATCTTGCCAGTTAAAATCGGGAATATTGAAGGGATGAGTGAGTTATGTTAGTGATCGATGAGCGTTTCTCAACGCCTGACACACATTTATTCCAAGAAGGCTGGTTGAGAAACGCCGGCTTTTTATCTGTCCTGGTCCTCCGTCCGTGAATTCTGCTCTAAACGATTTACTCTTTACACTCTCAGCATTTGCAGGTTGAGCATGTGTGTGTGTTAAGAATAAATGTGAATTTCTTCATTTTTCAATTTTCAGGCTTTGAGTGTCATGATGGTCGCATAGTTACGATTGCGTAACCGTTGTTTAGTCTGTGAATTCTGTTCTAGTGGATGCACCTGACGTTGCGCTTATCCTTTCAGCACTTAAGGCTGCGCAGATGCAAGAAGAAATGTAAACCTCTTAATTGATCTATTTTTTTGAGGTGTTGAACGCCATGATGGTCGCATAGTGACGATGGAGTACCAGGGTTCGGGCACGCCTCAAGAAACTCTCCTCTTCACTGGCAAGGGCATCACCTTTGACACCGGAGGTGCCAACATCAAGACACATAACTACATGCAGGGCATGCATCGAGATAAGTGTGGAGCCGCGGCAGTTGCTGGCTTCTTCAAGACCCTCAGCATGCTGAAGCCGAGCTCTCTGAAGGTGATGGGCTTCATGGCATTCGTTCGTAACAGTCCAGGTGCTGACGCCTACATTCCGGACGAAATCCTCACCAGCCTTGCTGGCCGCCGTGTACGAGTAGTTAACACGGACGCCGAGGGCCGCGTGGTCCTAACCGACATGCTTTATTACGCTAAGGAGGCGGTGAGTCCTTTTATTCTCCAAACGAAAACTCATTGGTACTTCAAGCCTTTAGGATATACTTTCCTCGATCTTCATATAGCATTTTTTTCTGTTTTGGCCTGAGAATTCCAGTGAAGTTTTCAGATTCTGGTTGCAAGCCTACAAGTGCAGTTCATTCCTTTGCAAATTATCAACATTAGGACCTCGTCTTGAATGCCAGTTAGCTCTATGAAGCAAAGTCAGCAAATTCAGCATACTTGGAAATATCGGGGTATTCAATAGGTACTCGCAATAATATGTTCAGCGATAAAAATTAAGAATTACTCACAAGCAACTTGTAGAGTTCAGAAGAAGAAGAGGTGATCGCTGGAATGTGGTTTTCATCGGTCTGACATTTTGGATCCTTGTTCGAAGATATCGTCAGAGGCATTCGCAGAACCGACAGACCAATAAACGCTATGTTTCAGTGATCACATCTTCTTCTTCGGAACTGCTTCCTGAAACTCGCGTGTTCACTTCTGTCAGTAAATTATAACGGTATTCCTGCTCTGTAATTATTTTATAATAAATGCTACTAAAAGTACCTGAGTAAAGCATTTTTACGTTATCAATTCAATTCGTATTTGAAGGCATACTATTTTAGTTTAGTTCAGTTCAGTTTTATTAAGGTAAAGATAGGTAAAAAGTGGAAAGGAAAACATCGGTGCATAAGGAAAATTGAAAAGACTTCGTTTTCATAATGACGAGGAAAAAAGTCGTCATCGACTAGTCGAAAAAATACACTTAAAATACTACTCATTGTTTTAGAGTAGTATAATGACATGCAAATCGAATATATGGGGGTGGTTAATAAGCATCCAGTTTGCGCTTAAAGGAATTCATAGTGGTAGAGAGAATAACATCCACGGGCAGAGCGTTCCTCGCTGTAACCACTCTGTTACTGCAGAAGTACTTGCGTCCGTCGACCCTTGCTTTACCTCTGCGTTGTTTTAAAGGGTGTGCGCGTTGGTTAGACTGAAAAAGTATTGGAAAAAGCAATAGTGCAGGCCATTCACAATGTGAAGGTTTGGTATGGGATAACCTCTTAGTTGCCTTTATGAAAGAGGAATAGGTTAATAGTCTGTTTTCATAGGTTGGCGTTCGCGGGTCTTTAGTCATTTTTTTCACCCGCTTCCGGACATTCTCTAAAACAGTACTATCCTTCACAGTTAAAGGTATCCAGGCCTGTATGGAATTTTCTAGATGCGGCTTCTCGAAACTTCCAAATATTTTGGATAAATTGTCTTTGTCAAATCCCATATAGGCGCACCTAATGAGTTGCAATACAAACATCGCTGACTTGGCCACCTTCGTGCAGTTCAGTGTTGGGTTGAGTGACCATGTTATCTTAACCTTTCAAGTCCTTCTGACCGTCAACTGACTGCAATGGCATACCATTTATAAATTAAATCCTCGGGCTGGAGGCTCCACAGTGACCGATTTGAAGAAAATTGCAGTTAATAACATTGAACGGCATAAGCCAGCGCTTTGCTCAGTCCTAGAGCCTGTTTAAGTATATTTGCAGATGGTCTTCGGCTGCCGTATTAACGAAAAATTTCCATAGTCCTAGTTCGTCAGCAAACAGGAGTACATCACATTCAAGGTACCTGATGCAATCCTTGATGAAAAACAAGGAACTATGTGAGCCTTAAACTGAGCCCTGTGGGACGCCATTCACCACGGTTTGATTCTGAGGCGTCCGACTTTTACTCTTTGGGACCGTCAAGTCAAAAAGTTCTTGATTCATACAAGAAGGCTTTGACAAACTCCTACGCTGCACAGTTTATGCAGGAGACGTTGGTGAGGAACGCTGTCAAAGGTCTTTTGGATGTCGATGTAGATGACGTGCACCATTTTACCTTCGTCATGTGATTTGATCCAGCGTTCAAAATTAGAAGAGCGGTCCTTAAGACAAGGCCTACGACTTCAAAAGCCGTTTTGGGTATCGGAGGGGAGGTGATTCTGATCGAGGAACTACAGCAAAGCTTTCTTGATTATTTTCTCCATGATTTTGCAACAGGTGAAGGTAAGACTCACCGGTCTGTAGTTATTCGCAGACGCTCGGCTTCCATTCTTGAAGAGCGGAGGGATGGTTGCGGTCTTCCAATCGGAGGATAAACACCAAGAAGACTAGTGGTAAGACTAGTGGTTTGACCATTTCAGAAGCTAGCTCCTTCAACAGATTGTCCAGGATTACATCGGGGCCTGAAGAGGTCAACACTTTCAGGTTAAGCAACTCTTCCTGAATGATTTCTTCGTTGAAGCGGACTGATTCCATAATAGACCTTACCCCGTCCTCGCAAGTGGGTGGGAAAAATTCAGCTTCTGTTGTCCCGACGAACCAGAAGAACTGAGAAAGATGTTCAGCCGTGTCCTTTTGTTCTGAGGTTTTTGCGCACTCGACAGTCCGCAATAGTGGGATTGGATACTTGTTTCTGCCTTAGGCAACTAAAAAGGACTTTGGGATTAACCATGACACGGTTCCACAGATCCCTTTTGAAGACCTGTCGATCTCTGACGATAAGAAATTTGACTCGGCTTCTCTACAACCTGTAACTGTTGAGGAATTTCAGCGTCTTATCAATGTGACATCTTTTTCATAGTTTCCTCTTCTTGTTAATTTCCTTCTTTACGGAGGAGTCTACCAGCGAGGCCTGTTTGTTAACCTTCTTCGCATGATTGAGCAGTGTTTAGAAATGAGGGTGCGGACTACGTCTTTGAATTTGTCACAAGCCTCGTCGATATCGTCGGAGAATAGGGATGCCCACTCGATAGAATAAAAGTTATTTTTCATCTGTTTGAAATCCCCACGCTAAATATTTGGTCAGAGATCCAACGGTTGACCCGGTAAAGAGAATAATGTGCATCCCAACAGGAGAATCACACGGTTGCTCTTGAATAATGGGGGTAAATTATTCACAACATCGATGTTTTCAGGTGATCTAGTCGAGGCAGTTCATTTGCTGGACCACGCGAACCATCGTCAGAAACAAGATGTTAGGTAAGAACTAAATTGCCAATTGTGCACAGAAGCTGCTGATTAACTGTTGTCTGAAAGCAATCGACGGAGGCGGAGTTCCAGTCAATGGTAGATGCATTAAAGTCCCCAACGATGAGAGTATTCGGCTACGTTGCAAATACTTTGAGCTCATCCAGCAATTGGGTATCAAATTCATGGTCATTTCCGGGGGGATTAATACACCGTTAAGATATCAAGGCTCTGAGAACCCGTTGCCTTTTAAGTCAACCATACTGCTTCCGTACAAGTCACCCTAGACGTTTTTTCCGAAAAGTGCCTTTATTTACGAATGTTACTATGCCTCCACCCCTTCAATTTTCCCTGTCTCTGAGAAAGATTTTGAATACAGGAAGTGCAAGCTCCATGTCATCAACCTGTTCTGACGACCAGGTTTCTCTTATTGGGATAAAATCTGGGAGCAGGTCGCAAATATGGATTCTCAGTTCATCCATTTCTGGAAGGAGGGTTTGCATGTTAGTGTACATGAATGGCAGCGTTGAGTTTAGGCAAGATCCGTTTTTAGCCCAACAGAGTCTACTGGATTATCGGTGCGGTCATACGAACCGGTTTGATCCACAGTGGGGCAGAGAGTCATTTTACTATCTGATCTTTGTAGATTATCAGGTTTTGTTTTCATTTGGTGCGTAGTGTTATCAATTCCAGAATTAGTTCACGATGCTTCATCCGTCCGACAGCGGAGTTATCCGGCTGAGAAAACACAACCTTGTGCGAATGTTCCAGTCAAAAACGCCTGGAAAGGATTAATTTCGCTCGTTCAGGACCGCCTAGGACGACTTTGAGGGTTCGTCGTTGTGTCCAAAGGGTGAAATTTGAATGACTTCCGAGATGAAAGGCCTTTAGGATGGTTATTTCCTAGAATGTTTGCAGTATTTCGTTGATGAGTTCCTGGAATTGCTCTAAGTAGGCGGAAATTAGTTTTTTGGGGTGTTAGCGTGCGACACTAAGAGACCCTGAATTATGATGCAGTCACCCTTACTGGGCACTCAAAGGCTTCCAGCAGCATGTCTATCATCCACTGACACTCTAGGTCTGTCGAAGTAGATGAGGAGACGGCTGCCCTATTGTTGCGTTTTCTTCGTGCAACTCATCTGTTGTTGTAGATGAGACATCATAAAATGATTATGTATTGTGCTCAATCGAAAGAGCCTTCAATCATCGACCCCCGTGGAGTACTTGACATTTTCGAGGTTGAAGATGTATTAACTGGGGTTTCAACTCTGCTGATACGGGAATGCGTACTGGTAGCTAATTCCGCCCGAGGGTACACTGCTATAGGTCATTGCGCTGGTTAACTTAACCTCTAAGATAGCCTCCGAAAATGTGCACAATGTCTGAGGGCTGTCTGCATCGATCGGCATCTGTAGCATTCCTTTTACATCTTCTGTCGGTATCCCTTTGTCAATTTCATTTTGCACTTGCATTTGCTTGATGGGCGAGTCTGACATAGGCCCCTTTGGACTCGGGTGACCTTTCACTGTGGTAGTAGGTGCGGCCCTCTAAACGGTGTGCTCCCTAAACGGGCCACGTGGTAGATGCGTTGAACCAACACGGGGGCCACATTAGGGCACGGTAGGCGTTATTCTGGTTGCGCTCCCATAACAATTGCCGAACATGGAGGTGTGGTGGCACGCCTAGGGGCGGCTAGGACTTAGGGGACCCAACCGCGCCAGTCACCTGCGTCCTCTCCCACCTCCGGTCTTCTTGACTCTGTCTGGACACCGGGCTCAGGTGGGGGAGGAGGAGAGAGTGCGGTAGATGCAGCGCAAGTCTACTATCACTTTAAACTAAATCACGTGCAAGTCACCGTCCCTGCTCCTCTTTCCCATGGAGCACACGGTGGACATCGTCGAACTACGACGGTCGAACTGCCAGGTGCAGTTTTCTTCTTATTCTTTTGCACTTCACGAAGTGCTAATAGACGGTTGTTTTCATATCACTTTCTTCCTTTCTGGTCATTCATTATGCAGGAGGGCCCTCGCTCTTCTCCGAGTAACTGTTTGCATGGTTAACGTCGGTTGATTCGTCGAAGCCAGAGTCCTGTTGATAATTTCCTTTAGACTTTTAACTTCTTACTCTAGATACTTCAACTTAGAGGTTATCGCTTGACAAATGGTTAGCACTGCGGCTTACTGCTTGCGAGCTCCCCGGTTCACAGTCGGGGCGCGCGTCACTTTACGCTCATCGGTGGTCAAGTTATGGTTACGTTGGCTCATGGGTCACCCGGGTTCAATTCCGTCTCCAATGGCATTTGTCAGACGAACATTACTGAGTAAATAAAGTTCAAACGTTTTTAAAGGTATAAACGATCTTTATAACCGGATAAACGATATAAGGAAAACGACTCATCCGTTATTTGATGTTAGGAATCTCTCGGTGCTGTTGACAGAGAGGCAGTCAGAAGAAGATTGGATTTCCCACGCAAGTGCGGTGTAGATTTGTAAGGATGAACGTCGCTGGGACAAGCCGGTGAGCCAGATGGCCGAGCAATAATTACGACACCCTCCAACATGGGTAATGAAATTTCAGCGGATAACGACTCGCATGCCGGCCATCAAACAATTAGCGCACCAAAGGAGTGGCATCATCGATGAAGGGGGAGTCGTTAATTGCTATATGCGTGCAGTAGCATAGCGACGGCATCCGCTAAATACTGCAACTCCCTATGTACGAATAACCCGTACCTTATACTGTCTCTAATGCTGTGTTCGAGTTGGAATCCGAAATTTGGGATGAATCGGTTGCAAAATAAAATTGAATTCATAGTGCCCACGAGCAGTGAGAGCGTTTAGTAGACAGATATTCCGTTAAAGGTGAATCCCCGGAGGGCGAATATTTCAAAACAAATTCGAAATGCGCGGTCTAAGGATCATAACACGGCGTGCACCCAATTAGCCATATCAAATGATTACCTGCAAGGGTTCTCGAAAGGTTTCGAGGCAGTCTAGTTATTATGAGAATAGGAAGTGCGGTTCGAAGAGATATTTCTGCCATTCGAGAGAGTTAGATATTTTAATATTAAACCTTAACAACATTATGAATTAATGTATTTATAAGACATGAAGTTGCGTCCGTTTGGAGATTGCTCTGTAGTCTTCGTGACGTGAGTCATCGTCTTTCACTCACCAAAATGAGCACGTTGACGTTATATCTATACTTCTGCCACAATGAACCTACGATAGGGATAGAAAATCTGTTCGAGTTTTGCAATGACTGCATTTGCCACAATGAGTTTATGTATGGCTTTTTTAGACTTTCCGATAACAGTTTAGGTTTAAGTGATATAATTCAGGAATACTGATTAGTGGATGCATGAGACCATTTAAACTAACCCTTTAGCACCTAAACTTAGGAAGGATCACCACACCACGCGTTGGTAAGCATCAAAGCTGTCCATAACCGTGAGTTTTATCACACTTGGGTTAGGTTATCTGCCCAACCTACCGCAACTTATGGAATCCATTGATTCTGATACTGTAAGCTGACTGCCCAAGCAGGATTTCCCAAGCTCCCCATCAAGAACCCACCAGATGACTACCAGACACAATTAATTAGTAGAGGTTATCGGCAGATTTGAATAATTTAGTTGACCCATTTCTGACCAATGTGTCATAAAACTCACGGCTCCCGGTGGGGGCCTCGCAGCTCAGTTAGCTAGAGCGTCGGGTGTACTGAAGCCTTCCCCTTGCTGGCGTGGTTTCGAATCCCACCGAGGCCGCCATGTTTTTCACAAGTGGCTCAAATAAACTCGTTAGGGGTGGTGATCCTGAGGTCCCTCTTGTACATTGCACCTCTCGCGTTTACCTGCGCGAATTCCAAAGCAGCCTGGTTATGGCAAATCACAGATAGCCAAACGGACCAATTAAATTCGAAGTCGATTCTGACATGACCGCATTCAAGGAGCTGTACCGACTCAAGCACTCTCACATGTGATTCGCTCTCGTGATGCTGGAGGTGTGTCCTCACCCTGTTGTTAACCTATTCTCACCTCTTGTCGATTTTTCTGTACAGAAAATAATATCTTCCTAACTAGCGTCCAACAACTTCTTATCTTCCTAAAGGGGACGAGGTGTGGAGGTCGTAGTTGCTGAAGTCTGCCCTACGGCTTAAGTTACCACGATTCAGTCATTGGACAGTTACCTAGATGAGTACACATACTCACAGCTCTCGACATCCGCACACTGCAGGCGTCCATAAAAGTTGAATATGTCAGTATGGTTCTTAGACCCACCAGGTCTGTTCAACACATTTTTAATCAAACGATTTCAAACCGAAAAAAATCAAAGCATGTCTTCTGCATTCAGTGATAAAATTGTACATGTCCAGTAATAGTCGCTTATATATTTCACCTATCAGGTGGCTACTAACTCGGTGATCCTCACCTGCAGCTTTTCCACCGTTTTAGGCCCTGAAGGAAGCTAATCCGCACATTTTCTCCTTCGCCACGTTAACTGGACATGCAAAATCAACATATCTGGTGTATACCGTAAGTTTCTAGCGGAATATTTCTAAGCCTTCTTGGGTGCACACTGACAGTCTCTCCTCTGACCTCGTCTGAGGAAATTTTATCAGCAATTTTGGTAGAAAAAAAAATGAGGGAAAATCCTAGCATGTGTTGAAATGAATGAAACATTAACGAGGGCCTTCAACGTATCTCGCAGTTGTCAAGGCTCTGCGTCACCGATCTCTACGGTAATGAGTTTTGGATAGAGGCCTACCATGGGAGACTTTTGAAACCAAGATATTATGTGATGCCGTTATATAAACGATTTTATGAATTGTTCACGAATGCGGACTTCCCACGTGGAAAGTAAGTTAAACCCATCATAATATTAATTGAAAAGATAACAGGAAAAGATAATACGGACACCCCGCCAAGTTAATCGAGGTAGCCGTTTCCGCAATTCCAGGAAAGTTAAAGATGCCTGTATTGTAATCCCAACATTAGTAATTACATGAATGTAGGCCCCTTCATAACCCTAACCTTACAGTTAACGCTACCGCAAACACACACATCGCGTTAATGGATACACTCGTTTCGTGGCGCCTTGAAGACCACTCTCGAGCTCCGCCAGCAGCCGTTCAGTGGCTACTATGTTATGAGCAGAAAAACCTTACTGACGAAGACCAGAAAGGCCGTTTTTGGCTTAATTGCGTTTAACAGCCAGCCATAGCCAAATCCCAGACGTTGTCGCACGCAAGACTCGAACACATGGCCTATTGTTAGAAGTCCAACGCCCTATCCAATAACCGTTTACCTAAGCCCTAAACATAACACTGACATTAACCTTAACTCTAAACTTAACACTACCAATTCCTTTGGTCCTAGCGTTAATTGCCCTAAAATTTGGCGCGAAGCCACGTGTATTGCGGGTGGTTCTTGTTCTCATGTCCTGTTTTGGGGAGGATGTATGTCATCCTTTCGTTATTCTTTAGGAAATCCTTTTGCGTAAAAACCTCCGGACTCTCAGTGGTACATAATGCTAATATTGTATTGTAATAATAATAATTGTAATAATATTTTTTTCATACGAGAGCATATGGTTCCACATCTTTCTCACAATGTTATTTTCAATGCATCCCTTTACGGCGATAAGGTATGACTGAGATTTTTGTAAGAATACTTCCATAGGGGTTGTGGAGCCTAAGAACTATTTACTTAAACGTAAAATGCTCACTATAATTGCTTTGTTTAGTGACTGACGTTTCGGGCTATGTTAAAACCTTTTAAATCATCATAAACGATTCCCCTTGAGTTTGCGGTGTCTTCTGCAAGCGTTTCTGTGCATCTTTCCTGTAAATTTTAATAAATGACACGGAACCCAAATGGAAACTGCATTCATCGCCTCATTTCTAGCAAAACCCCCTGCCTGGCCCCTATGTGTCAGAGCTGGTCATTCCGTAGGTGTTGCGACGGTTTTTCGAAATGCTTGCTCCTTCACACCCTACCTCCGAATAGCACGCAAGTGAGAGGCAGCTACCTTATTGATTTCCCTCACCTTCAAAAAAGGTATGGATTAGGTTACATCAGAGCGAACTTCCCGATCATGACCGATGTAGGACTCGCAGGTTTTTGTAGTACGCAGAGGTGGAACGTGCAAACCCGCCTACAGCTAAATGTCCTTCTAGTAACCCATTCAAAAAAAGAATTTTTTGATAATCTTTGACTTTGACGGCATTTTCACTTAAAATAATAAATGCTTTGTACCCAAACATTATTTAATCATAAAAAAACGTGAGATTTAGAACATATAACAGGGAAATTTCGTTCCTACCCCAACCGGTCGTGGTGCACTCATAGAGGTAACTAATTTTTTTATTCGGCTCTAGTGACCTCGTGGGTGTTTATTTTTAAAGGTGACCAGGTTTCTTCCGTTTTTTTAACATCTAAGATTGTCATTCGTAATCCATTTTTGTCACCAGTTACTCTTTGATTCAAAAATAATTGTTTTTGCACGTAGTTATATAATTTTCTCTGTGGTTTTCAGTCAATTTGTGTGGGAAACAAATTCTGTGTTCTTTTACTATCCCCAATGCATATGAAGGTTTTCCAAAAATGTGTTTTCAAATGTTCCTTGCTGTTCTAAGGTCCCATATGACCTTTGTCATAACAAGCATACGTAAAGTTCTAAAAACGTTTCTATGAAGGCTAGGGGGTTTATCAAGTATATCTTTATTTAAGCATTGATTGTTGTCATAAGATTTTTCAAATTCAGCACAGTACTCTTCCAGAATGCCAATTTGGCAAACAAATCATTTAACCTCCCTATAATAAAAGCATTCATGATAAATCTTAAACTCAAGTTAATAAAAAAAACATGGTTAATTTATTCCAACCCCTGATTTCACACTTATTGACAATTTTACATACCTGAAAACACTACCGGTTAAAACATTTTAACTAAAACGGTTCTACCTTTATGCGTTGCTGATTTCTCACTGAAATCTCGTAGCTCCGTTTAGTTAAAAACGACCTCCATGACTAACAGTCTTCAGGGCGCACCTCTACTCTGGAAATCTCATACCTTGACATCAGTAGTATCAACTATTTTTTTTAACGCACAACTCTTAAATTTACGGGCGACTTTTTATTCAGGCTCTCATGGACAATGGCCTTGCACGAAAGAGGAACACAGCATATTCGCTTCAAAAGGCTGGAGATAGGATATCGGATATGATGGAGGTTGGTTTATTTGCGAATACTCTATACCTTTGCATGGGCTTATTATTTTACTCTCCCGAGGAGATTTGGTCTTTCAGTTTCAAGTTATGGGAGTGTTTCGAATACGCTTTTGTGATTGCTTATTAAGTAAATTGCTTCTTATGCTATATTAAATGATTCAGTATACGTTTTTGTAGTAGTTTAACCATACGAATTACCAATACAGAGGACGGAAGCCGCTCTGTATTAATTATCTGAATTAACTGCAGACTGCAGACACTGACTGCTGCACACGACGTTTGAAAGCCGGAAGCGATAAAATCAATACACTAATAATACGACCGATAATAAGTTTAATTTTGGATAGCAATAACATCACGGCTGTATATATGTTGAAGGCACCACTATTCCCTCGGAATAATAACCCGCACCTGGATTACGGAGGATTTTCTGACCCCGACACAGTCCTATTCGGAGCCCCATAGCAAATCACCAGTGGCCCTTCTGTCAGTCAACTGGTTATTTTCCAAAGTATCCGTTAAATCTCTTCCTCACGTCTACAGTACCCATTGGAGAGAGGCTTTCATTTGAGACATGTTTGTTGAGATTTGAAAGAGTTTTCACTCGACTTTTTGGTTGTTCTCCTTTAGATATCAACAATCAGACGGGAGGACTATGATATAACGGATGGCCAGTCGGAGTATGAGGACTTGATGCAGTCTTATCACAAAAGTTCTTCGGATTA
Organism: Schistocephalus solidus; assembly: GCA_017591395.1. Lineage (NCBI taxonomy): Eukaryota > Metazoa > Platyhelminthes > Cestoda > Diphyllobothriidea > Diphyllobothriidae > Schistocephalus > Schistocephalus solidus. The sequence goes on along the minus strand of WEDG01000466.1, from coordinate 165,826 downwards.
CGGTCGTGGACATCAACTTCCAGCCGCATATCTCATTCGAGCAAGTGGACTGGACGAAGTGAGTTGCCATCTGCTTAGAAATTCACATTTGTTAACACATAGCTCTCTTCAGTCAACTGGGTTGTTTTGATTATGACAAGACGTGCCTAATTGGTACGCAAGTAATAAATGAGACTAAAATGTAGAAGTTTTCTTGAACCAGGCTGACGTTCCGCTATTTTAATACTGAGATTAACAGACATATAAATATGTGAATAAGGACAGTGTGGTGCTCACCTATCTAGTGAGGGAAAATACCTGACCCGTTGGGTCTTGGAGTTCAATCTAGACCATCTACTGCCTTCTATAAAGCTGCGAAGGTACTCCTTGGCGTTGAAACATCTGACGTAGGTAGTGGAGTTGAGATACTTTGTCGGCTGCTTCACTGCAGTGAATCTCAACTCTTTTGTAGAGAGTTCGCACACAGCTGCCTTTGTGACACAATGGGAAGTTGCCATGGTAGCACAGGAATTGACGCGTGTTATTGGCCTTCCTGTATACTGTCGTCTTCAGGCTTTCGTTGGACCTGTGGTGCAAGAGGACATCTAGGAACGTTATCTGATTACTGTTCTCTGCCTCCAACTTGAATTCAATCCTTGGAAAAACAGAGTTCAGGAGAGCGTTAAATTTCGGGCTATCTCCCGCTTAAGAACGTCGACAATGTCGTCCATATAACGTGTCAAATAGTTAGACCTGTACGTTGGGAACAACAATGCTTTCAACCTTTGGTGGACGCTTCAGCGATGAAACCGGTTAGCGGTGATCCCATCTGCATACCGTTGATTTTATCGTTAACTGTTTTGAGGCAGAACTTCAGCAGCTGCATGAGAAGTCCCCGTTTAGGTGTTTTGGTTGTCAAGTAGGTTTCCGACAGTTTCAATGGCCAGGCTCTGTGGGATGAAGGTAAATAGTAAGGTAACATCGAATGCTACCATAACCTCGTCTGTGGCGAGGTGTAACCCATTGAGCCTTTCCAGGAAATCGCTGGCTGAGCGGACTATCGTATTGGAACCCGAGGAAAGGCAGTTCGGGCGTCGCAACAGCCATTTGGTCAAATTATATGTGGGGGTGCCACTCAATGACACGATGGGATGAAGTGGAGCACCATCATTATGTACTTTAGGGAATCCACAGAGCCTTACCATAGCCATATCGGTAGGTTTGATGGCCAGCCGTTCTGCTTTCGTCATCTAACCATTATTATGTAATACGATGAACATTGTGTTTATTTGCGTCACCAGCTTCTAAATCGGGTTTCCTTCACAACCGAGGTAGGTATCAGTGCCCTGAAACAGTGCATTGACTTTTCGGAGGAACTAAAGTCTCGCAGAGTGCCCCTTTTTTAGTCCTTAGTGCATCCTGTTCCGCTCTTAGGATCACTTTGCGGGATTTATGTGTCATAACCAAGGATGCGTCTTGTTGTCCAATGAGGTTTTGCGTCTTGGCGGGATTTCGGGTGTGTTTAAGAACTGTGTGTTTCAGTTTAGTTCTTTGGAGGACAGGATCGTTGACTTATTCTGCAACGGAACGTAGTTTTCAAAATTAATCTATCAACTCCCTATTTTACCTTGGTCTCGAGTTCAAAACTCGGGCACCACAGCACAAGAAGTTGAATATGGCTAGCTGATGACGTTTCATAAGCCAGAAATTGCCATTCAGGTCTCCCTTGTCTTTGTCAGTAACTTCATTCTGCCTACATCATTAGCCGCTCTGCGGCTGTTGGCGGGGCTCTAGAGAGACCCCATGGCACAAAGAGACGAGTGAGTCCTGCAAACGATCTGTGAGCGCCTAGGTCCCATTCTTAAAATTCCGATTCAGACGGAAAAGTCAAGCCCATAGCTATATGGTTAGTGTTGGGCTTCTGATCAACGGGCCGCGAGCTAGCGTATGCATGGCAACGTGCGACAACTGGTTTCACCTGGTGTATGCATTTGGAGGCCAATTTTCATATCTGAACACAATACACCACATTGCAACTCGTATAGGGCATCTTGTACACGAATTCTTGTTTATTCAGGTAGCAAACCATATCCTCAGGTTACACAAACTGGTTTCGTGGTGTGATCGTTGGTTTGTGCGCCACTTGGATCTGATGCTTCCTCACATATCTGCATGTATGGGTGGAAAGAAGCTCACCGATCGGTTACGGGACTCGGTCCTTGCATTCTGCCTTGGGCGTCACTCTCACAGCGTGACATTACCGACGAAAAGCCCGTGGCGCAGTGGTTTAGGGCGATGGATAACTAACCAATGGGTCAGAGGTTCTAAGGTCCAAGCAGGATAATGGGGCCCTGTGGCAGAACCTTCGGTTCAGTAACCGAACTGTCCGAGTTCGATTCTCGCATCTACCAACCCTGCGACTGACACCTGGCTAACTGAGCAGGGTATATAATTTTAAAAAATGGTCATTCCAGGTTCCCTGGATTTTGACCGGAATGCGTCTAATGAAGAACAACGATCCGAACCGGCTTGCGCAAGGATAAAATTGAAGTCTATAAAATATCCCACCATGGACGTTTTCATTGGATCTCCTCAAGTAATTGCCTTCTCTTCATTTTTGTAGAACAGCTTGAATATTTAAATTTGCAATGTTTCTCCACCGGAATGTGACTCATGAAAAACCATGCTCAGGTCGGGCTTATGCAAGAGTGAATGGAATGTTTACAAAATATGGAATCACAACTTTTCCTTTGTTAACCTACGGTTACTTCACACCTTAAAACATCATTATCCTCCTTCGCAGCATGGAATAAACTCACCGCGGCCAATTCCTTACACCCATGTCGACATATGTCCTTCCAGGGGCAAGGATACAGAACCTCCATCGGGTGTTCCAATCATGGCATTCACGGTGCGATACGTTCTACCGCAACTCGGCTTTACGGATGACTACGAAACCTGTACTGGTCGCAACTAAACGTGGCCTTACCCTCACCAGAAGCACTAATATATGATTTTGTAGTTATTAATCTCAAAAAACCTATTAGCAGGCCTAAAGTACCGTTTTTGAAAGCAAATTGAGTTTTGTTTTCACATTCCAGTCGCCTTCTTTGACCAGTAGCGAACGCCTTAGACGGATTGCAAAGACTTTTGAAGAGGGGCCCAGGTTTATCAGTTGAATTGCTTTAGAAGTTGATGAGCCAGCTGGGAGTAAGTTCTTGGGCCAAACGTTCTGAGTTTTAATTTGAACGTTTACCTGAAAACCATCATTTTCAGTTCAGTAAGCGCATGATATTCATAGCTCACCAACAGGCCATACTCCATCCATGGCTTCGAGGCAGATAACCGAGTTCCAAATAATACACTGAAATATTTTCAGAATTTCATAGAAGTGGAGAGGAAAAGCGTGACTAAAAGACTTCCATCGGCTTTTCAAGGTCCTTGCTGACCTAGGAAGGAAGTGAACGATCGAAAACAAAGATATCTGTCAATATAAGAGCAGAATGCATGGCTTACAACCCCTTGGTTCTTGAGTCAACTCGTCAGTTGAGGAAGCATACTAAATTTTAGTTTGAGAGCACCATTGGATGTGAAATTTGCCCTGTTACTGTATTAAATTAACTTGGGGAAACGTCAGTAGAAGTGTTTCATGCAATTAGTTTAAAAGTTGACGCCACTTCGAAAATGCAGGCTTTAAATTACTCAACATTTGATCTATACAATTGTGAGGCGGGGAATGATGGAGCCCAAGCTTTGGCAAGCGTATTCGGGGAAGAAGGGGATGCTAGGTCAAGTGCATATTAAAAAGAGAAAGGAATTGTAATCTAATTATATAGTAAGAAACAGGGCACGACTTCAGTTGGATGTGCTTGTGTTTCCTGTCTTTAACCCCTGAAAAAACCCCTCCATGCGAGCAGAGGTTATGGTTAGCCTCCGTATTGGCCACCATCTCTACCGTCGCTGCTGGTGCCTTGCAGAGGCCACGTAAATTTTATTCGACAGTTGCTCAGTCATCGCTGTCAAGCAGTCAAGGCAGGACTGCAATTAAACGAGTTTTCCATCAAGAAAAGACGCTTATGAGAAAGGGGAGGAGGAGGAGTAGGAAGATTAGGAGTGCTCTGAGCATGGGGAATAGTTAGACTGTATAATCTTAACTCATTTTGCCCAAACAAGTAAAATAATGAAAAAAACCCTTGGCAAGAAGATAGGAGGAATTGAGTGGAATTGCAGTTGGAAACACGAGGATGAACGTATTAAAATGCATGCAGGCTACCTTTGTTTATATATATATATATATATATATATATATATATATTACCACAGTATTTACTGCAAATGAAACATCGTAACGAGGCTGTAAAAGAATAATATGTCCTTCTCAATTGAGACAGAATCATTCAACTTGACAAGAATTCATTAGCTCAGCAGCAATGCACTCGTGTCAGTCATACCAGGATGGTTTCCAATGCAGTTAACTCAGCCCCGGGAATGCTCCTTTTAGTCCTGACTGCATTCGAAATTTCGCCAAAGTACAGAAAGCGCTTAAATGGGACCTGCTCTGCAACCCCGTTTCATTAGGGTGGACAGATCGAATGCTAGCTGTGTTGACAGGTCAACAACGGATGCCTAGTAAGAAATACTGCAGTGTTAATGTTCCTTGATCATTGCACCTTACCGATCGATGTGTGCAGTCTTCAGCAGCCAAAGTCGATATTGGCCGTCAAATAAATGACGGTTCAAAAAAATTGGCGTATAATCTAGAAATGATTTTTAGGTTCACGTTTTATGGACTACTTACGTTTGCATATGGGGAAATATGATGGGCAGTTAAGACTTAAGGAGCGAACAGTGCTCCTATTTCTTTAACTTTGCTTGAAAATTCGGCAATTTTTTATGAAGTTTTTTCAGAAACGATTTAGCTCTTTTCCGACATCGAATGTTCTGTAAACTCTGCAATCTTCAAATTTTTTGAGTTTTTACTTCTTTGGATGTAGCACTATATTCAGTTAGATTGTGGGCTTTAACTCCGTTTCTGAAGAAGTTCAACACGAGATAAATTTACCAGAAAGGAAGAAAGCAATTCTGTACGTACAGTTCAAGTGTTAATGTCAGAGAGTGTACTTTAAGAGTCGTATTCAAGTTCAAATATTCACAGTAGGACACCCACTAATACAGCTGTGCACAGTTTGACTCAGTTGTTCTTGTCGGATAGAATGTCGGCTGTGCTACACAGTCACGAAAGGATTTCTAATATTGCATGCTAGAACATGCCAAAGTTCTTGGACCAACACTGAAAATCCGTGTAGGCCTCATTACCATAATATGGCCATCAACTGCCGCCTGTAGTTGAACTTACTTAGGCTGGTTATTGGGAAATGTAAAACCCCAGAGACAGCTGTCGTCTCATCCTATATTGCGTGAGAACCAACAGATAACCATTAGAATGGGCCCTATAATATCATCTTGGTGTCTCAGTCTACGCGCCGACATCAACCAAAAATGCGTGCAACCAAAACCTTAAATATAAACATAATCTTAAGTTTAAACTCAACTCCTGACCATGAAATGAACCAAAACATTAACCGAAGGAATAGATAACCGAACAAAGCCTACTTAATTATATGTAGTAGCGAGTCTTGAACATTAAACACACACTGACTGCGCACTATATCCTTAACAAAAACTCTTCTAAACTCGCCAGTGCCTAGATGGATTGGAGTGGTCCAGGCAGATCCTTAAACATAACGCCTTACTTTGCGTTGTAAGATATGTTCGTCATTCCACAATATCAAGTATTGAAATTTGCTGATCAGAATCGTCTAGTTTACAACAAGAAGTGCTATTGGCTCGAACGTCCGCTGACAGAGCTTTTAAACCATGGCCACAGTGCTAGTCGTACTTATTACACTATGTCAGTTCAAGGTTCCAACGATAAGGCAATTTTAACGGATCGAGTCATGGTGTCGTAATCGGCAACTTCCATTCGTCTTCGCGCATTCCTAATCATTCACCTCTTATCGGTGGCCACATAGTCCCATATAAGACGTTTCAATGTCACGCAATACCGACGGTCCAGTTCAGCAAAAGCTCTGAACACAACAGCTCGATTTTGCTTTGCATTAGGATTCGGAACGAAAGCAGTAGTAAATGGTGACCGCTGAAGTCATCAATTCTTTAAACATATGAGAATACTCTTTATTTCAATCCGTGGCACTACAACAACCGATTCAGATCAAGGGCTGTAACACAGTCTGCCGAGGGAATTATGCATAGGGTGGGTACCGAGTTTCACAAACTCTTGAAAAAATTGCAGACAAGTAGGTTGAAGACCCTAGAAACTACAAAGTTAAAATAATGAACATCAAGGAGCAAGTCCCAAACATAGCCAAAACTCACTCTCCTATTAAAGTATTTTGCAAGTTAATGAAAGACCCTCTGAAATGCCTCATCCCATCATCATTCTTTGGTTTCTCATTAGCAATTTATGTAAATGTTCCGGTGCTTCGACCAAATATGTTCCCCTTATCTGCAGTAGAGTTTTAACACCCAGCGGACTATGAAAGGAAGTGGGCTTCGGTGCAAAATGAAACGGCCATACAAGAATGTGAATGGCGAGGGTGTTTTCCGTGTAGAAGAGCAGGAGCTTTCAGCAAACACTTTGGTAAGCTGGCTTCACAGAAGTAGGGAGCAGGTCTTAACAAATGAAGGCAAATCTGACGAATAGGATCAGAGAACCCCTGCGTTTTATTAAAAGGATAGGATTTTTTAAATGTGTGAACTACCACCCTTTCAAATATTGTCGGGCGCACCGTCGTGTGTTGAAACATTCGATGAGTGCCAAAACGGATTTAAAAGAAAGGTTTTTGTGTCCTGACAGTTATGGGTGGAATCCATTAGGACGTTTAAGGTACGATAGTAAGAGTCAAAATAAAAGACAATTATTGCTAATTTAGTACAGTATCGTAGTTCATTTTATTTAGGGCTTAGAGGTATGATTTGAAGATTATAGTAAAAATGGGATGCCCAATATTCAATTTAAGAGAACCATCTTACTTTGATGTTGTTAGTACCATATGCACTTTACAACTTCTTTTATTACTGTGGAGAATGAAGCCAGGTACTCCCAAGGGTCGAGGATAGTGTACATTTTTAGCTACTAGCATTTTGTCCAAGAATGAGCAAAGCATGGGTTTGCTTTAGTATAATTTTTCTGTTCCATTCAATTGTAGACCAGTTACAGTAAACGCATAGTACCGCGGTCTATGAAAAAGTAAACCACGACCTCAAGTTCAAAGCTGACCATGGGTAATTCTATATTGTAGGGCGTTGTTTATTAAAAATGAAACATTCAGGTTGACTTTCGGATAGAGCCTTCGTATAGTGAATATCCATTTTGTTTGTAAGGGATCTCAAAAATTATAAATACCTACTAGCTGAGGGAAAAGCTTTGAATATTCCAGGGGTTCAAATTCGTGTTGATGTTCGACTGTTGCTCGCAAAGGTTTCTTGTGACTCACGGTTTGAGGAAACAGCCTCTTCAGTGGATATTGTGGAAGACACAAAAACAGGTTAAGTGGCAGTAGACAAAATGAGGGAAATAAAGATTTATGCAGATGAGCATTGCCGGCAAAGACAATGGAAAATGATATGGGCAATTCTGACTAATAAGTCGTTATCAGCCTGCCCCAGGTGGTGAACCACACGAGGCTTTAACACCTGACCTGTCACTTTTACCACACACAACTCCATTATTCTAATGAATAAACTTCGCATTGATCCGTAAACTTTGGGAATAGCACAGAACTGCTTAGAACAATACCTTGGCCCGAAATCAGATTGTGCATGGATAAATTTGGTTTGGACTATCAAATCGCAGTTAGAGGAATATAACCGTAAAAGGTAAAGACGAAGTGTTAGGATTGTTTTCGGGTACATGTCAGCCGGAACCTTGTCCTGAGAATAATTAATAAGAGGAGAGATAAAGTTAGACAAAAGAGAAAATAGAGAGCACCTTTGCTTCGTTTATGCATTCTCCTTCAATGCTTCATGTAAGTTTTTCAGCTTTATGCTCATTACCCTGTTGGGCATCCTGAAAGAAAGCTTTAAGTTACCCTCCGAGTTCACCGAGGTCCTGCTCAACTGCAAGAATTGCAATTTTAACCTGCCCGAGACGTACAAGAAGCGACACAGAAGGAAAGGAAGACGTGGATGTGTACAATATACTAGTAACCTAAGTACAGTAAGGAATTAATGGGAAGGGGAACCTAGGTACAAAAATAATCTAAGTCCGTTGGATGGCTGTTCAGTTGAGAGCCGGGAGGAGCGATTGACGGGCTGCGGAGATGGTTCCTGGTCGAAGATGCGGCTGGAAAACGGGGGTCCAGGATTTCATTCCTCAGCCGTATTTATAACATCATTGAAAAGGTTGGCTCGCACCGGTGATGATTGGTTGAGTTGTATTAGGGAAATGAATTAAAACAAAATTAAGCTAGGTATATTTTCCTTACATTAACACTTAAACTATATTATTATGTTATAAAACTTTATAAGAAACATAAATCATGTTTAAGTGCTAGACGTATAACTAGGATGAAGAATCGCGCGCGCGCCCCTTAAGGGGCGCGTTTTCTAGAAGATTCTGCGGACGCGCGTGGAACACGTGGTTAGAACTTTCTACATTGCTTCCTCCTATAAAATGACTCTCCTGTCCTCAGCAGCATCAACTAGTTCGGTAGCCAATCCGCCTTCAGGAGGTACCTCTACAAGTTTTTCCAACTTGTTGTTCATTGTTGAAGGCCTCGGGCAGTGCGTAGCCCTCTTCCGGAGGAACTTCTAGGTAGTGCTCAACTATTTGAGTATCGTCCTGGTGAGACGGGCTAGCATGCATCTCCGAATGATCGGCATTCTCCCCTTCATGATATCCTGGCTTAAGGCTGTTGAAATGAACGGCATACTCCTCAGAATACGGCCTATCTTGGTGGTGGATGAGGCAAGTAGTGTCTGACAGGACACGAGTAACAACATAAGGGCCAACCCATGCTGGATTAAATTTCGGTGGTACCCCAGCAGGCGCTGCGAAATTTCGCATCCATATGATATCCCCCGCTTGGTATGGGGTACCATGCGCTAGACGGTCGTAGTAAGATTTCTGTTGTCGCTGTCCTTCTTGGAGATGTAGGCGGGCTTCCTCAAATGCTCCTCGTAGAGTTCTCCTTAAGCGTGAAGCGTATGTGTCTACATTTTCCATTCAATGCGTAGTCGGAAGATAAAGGTCTTCAGGGATTTGCATCTCTCGACCACACGTGAGAAAGAATGGTGTATGGCGTGTGGTAGCATTTACCGTGGATCGGTAGGCCAACATGCAGGCTGGTATAGCGTCGTCCCAGATTGGTGTGGCATTTCTATCAATAAAGGCCCGCAAGAGATTAATGAGGGTCCGGTTGGTCCTTTCAACTTGACCGTTGCCTTGAGGGTGGTATGCCGTCGTACGTGTTTTCTTTATTTTTAGGAGTTTGCAAAGCTCCAGTACGACAGCATTTTCAAATGACGACCCTCGGTCTGAGTGAATTTGGTGCGGAGCTCCACAACGGCAGACCCAGCAATTGAATATATCTTTAGCCACAGTGACTGCAGATGCATCAGGCAGGGGCACAGCTTCTGCCATTTTGGTAAAGAAATCCACCATAACTAGGATGAACTTATTCCCTTTAGCAGATGGTGCGATTGGCCCAACAAGGTCAACCCCTACCCTCTCATTAGTATAGCCTGTTTTAATAGGCTGGAGGGGAGCTCTTAATGCTTGGTTGGGTGACTTAGAAGCCAGACAGAACTCGCACGACCGAATGACGTCTTGAATATCGCGTTTTTGGTTTGGCCAAAAATAGCGTCGTCGTAGGGCCCACTCGGTTTTGTGAATTCCGGAGTGGCCTAGTTCTGCATGCATCCTTTCTACTACGTCGTCCACCATGGAAAGAGGTAGCACAACGCGCTTCGGATACTGTTCGCTGTCGCGGTAGAAAAGGACACCGTTCTCAATTAACAGTTTGTCCCAAAGACTGTGGAGACACCGCGTTTCGTAGCTATAGCTCGCTAGCTCTGACTTGCTGAAGGGCCTGGCGTTGCTTACCTTCCTGTTATAAATGAGGGATACATGTGGATCGTCTCCCTGAGCTGCAGCCCAGAGTAGGCATTGGTCACTTTGTAAGGCAACAGCGCATATAGTGACATCAGTACACGACGGGCATTCACTGTGGGGCGATGCGGTTTCCTTGAGAGAGCATCGGCATTTCCGTGCTGGCAACCCGGTCGGAACACGCATTCGAACTCGTATTCCGCCAGTTTTTCCTGCCACCGAGCGACTTGCCCCTTAGGATTCTTAAAGTTCCGCAACCACGTCAAAGAACTATGATCCGTGCGCACGATGAATGGCCGATACTGAAGGTACGGCCGACATTCTTCAACAAAGTATGTTAATGCTAGCCTCTCTTTGCGAGTCACGCAGTAACGACGTTCAGCCTTGGTCAACGAACGACTGAGATACTGGATGACACGTTCGGTACCGTCGGGTTGCTGCTGGGAGAGGACAGCATCTATTGCATTATCGCTAGCGTCAGTGTCTAACACAAATTTTCCAGCATCAGAGCTGATGTTAGGGAAACTAGAATCAGAGAGGAGCAAAGCTTATCTTTTAGCCCCATTTACATAACTCTAATGTGTTGTCGATTGAGGTGTGGGTGCTTGTGTGTATGGCAAGTTTTTTCAGATATGTTAATGGAGAATTGACAATGGGAATACTAATGTTCTCTCCGGGTTTGCCATCGGTTTACACTCCGTGTCCCACGAGAATTTGAAAGATAATTTGCATCCAGTCACGAGTTGTCTGGACTGACGAGTTTCACTCAAAACTTTTAGCTGTTCTCGGTTCATGTTGTACGTTTTACGTTCCAACGTTTCCCTATAACTGTACTGGCCTGAAGAGAAGTTTTCGAAAGCAGCGCATATGCTCGCCAAGTCGTCTTTTGAATTTCATATACGCTTTAACTGATGATTTGCCTGAAGGATGGATTATATATGACACCTGAGTTTTATAAACTAGCTTACTACCATATATTTTTAGAAGGTCTGATTTGGTTTACTATTTAATAGCTACGGTAAGTTAAATATACAATTAAAGAGTGTTCACAATTGCATTCATATAAAGACATGCAAAAAGTTGCTTTATTGTGCTATTTGTCATTCAACTATCTTTTATTTAGTAGAGGATTATGGTAGCTTTGAGAGTGTCTTTTTGTGCATTTTTATTTTATCACGCTCAATTTTGTTCCTACATATAGGCCTAAGAGAATAACTTTAAAGGAAGATTATTTATTTTTGTTTTCTTCCACACATTTTGCTGCTTTTCAGTGGTAAGGCCCTTGCCGCCGTAAAACACCTACAGCGACCATTACCCTTTTCTACGATCCTGGTGTTGGTAAGGGCTAAGGTAACTTACATAAACTACCGTTGCCTGTTTGTTTAGTGCGCTGAGGAAGAAAGGCATGCGGGCTACTCTTGACAAAAATGAAGATGACCCGACAGCCATGTTGTTCGATGGGTAAACCCATTGCATTTTAGGTTTTTAGTCATGGCAAATTTCTCCGTCCTGGCAACAATCAATCAAATACTTTGCTCTAGGGTATAGTGGCTTTCTGACATCGTTTTTTAATCATTGAGCCACCCACTGGAAAACATGTTCTCTCTTTGCAAGAGGTCACCCCTGGTTATCAAGAAAAATTTAATAATGTTAATGATGTCCTTGTGAAAGCAACCCTGTTTGTCAACCACTTTCAAATACCTACAAAACCCACATGCTAGTTTCTTTTGGCACTGCTGTCAATGCATCCCATAAGAAAGTCTAAGAATATCAGATCTGAATAAGTCACCAGCAAGTAAGGGAGAAAAAAAAATGCGCATTCTTTGCGGAATAAGAATCCAGGGGAAACGAGGTGAGGCTGTACTTGCCAAATTACGACAGCTTTCAAGACTACGTTGCTCCACAGAGTCCGCAGTAAACCTAGTGTGCTCTAAAACTGTATACGAAAGAGCACATGCTACAATAATCTAAAAATGTGCTTTGAGGATCTCAAAAGTGTTGGACAGTACAAAGAAAGCCGCGGATATCCGTTCAGTTGTTACGGAAAGCATGAGAACTTACGCTAATGAAAATGCTCTTTTCCGGGAAGAAGTGATTTCATAAGAGTAATTGGATTGAAGAAAGTAAATCTGCTGATCTGAATGATATTTCAGCAAACCTTATTTTCAATATCGTTTTTTTCAATGCAGGAGTTCTTTCCACGATTTGTAAATTGGCATTCACGAAACTGACATATGTGCATCGACTACAAAATTCATACCAGTCAGTCAGACCTCAAATTGCTGAAGTTGGGGAAAAGACCGTCAATGGCGAATAACTAAAATGTTTGGAAAATCACGACCTCTTGTTCAACGCAACGAACACAACATAGTGGATGAATAGACGGAGAAGAACGCTCAATAAATAACTGCTTTACCTACCACAAGTGACTCTTCCACAAGTTCACAGTAAGGGGTATTAGAAGCAAAAAGTTTATGGACAAAAGTTAATTTCCGGTCGACACTTTTTTTGTCCTTTCTGACCAGCAGCTTTCTCGTGCATGTGACAAAAAGGAAGTTCAAGAATGCCAGTTTATTACCCTGAATAACTCATAAATTTACTGAACAGATGGTTATTTTCTTGAAATGTACTTCAACTACGATCGTCTGCAGCTCCATTGGCCGATAGCTCTCGGTTGTTTATCCCTTCATTTGGCATTCCCAACGCTTCCGTCGGGCTCAGAAGTCACAAGTCTCTTCTTTTCAATCTGATCGCAACGCCTGATCGCAACTCCAATTGACACTTTCATAATTTGCATTTCCTGTCAAGGTCTTTCGCCGATAGCCAACATGTTCACGGTAAGGAAAATGGGATAAATGCATAGCACTGTAGTCAAGCCCACGGAAAAGTGCCCAAGAAATGAATGGTTGAGCTCTTAGAGGACGGCCAGCCGCACCGATACGAAGTCACCCGAACCCCAACCTGCATATTTTCGTCCAATCAAATAATCTTTAGTTTGCTCGCAACAATGACTATTCACTTTTATGAACAAATACAGTCCAGTGGCGTCTGAAAAAATGTTTATCTCGTTTTCCGGCAACAGTTTCTGCAATTGCTTGCCTCGAGTTCATAAAACGTCTGCTGGAAGGCTTTTGTCAGGTTTCCTGGAGCTCAAGAGAAGAACCAGCTGCAACATATCCGGGACTGCTAACGACAGATATGCGAGGAAAACGCGCACGTCACGATGCATGGGCGTGAGTAGAATTTTCTTATCTGAAGGTCCCGAATTTTTAAGCTGGGTATTTTAACTCACGAAATGAAAAATGGTTTTATAAAAAAGTACTCTCCTACGATAATGGATTTCAGGTGTAAAAAAAACATGGTGATGACGAAAAGACTGCAAGCGTTAAGTGCAGAATAGTCTATACTCGAACAAAAGAGCCCAGGATATTGCGTCTTCTATGAGAGGATACCAAAAACAGTTTGTTTTACATCTCTGTCTTATCCAAACTTATTGCTCAAAAAGAAATAAGATTCATTTTAAGAGTGTATACGGGAAGCCGAGAGAAGGTACAACAGAACGGCAGTGTTCTATTGCTTACTGCACTAATGCTATTCATACAACTGCCAGTTTCCTTACTGAGTATTCTACCCTTTAATTGACTTTCTTAGTCGGACAGTTATTTTACATTTGGAGACCGTATTATTTTACTGGGCTTACTCCTTATCTATCCTTTATTAGGAGTTTGCATCTTGTGCTGAATTACTTAAATTTACCGCCAACTCCGCTAAATAGGAAATCGGCACGAAAGTGGCAATATTCCTGCTAATTTGTTGATCTTCCGAGTGCTCCTCAATATAAATCTAAGCTGTAGGCTGTCAACTAACCTCCAGTCTGAAATCACAGCTCATTTTCCTGTCTGGAAAATGTGCAGATGACTGCAGGATGGCGTATTTAGAATGAGACAGCAAGTAAGTAGCACATTGTTGGCTCGTGCCTCAACCATAGATGCGAGAAGTGTAACACGTTGATAATTGATTGGAATGAGGGCCTGCTTTGGTGCAGGGCTAACCCTCTGAACGACAATTGTCGATAGCTCAGCCAATGCGCGCTCCCGGGCTGCACATATGCACCTTGGTAGTGCGTCGCATCCTGCTGAGTGAGTGTGCAGTGTGACATGGGATTTGAATACCGCCGTCGTGTTTTTTATAAGCACCGAAGACACGGAGAGATGGTACTTTTTCCACCAAATTGCAGCTGTCGGCATGATTGAAACGCCTGCTTCGATTCGCTTTCCACCATCTCTGACACATCAGTTAGTTTATAGTGCCCAGTGCCGACTTGTCATCAGCAGTCGAGGGCGCAAAGTGGACTCGTAATGTCAGGCAATTCACCCTCATACAGTTAAATACTGAAAGAAAGCTAAAGGGGTTATTCCAAACTAAATGCACGGAGAATATATAAAAATGCCTTAGGTTCCATCAGGAAATGCGATGAATGACAGAGCATACACTTTTAAATCTCTGACATGTCATAGTTCAGACGTTAGAGCAAAGGCATACCTATATGCCTAGAAATCTTGATAATTTCATCTATATACTGAACGAGAACGCGTTGGAAGTTGCCGTGCCGTACGGTATGGCAAATGTTAACTGACTGTTGAGCTCTGTCAGTCGTTTGCGCCCAGTCGCAGCTTGGACAGTGCACTGATTCAAGAGAAAGGGAAGAGATAGTGAGATCGATTGTTAAGAGATCCAGCCGCTTTTTATTTCAACGCATTCCTACCTAAAATACCTTTTACCCATTTAAATAAATCAGGATATGCTAAGATCGTAACATGAATTGCTACAACTGACGGGATAAGTCGGTCAGGAACGACAGTCAGACTGCAATGATTCATTCTCAATATGGCCGCTTTGGCACTCTCACACATGCGACATTGGAACCGTTCTCCCCGGTTTGTGTTTTCAGGAAGAGTTCGTGTGTGGCACGCGTACACGGGTTACTTTGTTCTGTTCATTACTGTGCCCAGTCTCGCCTCCGGGGATCCTGCTTCAGTTTTTTTCACGAGGGCTAGGGGATGAGGGTGAAAAGTTTGCGTCAGATGCTTCGCAAGTCTGCAATCACCATAAAAATTCACCCGAAAATCCATCTTGCTCTAGTCATGCTCTTATTCCCACAAAGCGTATTGTGCAAGACAGGTGGGAAAGGGAACGGACTGGATGACCACACAGCTTAGAAGATGCAGTGTGTAGCAAGATTGTGTACCACACTGTCCGATATTTACGGAGGCGGAGACATTGTTGTATATATGATGTTGGATTCGAAGAGTGGCTTGTTGTGGTTGTGAAAATAGGTCGTTATTAACCTTTCGCTAAATTTTGATTAAAAATACCCTAGTGAAATCAACACAGGAAATTATAATGTACACGAGGCTTTGGAGTCTAGGAACATAAAACAAATTATTATAAATCCCTAGGTTTTTTTAAGATTAACCACTGTTTGGTGTCAACGCTGAACATCATCAATAACATCGACAATGAAATATTATGGATAAATCCAGTATATCCTAAACATTCATACGATAAGGTCCTAAATCAGTTTGCTGGTGGAACACTGGCTTTAAAGCGCAATACATCCCTAGATGGACGAATGCTAGAAAAAGACAAAGGAGACTGGAATGGCAATTTCTGACACAATAGTCGTCATCAGTCAGACATACCCAACCCAGGTGGGTTCTTACCCAAGGCTCGGGCAGATACTGTCCCAAATGTGCGAGTTTAGTCAATATTCATAGCGAGACCTTGAGCGGACTTTAAATCGTCCTATTAGACCATGGGTTTAGATACAGAATTCTATCTAGCATATGGAAAAATATAAGCTTGCCAGTCCTATCCTCTCCTCGCTGTGTCATGCTAAGGACTGATAACAGAAAAACCCTCTCCCTCCCCCATGTCCAAACATGACTTATAAGTCTTCCAATCTATGTAGTCCTAATCATGTCTGACGACTTCTCGCTCACCTAAACAACTTCCCCCATGCCCCTCACATAGGTCCCTGGGATGTCAGCTCAGCGTTTAGGGGTATCATTTACCTCTCATGTTTCATTCCACGAGGAATTTGTCTTATTGAACAAAGAATACAAGCTTACGAAAGTTTATGGCATAATACAATTCTTCCCATTTCGTCGTCTTTGTTTTATTAAAATTTCTTCAGGGAAATCTCCGTTCTCCTTGATCATCCATTTGTTTCAATTTGGGCCAGATGAGACGGCCACTGATAAATTATTTGTCAAAATGATCAACCCTGCCGAAAGTGATTAAAACAGGGCAAAACGCCGAAATTAGCAAACGATGGATTATCACTCGCATATGGCAAAAACGCATATACCACAGCTTTGAAATAATAATGAACTTCCTTCAGTTTGTTGAAAACTTTAAGGAAATGTGAAAAGTAATTTTCTCTGTTTTTAAAAACTATTTTTTTTAAAAAATCTGCAAATTCTGAAACCGTGCAAAATCCATGCAAATACCACAAATACAGTTTAACTTCATTGTCAGGTGAGAGCGTAAACATACATTTTAGTGCATATTAAGAACAATATCCCTTCCACAATTGTCTTGATAAGTATTTTTGGCATTGTTTCAGCTGGTCAAAAATCACCACCAGACAGATTGTCCCCTACCAAATGGTTTGCGATTATGGGGTCTGCAACAACTTCGGGGAACCTGGAAATAGAAAGCCAGCCACGCTTTCGAAACGTCAGCGACAATGAAAGCCTATTCCGATGAGCAATTTACACTTACCTGTTCTATGCGTTAATGAAAACCTCAAAAATGAGATATTTATTACAACCATTTACCAAAGAAGTGCGTTTTTGGATATTCATTCTGATGGAGATGGCCGTTTGAAGATTCACCCAAACATGAAAACTTATCGCCGAGAAAAATGAACGTCCACAAGAGAAATTGGCAAATAATATGCTTAACATCAATTAAAAAAACGTTTCGCGATAAATTACCCCCGTAAAAAGCACGTTAATTAGACATTTTTCTGACGAATTTCTTCGGACTTTACCTTTTTCAAGGTTCAGACCAAGTAAAAATGGGGGAATTTTATCGGTTCTGTGACATCTCATAAAATAAGTGAACTATATTTTCTGCTGAAATAAAAATAACTCACTTTTTGCGGTTAGATTTTGCAAACAATTCTTTGCATTAATGCTCCGTTTGAAGAGTGTTGGAAAGAATACGAAGGAAGCAACACTGCGGTGAGAAGTATTTTGGTCTCAGCTTTCAAACTCAAACCACAAGTTCACCACCAGAGACTGTTGGAGTGCAACAGCTGATGGACATTTATGCAGTCACACCGGGGGGTGGGGCCATCTGAGCCACGTAACCTGGCTGCACGGGCGTAGCGCGCGTGATAACACCGGGATAACTAAATATGTCTTCTGATGGAGTCGGTGTCTGACGCACATGACACGCCCTTGTCCCCAAAACGCGTTGCCTGGTAGATGCGATGGACCAATACTCGGACCAACTCAAGGTACCGCAGGCGTTATTCTTAGTTAGGATGAACTCCCATAAACAAATGCCGAACATGGCGGCTGCGCGTAGGTCACGTGTGGGGACCGGCTCATGCCACACAACCCACTGTTGCCATTTATAGCTACGGTGGGATATGATTCATTCACGCCTAACCCGTCTGCGGTCTTCTTCACAATGTCTAGACACCGGGCACAGACGAGTAAGAAAAGAGAGAGTGCGGTAGATGCAGTGCACGTCTACTACCATTTCAAACTAATTTGGGCACAAGACACCGCCCCTGCACCACCCTTTTGTGGAGCATACGGTGGACATCGTCGGATGATGACGGCCAAACTGACGGATGGTGACTTGAGCCAGTGGGTGGCCCGTCTGAACAGCCATTTTGTGATCGGGTATTCCTAACCTCAGGACAATCCTGGCACGGAATTTGCTAACCAGGTACTCCACAAATTTGGCTCTGTTAGGGTGCTCTTTGAACGGTTAAAACCGCACTGTAGCTAGCTCGAAGGAAGAGACCAAGAACTACGGCATCTCAGGGACCAATCGGCAAAGAACGGTTATGCGACGAGTTTCGCACGCTGCTGCATACGCACGCGCCCCCGTAACGGACGAACGGAAGAGTGTCACCAATAATGTGGCGCTCCCTGCCGCATAGAAAGAATGCGTCCGAGGCAACAGAACGCATCTTGGCAGTGTTGGGTGTGGGAATTGCACACCAACCGACAGCTACCATGCATACCAGAATCATGATAATAGACGACCAACTAGACCCACACGCTAGAGGAAGGCCATGAGCTCGAAATCACGCGCCCACGGATACTGGTGCAGACGGTGAGGGAACTACAATGAGGTACGGGTGTGAGACACCGACTGCATCAATAGACATATTTAGTCAACCTGCTACGCCCGCGCAGCCAGGTTACGTGGCTCAGATGGCTGCGAAGGATGAACGCCGCCACCACGCCCTGGCAAACCAGATCCAGTCAAGGACGTATAGTCCCCTCTGTCCTCCACCCCGCGGCATGACCGCATAAATGTCCATCAGCTCTGATGATGAACTCCTGGTTTGTGTTGGAAAGCTCAGAAGCATAAATGTGCCGTCGCAGCGATACTGTCTTCTTCTTATTCCTTTTAACATGAACCTGGGATGCGCATCTTCATTTACGCGACAGAGTATCCAAATATATACTAAGATTTTTCGAAGGTTGCTAGTCTTCTGTCCATTGCGCTTCTCAATTTCACATTAGTGGAAACTACGGTGTAAAAATATTTCCTGTCACATGCTTGCAATATAAAATAGGTTGTTCTTGACGCCCAGCTTCGCAGTATCTTGTACGTACGTTTCTTCTGGTCCCAACTATCGCCCTAGTAAAAAATTCTGTTAAAAAGTTTTATTCCTGCATTTTGTCTCAAAAAGATGTCAGCAATTTGGAAAATTACTTTCAAAAGCTAATTCTTCGTTTGTTTGCGGAAAAAATGCGATTTCTTAAACTTACCTTCACGTGATTTTCCTTGAAGTTAAAGCACATTTTCCGGTTTCGAGAGGGACATATTTGAAGCCCATTTTCTTATAATTTTTGTCCTTTATAATGCAATGCACAAAATCTTCGGACTTTGCTCTGCGATATTTAAATAGCATAGGCACTTTCTTGGATATCCGGCAAGCTCTGGTGTTGCCCAAATCCTGCCTGTTTCCTCCAATATAAATGAATCAACATGGAGCGTTATTCAGAAGAAGGATTCCTGAACCACAAATCCACTCAACAAATCAAAATAACAAGACCAAATGCAGGCTAAACTACTCTTTCTAATATCGATCACAAATTTCACGAGTTAGGCCAGCCAAGGTAGGTTGGGCGGAACCGAGCAAAATGTCACACAAGATTGTGCTGGAGCTGGCGGGAAAAGTAGTAGTCTTGAGTTAAATACGGGTAATCATGATTTTAAGTAAATTCATACTGATGCTGCAGTTTAGCCGTTCGTTTGAGGTCGACGAAAGGCTGAGTACCGGCCCTAACTCCGGCACGGGGAAAAAATCTACAACCTGATCGGAAACAGCTCCAAGGAGAATACTGTGTGCGATGTATTAAATCATAAAATCCAGCAGGCCACATTCACAAATCAAATATTTCTCAGAGGGATTGGAGGAGGTCACAGAACTCGGCCAAATTTCAGTACCAATTCCACCGCTTATTCTTTCGGCAAAAATTGGGGAAAATGCCTAATGCTGCGATAGAAAAAGACACACGATAAAGTCTGAGACAAATAAAATATAGGTTTCGGTGTAAAGATGGCTGAGTGTGAGATTTTTAAATCCATCAGTCATCTTTTTAATTATAATCGTGTTACTCCGTTGATTAGTGTTTCTTAAAAAATTATAAGACATGTTCTATCTACAACTAAAAATTTTTTGAATCCTTCGTGGCAACTTCTTCATAAGCTAAATGAATTTTTAATGGGTCCTAAGTGAAAAATGTACAGGTTGTAGTTTGAAAGCCCTCAAGACAAGTCACATTCAAAGGTATTTGAAAAAAAATAAAAATAAATACTTTAAGTTATATTTTTTTGCGCAAAAAGTATGAAGCAGACTTAATGTAACAGACCTTGCGTTTATCTGTGCTTTCATTAGAAAATGTGTAGAATTATAAACACATCGAAAATTAATATAAATATGCATATAAATTAGTAGTCGTGCATTCTTGAATGTGCCTTTTCAGACGACTGAAAATACCCGTTGTCAAACGTTCGGCATCCTCTCAGGATTTAAATACGTCGGATTTACGTTGGACGATAATCAATAATGCAAGCTCCGAAAGCATTTTTAGCTAATATGTGTCGTAATTCAAAAGTGGCCTCAGTGTTTGGTCAGTTTCTTCATCTATCTTTCTAAGCCGACCTAACCGAATAAGTTAACCGTTTGAAAAAAAGTTGCCAACGACAGTAGCCTCTTTAACTATCAATAACACATGAAGGAATTTGAACAGAATAGTCAATACTCGACCACAAGAGCCCAGGATATCGCGTCTTCTATGAAAGGATACCAAATAAAGTTTGTTTGGCAACTCTGGCTAATCCAAACGTATTGATAAATAAGCAATAAGATTCATCTTAAGAGTGTCTACAGAAAGCCGAGAGAAGTTAAAACATAAAAAACTAGACGAGACGAGATATACGATGCAAGTCTATACAGAACGGCAGTGTTCTATTGCTTACTGCACTAATGCTATTCATACAACTGCCAGTTTCCCAACTGAGTTTTCTACCCTTTAATTGCCTTACTTAGTTTGGCAATTATTTTACTTTTGGAGACTGTTTCATTTTACTGGGTTTACTCATTATCTTTCCTTTATTAGTAGTTCGCATCTTCTGCTGAATTACTTACATTTACCGCCGATTCCGCTAAACAGGAAATCGGCACGAAAGTGGCAATATTCCTGCTAATTTGTTGATCTTCCGAGTGCTCCTCAATATAAATCTAAGCTGGAGGCTGTCAACTAACCTCCAGTCTGAAATCACAGCTCATTTTCCTGGCTGGAAAATGTGCAGATGATTGCAGGATGGCGTATTTAGAATGAGACAGCAAGTAAGTAGCACATTGTTGGCTCTTGCCTCAACCATAGATGCGAGAAGTGTAACACGTTGATAATTGATTGAAATGAGGGCCTGCCTTGGTGCAGGGGTAACTCTCTGAACGGAAGTGTTTAAAGGGGCAGTTCACCCATAACCTTGTAGAAGACCCAATCAGAGAGATCAGATATATATATGGACTATTGTAATTATTGGGACATATGACAGGTTCCTGTGCATCTTCAAATATTTTTTAAAAATTATATGGACAACATCGATCCCTCTTACGATGTCGTCCTCGTTTTGACCACTGGAAAGGAAGTTCGCATCAGCATAGATAAAAATGTCTATTTCTTTAAACTGATGGCTATTAATCTCATGGGAGCCTTCTTCAGACCAGAATTGCAGTTTGAGCGTTCAAGTATAAACTGACAGCTGCAATGACATATATACATACATAGACCAGAGCGCCGGTTTATGCTCTGTGACTGACAAGTCGTACATTTGCTTTCGATGTTTTTCAAGCATGCGCTTAAAAATTCAAGAAAGTATTTGCACCCAGACCTCCGGAAGGGAGTTAATGGATTCGGACGCAATGTCAGTAGTAAAACAAGCGATTCAATCATGGAATTGGCATATAATGATTTTCATAGAATACCGTTTTGCTCACAAAACCTATAGCCCGTGGTAACTGTCTGTTCCGAAATTTTTGGATTTCGTTGTGTGCGCTTACTAGGTGTGAAACTTATCTAAATCAAGCCGGATTTGATTTGGCGCCATCATCAATGCTATAAGAAATGTGCAGGCAGCCGTCGGTTGATCTACCAACACATGCGTCAGGTCTAACGTATTTACTTCGGATGCTCTTAAAAAAATGCCTGTTTGAGATAAAAGTTAAAAGATGACTTCGTTAAATTTTCACTCATGTAATAAAATGGATCTTTGGTCTAAAATGATTACGTAGGTGGGAGTCAAAAAGTGATTAAGGCCGAGCATATGCCGTGTGCATTTACCGCCGATTCCGCTAAACAGGAAATCGGCACGAAAGTGGCAATATTACTGCTAATTTGTTGATCTTCCGAGTGCTCCTCAATATAAATCTAAGCTGGAGGCTGTCAACTAACCTCCAGTCTGAAATCACAGCTCATTTTCCTGGCTGGAAAATGTGCAGATGACTGCAGGATGGCGTATTTAGAATGAGACAGCAAGTAAGTAGCACATTGTTGGCTCGTGCCTCAACCATAGATGCGAGAAGTGTAACACGTTGATAATTGATTGGAATGAGGGCCTGCCTTGGTGCAGGGGTAACTGTCTGAACGACAATTGTTGATAGCTCAGCCAATGCGCGCTCCCGGTCTGCACATATGCACCCGGGTAGTGCGTCGCATCCTGCTGAGTGAGTGTGCAGTGTGACCTGGGATTTGAATACCGCCGTCGTGTTTTTTATAAGCACCGAAGACACGGAGAGATGGTACTTTCCACCAAATCGCAGCTGTCGGCATGATTGAAACGCCTGCCTCGATTCGCTTTCCACCATCTCTGACACATCAGTTAGTTTATAGTGCCCAGTGCTGACTTGTCATCAGCAGTCAAGGAGCGCAAAGTGAACTCGTAATGTCAGGCAAATCACCCTCATACAGTTAAATACTGAAAGAAAGCTAAAGGGGTTATTCCAAACTAAATGCACTGAGAAGATATAAAAATGCCTTAGGTTCCATCAGGAAATGCGATGAAAGACAGAGCATACACTTTTAAATCTCTGACATGTCATAGTTCAGACGTTAGAGCAAAGGCATACCTATATGCCTAGAAATCTTGATAATTTCATCTATATACTGAACGAGAACGCGTTGGAAGTTGCCGTGCCGTACGGTATGGCAAATGTTTACTGACTGTTGAGCTCTGTCAGTCGTTTGCGCCCAGTCGCAGCCTGGACAGTGCACTGATTCAAGAGAGAAGGAAGAGATAGTGAGATCGACTGTATTGAGATCCAGCCGCTTGGTAATTCAGCGCATTTTCTACCTAAGATACGTTGTACCCATTTGAATATATCAGGATATGCTAAGATCGTGACATGAATTGCTGCAACTGATGGGCTAAGTCGGTTGCCTCAGGAACGACAGTCAGACTACCCTGACGCATTCTTAATGTGGCCCCTTTGGCACTCTCACACATGCGATATTGGAACCATCCTCCTCGGTTTGTGTTTCTAGGAACAGTTCCTGTGTGGCACGCGTACACGGTTTACTTCGATCTGTTCACCACTGTGCCCAGTCTCGCCTCTGAAGATCCTGCTTTATTTTTTTCATGAGAGCTAGGGGGTGAGGGTTGAAAGGTTGCGTCAGATGCCTCGCAAGTCTGCAATCATCATACAAAATCACTCAAAATTCTGTCTTGCGCTGGTCCTGCTCTTAGCACCACAAAGGTTTGCAAAGGTTGAACTGACACTTGTTCACCTAATATGTAAAACGATGATCCTGCCCCCGTCAAGTCGATCTTCGTGGTGTGTTATGGATTGAAACTCCCAGAACTCTGCCGCAGATAATCTCATTGCAGAAAGTCACAGAGCATCTAAATGGACGAAATCAGTTTAGTCCACTCAATGGATGGAGTTTAAGCAACAGTGATCATTTGCCTCCAGGTTTTTGGTAGTGTTTCAAAGGGGCAGTTCACCCATAACCTTGTAGAAGACCCAATCAGAGAGATCAGATATATATATGGACTATTGTAATTATTGGGACATATGACAGGTTCCTGCGCATCTTCAAATATTTTTAAAAATTATATGGACAACATCGATCCATCTTACGTTGTCGTCCTCGTTTTGACCACTGGAAAGGAAGTTCGCATCAGCATAGATAAAAATGTCTATTTCTTTAAACTGATGGCTATTAATCTCATGGGAGCCTTCTTCAGACCAGAATTGCAGTTTGAGCGTTCAAGTATAAACTGACAGCTGCAATGACATATATACATACATAGACCAGAGCGCCGGTTTATGCTCTGTGACTGACAAGTCGTACATTTGCTTTCAATGTTTTTCAAGCATGCGCTTAAAAAATTCAAGAAAGTATTTGCACCCAGATCTCCGGAAGGGAGTTAATGGGTTCGGACGCAATGTCAGTAGTTAAACAAGCGATTCAATCATGGAATTGGCATATAATGATTTTCATAGAATACCGTTTGGCTCACAAAACCTATAGCCCGTGGTAACTGTCTGTTCCGAAATTTTTGGATTTCGTTGTGTGCGTTTACTAGGTGTGAAAGTTATCTAAATCAAGCCGGATTTGATTTGGCGCCATCATCAATGCTATAAGAAATGTGCAGGCAGCCGTCGGTTGATCTGCCAACACATGCGTCAGGTCTAACGTATTTACTTCGGATGCTCTTAAAAAAATGCCTGTTTGAGATAAAATTTAAAAGACGACTTCGTTAAATTTTCACTCATGTAATAAAATGGATCTTTGGTCTAAAATGATTACGTAGGTGGGAGTCAAAAAGTGATTAAGGCCGAGCATATGCCGTATGCTTTTCAGTCACGCCCCCATGCAAACCCTTCAATGAGGTTCGTTTCCTAAGCCCGCAAAAACTGCACTTAATAATACATGGATCTGCAGGATGCCGGGACCCAGTTGTAGGATATTTGTTTCAGCAACTTAGCAGTCCGGGTTCGAATCTTACGTCTACTTAGCCTCTGATTGGTCCTTGGCTAACTGAACAGAGCATAGGATTTAATATAGGCCTACCTATCTATCTTACTGTTAGTTATAGCACGCAGATGGTTGTGTCACAACTGAGTCCTATGAGTACCCCACGCTTTGTGCGTTATCTGTGGCTGTTTCCAGTTATTCGTTTGAGGCAGAATCGGAAATATCAGCCAAGTAAGTTTCCAGTTCCACCGATGCATCATCTTCTGCTGAACTGTTCCTTCGAGCTCACGTATTCGCTTTTTTGAGCAATCGTGCGTGTCTTTCGATTTAACTTTAAAAACGATTATATGCCGATACAAGCAAAAATGCGCAACCCAGGAAGTAATTGAAAAGACATAGACACGATCGCTGGGAGAAGATTTGAATACTTCGTAAATGGCGTTGCAGTATTTATAGGATGCAGTCACGCTATGCTACTGATTACCTAGGAGTACTAAAGGCTCCCCCTTCATCCAGGATGATTACCCACTGGTTACCCATTCTTGATGGCACGCATTAGGGTTGTCATCCCATGAAATGTCATCACTTGTGTTAGAGTTTGGCGTGATTATGGCTCAGCCACCTGGTCTACCGACAGTATCATTGGAAGATTTGTTCCTCTCTGTACTCTTCGAAGGAATGATTGCTTTGGTTAAGCTGGGAAAAAGGGGCTCTTCCAAAGGCCGCTACTTATGCGCTGATTCAGTTCCTGTACA
Organism: Schistocephalus solidus; assembly: GCA_017591395.1. Lineage (NCBI taxonomy): Eukaryota > Metazoa > Platyhelminthes > Cestoda > Diphyllobothriidea > Diphyllobothriidae > Schistocephalus > Schistocephalus solidus. Next base: position 140,213 of record WEDG01000466.1, on the reverse strand, counting down.
CGTCTCACGAAAGTAGCGTTTTGCCGAAATGTATTTTATAAAACCCCCGGTAAACACGGAACTGGTGAGACGTGTAGTACTCCAACACGGAAGACGAATGGTCCGTGCGCTCCTTTAAGTGTTCCACGCGAGGCTGCGCAAATACCGTCAGAGGATTGACCAAGAGAAGGTCAGATGCTCCGAGTTCCACTGTGAGAATGGGATCAAACAAGCCAAATCAGTTCCTTATCAGTTGAACAAATTAATCCGAGAATTCGAACGCCAAAATATTATAACAGAGAACGAATGGCGTCAGATACAATCAAAGGATACTGTAACGGCTCGATTCAATGGTCTGCCAAAAATGTATATGCACCAGGTCATGAAAATGAAGGAAATATTAAATCCTAATGAGCAGTCGAGTGTAGTTTATTGCATTCTAGGCCTAAACTGTTCGCGTAACTACACAGGACAGACTGGACGTATGCTTGGATCGCACATACACCAGCATAAGCTGCCTGCCCCCATCTACGAAATGGGTAACGAGTTTAACTTCATAGCCACGAAGATAATCGCCCACACCAGAAGCAACACAAGGCGGAAATTGATTGAAGCCTGGGCCTCCAATGAGTGCTCCGTCAATCGATTTATCGATCTGGTGCCAGCACACAGGGCCCTGCGTAGTCACCTCCGGACTGGCGTTACTGGTGTTTTATTGGCCTGCACATCCTATAACTGCTGTTATTTTTGATGTCACTTTTATTTCGGACGATGGATTCTAGTAAGCATTCAAAAACTTAGATGAATTAATTTATGATTCCTGCGAGCCAATCATTACCTTTTTTTACTTATACACGCACTTGGAATGCAAACATGCACCTCCATCTTGACTTAACATTGCAGCACACTAGTGAGCAGGATCTTGGAGAATTCACTCTGCAGGCTATCCAGCCACTGTACAATGCCATCGTAATGAAGCATCAGCTGGAAGTCAAAGAAACGTAATCGCAGGAGAGGAGAGGGTTCGAAGTTTACACCCTGCAATTCAACTCTCCGTTCGCGACTAAGCAGAAAGTATAAGACAACAAGGAATAAGATTCGGAGAAGAAGGCAGACCACTGCAACTTCCCAAATTTCTGACTCAGAAGTGCGGTATAAACTGGGAATACGAATGAGATCATTAAGAGACCGGGAGCCCACAGAAAACAGAGTAGTAATGCCATATTTAAAATAATGAAAGACTTGAAGGACAGGCGTTAAAGAACTTGGAACATTGATCTCTTCAAGCCTGTCGTTGAGGCGCAGTCCATTACAGGCAGATGGGGTACATCACACAGATCCTTCATTGGGTACTTTTGTGTTTCTGCGCTTTGAACTGCAAAATATGTAGAAAAGCCTTTGGGCAAAATACAAAATATGTGGCATCTGCGAATGTGATCGCTCTAATTACTTGGAATTTTCACCACCGTGTAGGCATCAGAGGATGAATTGAGAAGGCTCCAAACAAGGAATTCAAAAAAGCTGTCAGCAGAAGCGTCTAGAGGGACAAGTGAAAGCTCCGTAGGCAAAATCACAGCAGACGCATGTCTCAGCTGTTGAAACTTGGGAAAGGAAATCGAGAAAGAAGGAAAATGGGTGAAATCCAAAATTATAATTGCAGCTCGCAGTGTTGCGCAAGCTGAGTTAAGAGTACTTTTTGGCAGCATGGCCAGAATATGAAGTGCAGTCAAGTAATGGATGGAAGTTTAATGCAACTGACCTGGCAGGTTTTATCTTTTGATGAACAGGGAGGAATCGGCTGTTCAACTTCTAACGAAGTATGGTTCTGATAAATCTCCTCGAAGATATCGTCTCGTATCAGAATGAAGGCCGCAGAACTGCCGTGAGCTATGCTGAAGACCAGTTTAAAATAAAGCGCAACTTACGCATTCTGTTCGCCTAGTGCGCTCTGCATTGAAGAGAGAATAATAAACGCGGTAAGGGGGCGGCCCATATTAGTGCCAGCTGGCTATCGAAAATGAACGCTTCTACCAAACCATGAAGTGATTAACAAAATCTATTGATACATTTTTAAAGGAGGCACTGATATGTTGCTCGAACTCACAAGAAATTCAGCGACGCGAAATAGCTGCGGGCCATTTTCAGGATTTCTGCCATTCAGAATGAGCACATGAGTGGTTAACGAAAATGCAACGGCAGCATTGTGTGCAAATGAGACGGGGCATTCATCCTATGCAGAGAAGACCGAAAAGAATCAAATGTTTGAATTAAGACTGTGGAGTCAGACGGTGGACTTGATTGTGGTTACAAGTAAAAAGGCGATTCTCGGGAAGAAATTGGTAAGTAGTAGACGCGATCACTGGGACACAAATTTTAATTGCTTAATGTTTCAGATTCCGACCGAAACCCGTCTTCATAGACAGATATGAGTAATTTTAACACAGGGAGTTTCAGTATTTATAAGATGCGGTGGTTGATCTACACCTACCCCTTCCTTGAGGATTGTTGTCCTCTGGTGTGCGAATTGTTTTAATGACCCGCATGCGGGCCGTTACATGCTGAAATCTCATCATCCCCAGTTGGATTTTGCCTGGACGATTGCTTGGCCATCTGGCCGAAAGGCATTGGCGTTGGAAGATATATTTGGCTGCGTGCTCCCCGAACAGCTGATTGTTTTGGTCACACTGCGTCTCAGCACCGAATATGGGCTGGGGAGGTCATTGCACTTTTTAAAAGACAGGGGCCCGTACACCATGTTTCAAGTAAATCGTGGCTCTTGCGATTGTCACCTCTCACGAGAAGTAAGGCCTCATCGAACTTGAATTTCTGGCCGGGTCGCGTTCAATCAGCCAAGATTTGAGAATTTACGTCATTTCTCCGCACTGCTGCCGGGTGTTTGGTAATTCGCTTTCAAAGGAGCCTTTCAGTTTCTAAAACGCAGTTCCTTTGCCCGCAACTGTGCCAATTCCGATAAACGACTCCAGATTTTTTTTATGAGAACAGTTAGTCTTTGTGTCTTATTACCTGACGCTTAGTGGTTGCCTCTGGTTTTTGGCGCCTCCAACACCAAGTCATGCGCGACGGCGGTTGCTGGCCTCCGAGAGACACTCGCCGAAATTTGAGGTCGGTGCGAGTTTGTCACTCGTTTCGTTTCGCTTTTCTGTTAAGGAATAAGCGCAATGAGGCCAACCATTCTCGATGTGAGAGGAGCAGTTTCTTGTTGTAGATAGTAGCTTAGTGACTGCATCCTATAAATACTGCAACTCCCAGTGTACGTTATCCCGTACCTGGCGATGATTAGTGCAGACGTGAATTGTAAGGTCAGGCAAGGACACTAGATCGGTGTATTGAGACGCAATGCTGTGAACTGGAAGACAAGGTTACCGAATTGCAATATCTTCGATGGGTGTTGAGGTAAAATGGTTACCTGCGAAAATTTGTCAACCGGTGCATGCGCAAACGAGACAAGGGACAAAATATTACTGCCCCTAATTTTGACGGACGATTCCATACATCAAAAACGTCTCGGAGGCCATCAGCCGTCTTCTCGCACAACTTGTAGTTGGAGGCGCATACAAGTCGGAGGCGACCGTTAGGCGTGTCGTAATGAGACCAAACGACCCACTGCCATGGCGAGAATCATCTAAAGGAGTTTATCGGTTCTGGTTACGGGCAAAGCAACTACTTCGGAGTAGCGGAACGTCAGCTCTGGGCGTGAATTGCCGAACACGTGGCAGCAGTGCGACGAAATGATGTCAAACTGCAAGTCGCGCCTTATTTGGCGACAACCGGCGAAAAATTAAAGTTCGATGATGCCGAAGTGCTAGCCAGTGATCATGATCGCGTGAGTCGCAAGTTACTTTCAAAACGTTACTTTCATGAAAGTTTCTTTTACTTTCTAAAATTAAAGTTCGATGACGCCGAAGTGCTAGCCAGTGATCATAATCGCGTGAGTCGCAAGTTGATTTCATTATGGATTACAGGCCCCCAATCTATAAACTAGTGCAATGACCTGCCCAACCCATATGCGGCGTTGAGACTAAGTTGGGTCAAAGCATTCAGCCACTCAAGGAGCGAATGCATTTGCCAGCACCCTTGCTAGTGAGCCAGGTGGCCGGGCAGTCATCGCACCAACACGTGTGATGAAATTTCATTGGATAGCCACCCGCATGGCAACTATCAAACAATTGGCGCACCAGACGACAGTCATCCTCGACAAAAGGGATGCCGTTAATTGTCGTAGGTATGTATTAGCTTTGCGACTGCACCCTATAAGTATTACAACTCTCAGTGTAGGAATTCTCCGTATCTGGCGATGATGTGTTCCAGTGTGAATATGAACGGTCCAGTAATCAAATTTTTGTTGCAACGACGCGACTAGTTCTGCTCAGATGTGCATTTTGTCATTTCCAAGTGCGATTGTTCATTCTAATGTACACCAGCTCAAATTGACGGGCGTATCAAGTTTCTACTTCCATGGATAAGGAAAGCCATTTGCCGGACCATGATCTTGGTTGGTAGGGTCACCTTTTGGCAATATGGAATTAAACAAAAACGTTTCATTAGCAGGCGTAATAACTGAACTTTATTTATAACGAACAGCTCCCTGTTCCTAAACGACCATTATTCTGAACAGCATTTCAAAGCTTTATTCAGTTAGCTGCTCCCCCATAGCAAAGAATACGTAACCTTTTTGACTTTCTCACGGACAGTGCTTTGTAGCACTTAGGTACTTAAAAAACTTTCCTATCTGCTGGTCAAAATAGCAGCAAGATGACTTGAATGGCTAAATGAAAGACTTCAAGTGACGCATGGTCAACTGAGCCGGGATAGTTCACGCTATGCGGTACAAGGAATGTTGTTTTGTGGATCTGAATGTTTCAATTCAAAGTGTGGGACATGCTCAAAGTGCCCCAATCCAACAAGACGCTGGCAGAGGGAGACCCACCACGTACAACAATTGGTCGTGCTCTAAATTCCAGGGAACAGAATTAAGCCTAACACAAACATTCATCCTTACCTTGATAGTAATGCTACTCTTAAACCTAGCATTAACCATCACCGTAACTTGACCCTAATCTTGCAGGTTGAACAAACATACGTTGAAATCTGAATGATCTTTGAGGAAACTCACTAGTTCTGTTCTGCTTAGAGCTAATTCTCGAGCCCGTCAACAGCAGAGTAGCTACTAATAGTAGTAGTAGTAGTAGAAGTAGTATTAGAAGAAGTAGTAGTACTAGTAGTATAAGTAGTAGTAGAAGAAGTGGTAGAAGCAGCACTAGTAGTAGTAGTAGATGTAGAAAGAGTAGAAGTAGTAGTAGAATTAGTAAATGTAGTAGTAGTAGTAGAAGTAGTAGTAGTAGTATTTAGAGTAGAAGTAGAATTAGTCGTAGTAGCAGTAGTAGTAGTAGTAGTCTTAATAGAAGTAGAAGTAGTAGTTGTAGTAGTAGTCGTAGTATAGGTAGTAGTAGTAGTAGGATTATAAGTAGTAGTAATAGTCGTAATAGTAGTAGAAGTAGTAGTAGTAGCTGAAGTAGCAGAGAGTAGAAGTAGTTAAGTAGTAGTAGTAGGTAGTGCTATGAGTAGTAGTGAGTTGTAGGTTGTGAAAGTAGTAGTAAGAAGCAGAGTATTCAGTAGTAGACGTGAAGTAAGTAGCGGAGGTATAAGTACGTGAAGTAGAGTGGTAGTCATTTAGAAGTAGTAGTAGTATTCAGGAGAGTAGTTTTGCATTTAGTAGTAATGTAGCCAGGTAGATGTAGTAGTGACAGTAGGTAGGAGTAGTGAGTAGTCAGTGATAAAGTAGGAGTGAGTAGTGATGCGTGGAGTGGCACGAGCTTGCGAGTGGTTGTGGTGAGTAGAAGTGGCTGGTGGGGAGTAAAGGTGTTGAAGTGAGTAGCAGTGAAGTAAGTAGAGTAGTGAGTGAGTGATAGTGAAGTGAGTGGGAGTGGTGAAAGTGAGTAGTGAGTAGTGAAGTAGTAGGTGAAGTGAGTGAGTGAAGTGGTGGTGGAGAAGTGGGAGGCAGTGGTACTGGTGAGCGATGGCGTGAGTGTGTGGTGGTTTAGTGGTGGTGAACAGATGGTGTTCGCGTAGTAGTAGTGAGTAGAAGGGTGGTGCCAGTATAGGTAAGTAGAAGTTGGTGAGTAGTGGGAGTGAGTGAGTGAGTGATAGAGTGAAGTAGTAGTAGTTGTGGTGAAATTAGAGTGGTGAAGTGAGTCCGCTAAGAAGTGAGTAGGTAGTAGAGTAGAGTGGGAAAAGTTTGTAAGAGGTGGTGAGTGAAGTGAGTGAGTGGTAGATGTGAGTGAGAGCAGTAGTGAGTAGTGAGTGAGTGGTAGAAAGCCCAGTGAGGCAGTGACAGTGGTTTGGTGTGCGTGGAGTGGGAAGTGGTGGTGAAGTGGTGGTAGTGGTAGTGAGTAGTAGGTAGTGGTGGCTGAGTGAGTAGTGGTGGTGGTCTCATGGTTGTAGTGATGGGAAGTAGTGTTAGTAGTGAAGTGGCAAGTAGTGGTAGTGAGTGAGTAAGTAAGAAGTTGTAGTGTTAGTAAGTGCGGAAGTAGTAGTAAGAGTATTAAGTGGAAGTAGTGTCGTTTTTGTAAGTAGTTATGGTAAAGATGAGTAGAGTAAGTAGAGTAGAAGTAGAGTGAGAGGCTAGTATGTGGTGGTAAGTGAGTAGTGAAGTAGTGAATTGAGCTCAGTGGTAAAAGAAATAGTAGAAGTCTCAAAGTAGTAGAAGTGGTAGAAGTCAGTTAAAGAAGTAGTAGTGGATGTGAAGTAAGTAGTGAGTAGTAGTAAGTAGTAAGTGAAAGTAGTAGTGGTAGTGGAGTAGTAGGTGGTGAAGTGGTGGTAAGGCAAGTGTGGTGGTAGTAGTAGTAGTAGTGAAGTAGAAGTGGAAGTAAAGAGTAGTAGAGTAGGAGAAGTGAGAGGTGGTAGAATGATGAGTAGTCGCAGGTAGAAGTCAAAGTGAGTAGGTAAGAATAAGTAGTAGTAAAGTAGTGAGGAGTAGTGAAGTAGTTAGTGATGAGGTCAAAAGTAAGTGGTGAGTAGAAGTAGATAGAAGTAAAAGTAGTGAGTAGTAAGTGGTGAGCTAGGCAGTGATGGTAAAGAGTCAGTTAGTGAGTTTATGAGCTGAGAATAGAAGTAAGTAAGTAGTAGTGATTTAGTGAGTAGTAGGTGGCAGTAGTAGTAAAGGAGTATTAGTTGTGGTTTATGCGAGTAGAAATAAAGTAGATAATAGTGAAGTAGTAAGGTAAGTGGTAGTATAGAAAGTAATAGTAGTGAAGTGTTGAGTGAGTGAGTAAGTAGTAGTAAGTGATGAAGTAAGTGAAGTGAGTCGTTTTTGTGAGAGTAAGAAGTGAAGTAGTAAGAGTGGTAGTAGTTTATGAGTACTAATGAGTGATACTGAGTGAAAATGTGAAGTAGTAGTATGTGCATGTAGTAGTAGTATAAGTGAGTAGTAGTGGTTGTAATATAAGAGTACAGTGAGTATAAGTAGTAGTAGTGGTGAGAGCCAGAGTAGTGAGTAGTAGTGATAGTAGTAGTAAGTGAGTGAGTAATTTGAGTACAGAGAGAGTGAAGTAAGTAGTAAATTAAGTAGAGTAAGTAGTAGTAGTAGTAGCAGTAGTAAGTGAGTAGTCAAAATAAAAGTGAAGTAGTAAGTGATTAGGTAGCAGTGAAGTAATTAAAGCAGTGATGTAGTAAGTAGAAATGAAAAGTAGCAGTAGTAATTAGTAGCAGTAAGTAGTATTAGTTGTGGTTATGTAGTAGAGAGTAAGAAGTAAGTATTAAGTAAGTAAGTAGTGAGGTGAGTATAAAGTGATGGATAGTAGTGTTCAGAGAAGTAGTAAGTAGTAGTAGTGGTAAATTAAGTAAGTGAGTCGTGTAGTAGTAGTGAGATGCTTAATTACTGCTAGTGATAGCAGTAAATAAGTAAGTAGTTTATGGATGTAGTGAAGTAGTATAAGTAGTAGTAGTTTATGTAGTAAGAGTATAGTAGTATAAATGTAATAGTAGTGAAGTGGTAGAGTAGAGTAAGTGTGAAATTAGTCAGAAAGTAGTAAGTAGTAGTAGTAATTAAGTGAAGTAGTTATGGTGTAGTAGAAATGTAATATAGTAGTGAAGTGGTAAATGTAATGTAATTAAAAGCTAAAATTAGTGAAAAGTAGAAATTGAAATGAAATGATTAAGTAGTATGGATTATAGTAGATGAAAGTAGAGTAGAGTAGTGGTAGCAGTAGTAGTACAGAGTTATGAGTTGTAGTAAGTAAGTAGAGTAGTATTCATGTTATGGAGCACATGAAGTAAGTAGTGGAAGAGAAGTATATGTCAGTAGTGAGTGGTGAGTCAATGAAATGAGAAATAGTATTCAAGAAGAGAATAGTTTTTATTTATGGTAATGTAGTTAGAAAGTAGTAAGAGAGAGTAGCATGTAAAGTAGTAGAAAGTAAGAGTAAAGAGTGGTAGTAGTAGAGTAGTGAGTCGTGAGTCATGAAGTAGCAGTCCAGAGTAGTAATTGCAGTGCTGAGAGTAGTATGTGGTTATGAAGTAGTAGTGAAAATGGTATAGTAGTAAGTAGTAAGTAGTAATTAGAGTAAAGTAGTAATAGTAGAAATATGGAAGTAAATAGTAAAGTAGATGCATCCCAAGAAAGTAAAATGTGAGTGCAAAGTAGTAAGTATTAGTAAAGTAATCAGAGTAGCAAAACTGCAAAAGCAATTACTAGTAGTGACAAGCATTAAAGTATGGTTAGTAGTAAGTAAGGTATGGTAGAAGTAAGTAGTAAGTAAATAGTAGTAAGTAGGAGTGCAGTAGTATAAGAAGTAATAGTAGTAGTGGTGAAGTGAAAGAAGCCATTAAGTGAAGTAGTTTATGAAGTAGAAGTAGAAGTAAGTAGTAGATCAATAAAAAGTAAATTTGAGAAGTAAGTAATTAAGAAAGTATTAAGTAAGTAGTATGCACAGTAGTGAAGTGCTTAGTAGTATAATGTGATGGTAGTTCCTTGGTTGTGAAGTAGAGTAAGTAGTATTAAGTAGTAGTAGTAGTAGTGGTAGTTTAAGTATCAGTTGTAGTGTTAGGTAGTTAGTAAATTAGAAGTAAGTAGTAAAGATGTTAGAGATGGAGTCGTTTGTAAAGTAGTTGTAAGTGGTAGAAGTAGTGGTAAATGTAAATGTCGTAGTGAGTAGAGTAGTGTGTCGTAAGTAGTGGCTCATTATTAGTAGATTTAATTGAGTATGCGTCTACAGTGAAAAGTAGTGTAAGAGTAGTAAGTAGTAGTAATGGTGGTAGTAGTGGTAGTAGTGGATTTTGTAGTGAGTAGTAGTAGTAGTAGTAGTAAAGTAGTAAGTAGTGAAAGTAGTAGTGCTGTGGAATTAAGGTAGTAGTAAGTAGTAGTGAAGTGGACTATGGTAAAGTAAAGTAGTAGTCAGAAGTAGTGAAAGTGAGTAGAGTAGCAGTAGTCAATGTGTAGATTAGAGAGAGTAAGTAGTAGGAGTAGTAGTAAGTAGTAGAAAGTAGTTATGTGAGTAGTATGTAGTCAGTAGAGTAAGTAGAAATGGTAGTGAAGTAGTGGTAAAGAAATATGAGGAAGTAAAGTGAAGTGGGTTATGGTTGTATGATAGTGAAAGTAGAAGTAAGTAGTAGTGAAGTAGTAGTGGTAGCAGTGGTAGTAAAGGTCTCAGACTAATGAGTATGTCATCAAAGTAGAGTAGTGAAAGTAGTAAGTAGGTAGTCGTCATAAGTAGGTGGTGGTGTAGAGTGGTAGAGTAGTAGTAGTAGTGAGTGGTATTCGTTTTTGTGGTGAGTAGTAAGTGGTGGTGGTGGTAGTGAGTTGTAGATGACTATAGTGATGACAGTAGTAGTGGTAGTTTTGGATGTAGTAGTGGTATAATAAGTAGTATTAGTAGTTGTGAGTAGGAGTGGTGAGTATAAGTAATAGTAGTAGTGGTAGTATTAGAGTAGTAGTAGTGAGTAGTAGAGTGAGTAGTAGTGGTAGTAGTCATGGTGAGTGAGTAGTGAGTAGAGTAGTAGTGGTAGCAGTAGCAGTGAGTGGTTGTGGTGAGTAAAGAGTGGTTGTGAAGTAGTGAGTAGTAGTGGTAGTAGTGGTAGTGTGAGTGGTAGTAGTGGTAGTAGTAGTAGTAGTGGTAGCAGTAGTAAGTATTAGTTGTGGTTGTGGTAGTAGAGTAGAAGTAGTATTGGTTGTAGTAGTAGTGAGTAGTGGTGGTGATATGAGTAATAGTAGTAGTGTTAGTAGTAGAATGTACTAGTAGTGGTAGTAGTAGTGAGTAGTGGTAGTAGTGGTAGTCAGTAGTAGGTAGTAGTAGTAGTAGTAGTAATAGTAGTAGTAGTAGTAGTAGTTGTAGTACTATTAGTGATAGCAGTAGTAGTAGTAGTTGTGGTTGTAGTAGTAGTATAAGTAGTATTAGTAGTAGTAGTAGAAGTGGTAGTATAAGTAATAGTAGTAGTGGTAGTAGTAGAAGTAGTAGAAGTAGTAGTAGTATTATTAGTAGAAGTCGTAATTGTAGTAGTAGTAGTAGTTTTTGTAGTAGTAGTAGTAGTAGTAGTAATAGTAGAGGTAGTAGTACTAGTAGTAGTAGTAGTAGTAGTAGTAGTAGTAGTAGAGTAGTAGTAGTAGTAGTAGTCAGAAGTAGTAGTAGTAGTAGTAGTAGTAGTATTTGTAGTAGTAGTAGTAGTGGTAGCAGTAGCAGTAGTATTTGTGGTAGTAGAAGTAGTAGTAGTAGTAGAAGAAGTAGTAATAGTAGTAGTAGTAGTAGTGGTACCAGTAGTAGTAGTAGTTGTGGTTGTAGTAGTAGTAGAATTAGTAGTAGTAGTAGTATAAGTAGTAGTAGTATTTGAGGCAGAATAGCAATGCTTGGGTTGATAATGGTTTGCGAGTCAGAAATGGTAATTCCAATCTCTGTTGTCTTGGTCAGCATTGCCATTTTGCCTCTGAAGATACCGGTATTAAGATCGGTTCCTGTTTTTATAAGCAAGCCCTACCAATTTGCGAAACAATGGTGCCTTACCTTACAAAACCACGTTGACTATTGATCAAAGTAGAGTCTACTGTTTTGAGTGTTTGGCAGAATGCGCTGCATGCCGTTTAACATATTTCAAGTTAAACTTAAAAAATAACATTATCTAAATTAACATTGTGTCGGATAAATGGTCGTTGTAGATGGTGAGCAATGTTCTTTATAAAAAAAGACATGAAATTATTTGAGAGCGTTTATCACGCACCAAAAGCATGACACATTTTTTCCGGCAACCAATTCGGCTCATAAGGCCAGATCGAAATTTACGCGCTGAAACCAGTACATGGCTTCTTTCAAGCTCCTGGTGAAACGAACCGACTTCATGAAAACGCAGCGCAATGGTCAAGCCTTTTTAAGTGCAGGTGCGGCAAATGAGTCAACAATTTAAAAATTTGCGTATCTAAATGAAACTACCAGTCTTCAAAAAAGTTGGAATGTATAGATTGTGCAGCAAACTCGCCAGCGGAACACACAGTTAATTAATGACCTCAAAATAAACGAAGAGGATTCAATGCGGACATACGTCGTAAGGGTAGACAATGTGATAGGAAATGTTCGTCCGCTGAGTAAGTTTGGTGGACCTCGACAACACAAGCGGCAGACGAAAGGCCTGCCTATCAGAAGCACAGATGGCGATGCTGACTGGACCCCTCCAGGACATCAATATATCTTCAAGCGAGGGGATACTGGTAGTGGAAAAGACGTCCAAATTAGGGAAAAAAAGTTTTTCGCTTAACGGCATAGAAAATGCCTTTGAATGGGTTCAGGTTAACTTGCTGAACACGGGTGACCAGGATTCTCGGAAAAACTTAAACGACATTTGGTACTGGGTGTAATCGAAAATCCAGGTCGCACCTCAGAATCGATCGTCAAATTAACCTTAAAGTCATGCTTCTTATTTAAGGCACTTAAGTTGCCTGCCATACAATACTCCAATTTTCTGCATATTTGTTAATTCACCATTTCCCGTGGGTGTGCAGAAATAGCAAGATTGGTATAATAGATCAGGTGGATCGCAAAAAATTACTCTGAAATAAAAGTTAAGTGCTCTATTGAGATGAAAATGTTACGATTTTTACAAATATTCTATATCTTAACAATGAACGTTAAATAAAAAGCCATGGTAGAGATTCATTAAAAAACTCTACCACATAGTGAAGCTGTCGATGGTGTCGTATACTTAACGCTTTTTATCGACCGCCTTTGTTTACAAATCTGTTTTAAAAGTTACGAAAATTCCCATTAAAGATTCAAAAGACGATTTGACGAGCATACGCGCTGCTTTCGATAACTTCTCTTCTGGCCCGTGCAGTTATAGGGAAACGTTGAAAAGTAGTAGAAATTTAAAACATGAAATCGATAACGCTCTCTGTTTGTGTGTGTTTTGGATTTACTCTTTATTTTGTAAGCGCAAATAACGTTGAACCATCCTGAGCTTCGTCTGGATGACGTGTTTGAATAGGATGGAAGACTTAATTATCATAAAATACTACCTTACTCTCTTATCAAGGCAGTTAGCTTACCTATCTGGCAATAGAGTGCGAATTTTGCCGTACGGGCAATTTAGTGAATGATTCGTATTACTGATCATAATAACATCTTCCAAAAAATACATTTTTACTAAAGGGGCGAGCGTCTGACTTGCAGGTGTGTATGAATAATTATGAAGGAGACACATCAAGCACCGGAGGAAGTTGTATGTTTCTCTTTGCCTTCCAACTCGTACAAGAGTTCATCGTTAGTGATGACAATTGCGCCAGAACAAGTGGCAGCGATAATGAGCATCAGTCATTCAACGACGAGTCTCGTGGGGTTCTGTGAGCTGGTGCCAGATCAATAACATCGATTGGCAGAGTTCTCCTCCAGCATGAGCAATTATCTTGGAGCTTGCGAATTCAAACTCGTGATCCTAATCGTAAATAAGAGTAGCCACTTAAGATAGCTCGTCAACCCGTCACACAGCCCTCTTATGCCGGTCTATGCACGATCCGAGCGTGCGTTGAGCCTGATCGGTGGTTTTGCACGCGATAGGATATGTCGCACTATATTGTCTTCAGAGTAAGCCTTAGAGTCTTATCTGACAATGTAATTGTTACGGGAAACGTGCGGAGGCGAGAACGAGTCAAATCTCCACGAGTAAGCGAAAGATGCACTTGGTCTGTTTGGGGAGCAGCACTATCAAATCAGAAGTTAGCAGGAAGCTATCGACCTCCAAGGGCATATTCGGATAGCCAATCAAGGAGCGGTCAACTAGCCTGGAGGCCTACACGCGCGCACTGAAGCAGGTGCAACAAAGGAATTAAAACAAGCCGACAGGAAAGCCAAGGCGGAACTCGTGTGTTAACCTTCTCCTGGGTGACGTAACAGTAATAAATGTTGCGAAAATTCCCGCTAAAAGATGCAACAGACGAGTTGGCGAGCATATGCGCTGCTTTCGATAACTTCTCTTCAGGCCAGTGCAGTTAGAGGGAAACGTTGGAACGTAGTAGAAATTTAAACTTAAATCGATAACGTTCATCCGTCTGTGTAGGTTATGTGAGAGGTGTGCATAGGGGAAGGATGATAAGAGACAGTGTGATAGGCGGCAGTAAGTGTTTGGTAGAGCCGTTCTAGGAAAAGGGGGAGGACAGAGATGGCACGGAGGAATGCATGCAGTTAAGCGACCGTTGGCCAAGCGGAGCGGGGAGCTTCTTCAACCTAATGGCAATCGCTTCTGCTGCTGCTAGTAGACGTTGACCCAGTGGCATGGGGTAGTTTGGGGGGACCTTATAAATTACATGGAAAGCTTCGCTGGGGTCCACACTATGCCCATAGTCAACAATATGTGTAAGGATGGCGCTGTGTATGCTCTTGACATCCCTTCATCTCAGTCATGCTGGGAGGTGTCCTCTTATTATTTTGTTTAAGCATTGTCTCGTGCGACCAATATAACCTGCTCCATAGGAGCAAGTAAATGAGTAAATGTACATGGAGGTGGTTTGAGCCTCATAAAAGAGGGTTGGTTGACAACACTATTTGAAGTCTCGCTGCTGGGAACTTTTGTGTAACGGCTTGGTTTAGGAGTATTTTCAGGAGTTAACTAGCCGCATCCCTTTGAAAGGGCACTTTTAGGTATAGAGTTTTCTTTTCAACAGTAGGTGTGGAAGGTTCCACTGGTCTTGCGACAATATGCTTTGTAATAAACCGATCTGGGTATCCGTTCTCTCCAAGTAGGTTCTGGATCCTCCCAAGCTCCTCCTCGATACTATCTGCCGAGGAAATTTTCCTTGCCTTTTGCGCTTAGCAACGGACTAGACTGCGTTTCTGTAGGAGAGGTACAAAACTGCCGAATTTCGTTTATTGCCCAGACCAGGTATTCCTTCGATAAACGCTCCTTCGGAGGCTGCCGTCAGGTCTTCTTATTAGAAGGACGTCTAAGAAAAGGAGTGAATCTGCTCTTTCCGTCTCCAATGTGAATATGATCGACGGATGTGCTTGGTTATATTGGTCGCACGAGTCGGTGCCTATCCAAAAGAATAAGAGAACACCTTCCAGCATGGCTGAGAAAAAGGGGATAGTGTGGACCCCAGCGAAGGTTTCTGTATAATTTATAAGGTCCCACCAAAATACCCCAGGCAACTACTAGTAGCAGCAGCAGTAGAAGCGACTGCCATAAGGTTGAAAAAGCTGGTCTTGTACGCACCAAAGAACCGCGTTCAAGCTCCCCGCTTAGCATGGTCAACGGGCACATAACTGCATGCATTCCTCTGCGCCATCTCTAGCCTCCCCTTTCCCTAGAACGGGTCAACTAGACACGCAATGCCGCCTAACACACTGTTTCTTAGCATCCTTCCCCTGTACACACCTCTCACACAACCCACACAAACTGACGAACATAATCGATTTCATGTTTTAAAGTTAAACTAAGTTTCAACGTACGCCTTTAACGGTACAGGTGTGAAGAGAATTTCACGAAAGCAGAGCGTATACTCACCAAATCGTCTTTTGAATCTGCTATTGTAGAACAAGAATGATATTCTATAAAGGGATGCTTTATTTCGAGCCCCGCCTGCAGCTGCTCATCGAATAGTATATTGTAGATAGTAAGGCTTAATCGACAACAAAAGAGACTGGAATGTCAATTTCTGGCTTTTTCGCCATCAGCAACCTGCCATACCCAACCTCACGTGTTACATTGCACGTAGTGCATTGGTTAGACCGTTCGTAATAGGGTGGGGTTTCGAGTCTCAGGCTTAAGAGTGAGCCTATAGGAACAACGGGGTTAGTGTGTCCAGTAACCGATCGTCACTCTAACTGCACTAAAAATCGGTTTTATTTTCGGTTATTCAATGAACACCTTGTCAAAATGGAGGACATATCTATTCGCTCGGGAACTGACCCGTTAAAAATGGCCTCATGGCTCCCTGTGATATGCGTTTCCTGAAGCAGAAGCAACAGCAGAAAGTTTGTACCGGATACGTCAACTTATAGAGTGGACACCCAGGCGCAGCTATAAGACCCACTAGTCGTTTCAACGATGGGGAACGTCTTTGTGAGATGCCTATCCTAGCATCAATTGAGAAACAATGATAATCTACTGCATATGAGTCGGCACTTTGAAAGAACAAATTTATTACAGTTTCAGTGCTTTTGCTAGCGCTCCCGCAACGACCACCTAGAAATACGTGATGAAACATTTTAATAAAGACCTGCAAGTCCTTGTAGCAACTGCACCGAAATAGGGAGTAGGCGTGTGCTTGCTGCGACGAAAATACCTGCATTAGCACGTTAGTTTGCATGGTATCGACCGCCAAAACATCAACGCGCTTCACTTTTTAGAAGCCAGCACACAACATAGTCTTCCTTTAACAACATCTTCGCCCGCCTCTCGATCATCGATGAAGCCGTCACTAAAAGGACACCCTGAATATCTCCCGCAAGTGCCTGTTACTAAAACCCGAAGTCTGGCCACTATGAGCCAACTTCGCAACTACTTCTATTGTGACCAAACATTGGCGTCACCCGAGAGTCTGGTCGTTTAGGTGCCAAACTACCTCACTGAGACGAATCACGCACGCCTCACTTGCACACACTGCCCCAGGACATTTGACCATCTCACAGAAACTTCTGGTTCGTGGAAGTATCACAGAAGCCAACGCCCCCATCCGAACTGCCTAAATTAACACATTTCGAGGTCATTTATGAGGTTTTTGCCTGTCTTTCCTTCCTCTCTATATCCACTGTTGCTGACAAACGCTGTAAATTGAAACCTTAGACTGGATAAGTATGTCCATTAACCTGACCGATTAACGCCCCTCCTACGACACGTAGCAGTTCGACCGTCGGAGTCTGACGATGTCCGCCGTATGCTTCACAGCAGGGTAATTCAGAGATGGTGACTTGCGCTGGATTATACTGAAAGCAGACGTGCGCTGCATCTACCTCAATCTCTGTTACAATCCCCAACCTGAACCCAGTGTCAAGACAGAGTCAAGAAGACCGGAGATGGGAGAGGACGCATACCCATGCACTGGGGTCAGACGCTCAGTCCACCAGTCGTCCATTGCGCGCAAACGCACGCACTGAACTGACAACGCGGCTAGAGTTATCCCGTCAGTTGGAAACCTTCAAAGCCACGGCTTTTAGTGCACCGTGGTCGTATTAAGTGCGTCAGATTTTTAATAGCAATGAAAAATGCGCTGAGCCGTCGACCTCACTCTCTACCCAGCCCCACAATCAGACCACCATACGAGTCACTCAGTTGCCTGATGTGGGAGTGGGCGCATTGGCTGACGGGCCGGCGTACCCATCTTCGTCCACCATAGCACGAGCTGGTCCCCAAAACGCACACACCAGGCTCCACTAAACCAGGAAATATGGAGGTCGCATCGTCGTCTGACAGCCAGTCCACTGGTAAGCCACTGAATGCACAAAACACACTGGGCCGAGGGCGTGGTCATCTGTAAGCGTCATTTAGCAGCCTTTCAAGCTATAGTTTCTAGGACTCCGTGATATTCGCGGGTACAAGATGATTGTGAGGATGTTGCGTACGTATTCGTGGGTGGTGTGTTGGCTCCCTAAATGGGCCACGTGGAAAATGCGTTGGTCGAACACGTGGGCCACATTAGGACATGGCAGGTATAATTCGGGTTGTGCTGCCATAACAAATGCCGAACACGGTGTGGGGTGGTGGCACGCCTAGGTGCGGCTAGGGCCTACGGGTCCTGGCCACGCCACCCACATGCGCCCTCTCCCATCTTCGGTCTTCTTGACTCTATCTTGACACCGGGCATAGTTTGGGGAGGATGAGAGGGTGCGGTAGATGTAGCGCGAGTCTCCGTACCTACATCACTATGCTGTGAAGCGTACTGTGGACATCATCGAAATCTACGGTTGAACTATCGGAGGTAATGTTCGCTGATGCGGTTCCTGACTCTGTCTTGACACCGGGCATAGGTGGGGGAGGAGGAAGCGTTTGCGTCTGAGGTTTCGGTCTCGTGACAGGGACGGTACTAGGCGAAAGGCTGGGACAGTAGAAGTCACATCCTCGAAATCCCTCCTGCGTATGCAAAGAACGTTCTGCAAGCACTCACCTACCTTCCCGCCAGGGACAACCATTCGATGCCAGAAAGTGAGACCAAAAGACCAGTTATCACTGGATTGGGTTTGTGACGGTCAAATATGTGAGATTGACTATAAACACACACACTAAGTTCGTTCCGTCTACAGGATAAGTCAGTAGAATATAAGGAGCCATCCTTTTGGTACACAGGGTAGTTTGCCGTAGGATGGCTGTTTGCTTGTGTGGCAGAACAACGCGTCCAATCAGGAGCCTGTTAGTAGCGGTGTGAATGTTTACGGAAGTTTCGGGGGCTGCAAGTTAGGGGAAGCACCATACAGGTAGTATTTGGTCGCTCCATCCGCCTCGTATAGTTGGTGATTGCTTCTGTGGCCAACTCAAGCTGGTACCGAACCCTCACCTGTGGCTCCTCGAAGCTAGGTTCTTCCCAGCGGCCATATCCCGCGCAAATGCCACGACTGGCGAGCTAGCCCAGGTGAGGGTCTCCATTGTTGTGCGTGTCTCTACTCCCGGTACGTCTACTCCATTCCCCTCGCTCCCCTCTCCTCTCTTACGCCCTCACTCTCCCCTCCTCGTTTTTACTTTTACTTCTCAACTCTCTCTCCCCTTACCCTTCCTGCAGGTACCACATGCGTCAACAAAATGACAGTAATCAATGCACATGACTTTCTCTTTCGATTGCCAACTGGGAATTCCCGCTACGTCTGCTCCCTTCCCCCCGCTCTTCCCTCTGTCCCATTCTGTCTGCCCTTTCCCCTCTCCACATTTCACAGCTCACTCCTCTCTCCCTTCCTACTTCTCCTCCTCCCCCTCCTCTCTCCCCTTTTTCATCCTCTCTCTCCTCTCTTTTACTCTTACTTCTCCTCCTCCACTTCGCGCTCGCTCCTCACCCTTCCCTCCTCCCTCACGGTCAAATAAGTCCTACGGCGAGGGTGACATGCAATCACATAGGCAGCCCAGGCGAATCAGTCATTCTGTCACTAACCCAAATTGTGATCCATAGTGGAGTTCGGTAGCCGCCTGGGATGACTAGGAAGCCCTATTAAGGGACAGTACTGCTTACCCCCTCGTGGGGTAGGGGGCTAGAAAAGGTGCCCTAAGCAAATGCTGGGTTTCATGACAGCTGCAGCAGACCATGGCTAACAGACTGCAATTGCATGCGGTCGAAAACCTAAACAATACCAACAACAACTCCACATGGAGTGGAGTGCTAGGTACCCATGGTTTCACTGGCTTCAAAAAACGCTCTTCTTCTTCTACGAACCTTCGCTGAACACCACCTGATCCTGACCAACACCTCCTTCCGCATCCTGATGCGGCAAAAGACAATCTGGGTACACCTCTGGTCTAGATACTGGCACCTTTTGGACTAGGTCCTCGTCCTGAGGCGAGATCAACAGAACGTGCTGGTGACAAAGGCAATCCCCGGTGCTGACGGATGGGTGGATCACCACCTTGTCATCTACAAGACGAGGCTTCGTCTCCAACCACGCAGAAGACCCTAAGGTAAACGACCATCAGGTAAGTTGAATACTGTTTTGTTGAATGTCGCTGCTCACCATCTTCATTTCAGCAACGAACTGGCCAACTAGCTAAGTAACCTTCCAGTCGTCGACCCGGACACCTCCGTGGAGAACCGCTGGTGTCAGCTGAGAGACACCATCCAATCCACTGCCCTGGATGTCCTCGGCCGCGCACATCGTCAGCACAAAGACTGGCTCGATGACAACGACGCAGCCATCAATGCTCTGCTCGTCGAGAAGAATCAGGTGCTCAAAGCCTACGTCGATCGCCCTACCACATCAAACAAAACAGCCTTCTACCGATGTCGCCGCCTTGTAGAGCAACGGCTGCGGGGGTTGCAGGATGCCTGGATGACCCGCAAGCTGTCTACGTTCCTACCATCAAAGGCGCTGCCCCTCTTCTCAGTGCCGATGACAGGACACTACTCACCGAGAAGACGCAAATCCTAACGCGATGGGCAGAACATTTCCAAACCGTTCTCAATCAGCCCTCCAGCATCTCCAACACAGCCATTGATCACCTGCGTGGAAGTGGAAATCAACGCCGACCTTAATATCCCGCCCTCTCTCCAAGAAAACATTAGAACCGTGCAGCAACTCTCCAGTGGGAAAGCAGCTGGCTCGGACACGGTCCCTGCTGAGATTTATAAGCATGGTTGACCCCAACTGATGAACCAGCTCACAGTGATCTTCCAGGAGACGTGGCACCAATGGCAAGTCCCTCGGGATTTCAAATATGCCACCATTGTCCACCTCTACAATAAGAAGGGGAACCGCCAAATCTGTGACAATCCCCGAGGAGTCTCACTGCTGAACCTCACTGGAAAGATCGCCCGCATTCTCCTCAATCGTCTGAGCGCTCACCTGGAGCAAGTACTGCTACCGGAAAGCCAATGTGGTTTCCGACGACACCAAGGAACAATCGACATGAGCTTCGCCGCTTGCCAGCTGCAAGATAAGTGCCAGGAGATATGAACTCATCTCTACACCTCATCTGTACTACTTAATGCACACACCAGGATTCACAAAACCAGGGGCTAAGAAGTAATCATCGCCGTCTGACTCCCAGTCCACTGCTCAACCACTCCTCACACACAACACACTCTGGGTCGACGGCGTGGTCTAGTGTAAACGTCAGAATAGCAGCCTTCCAAGTCACGGTTTCTAGGAGACCGTGGTATTCTCAGGTACATGATGACGGCGAGGGTGTTGTGTATGCATTGGTGGAGGCAGTGCGCGCTGATGTGTTTTAACCTACGATGGCTTACCGCAGGTTATCGTGGAGCCACATGTGACCTTATCGGCCCATGTGTTGTGTAAAGGTGCGGGAGCAGTGATGGCAGAGGCAGGCACGGTGACTGTACGTCGGAGCACCAGGCAATGGTTCACCAGCCTCTGTGTGATGGATTCGAAAGTGACTGACCATATTCATGCTTGAGGTGAAGGTGCGGTCGCAAGGAGTACAGTTTAGGAACGAGCCCGCATCACTGATCGTGGTGGTGGTGGTGGTGAAGGTAACTTGTGTTGAGTATTGGAATGTGGTTGCTATGATGATGAAAGTGGGGGAATTGGTGTCAGGAGTTACTGTGGTCGGGTCCGAAGGAGGGTTGGCAGAAGTTGAAGTTGTTGGATTGTTGTTGCATTGCGTCCGTAAATGTCCGACAGGGCCGATTCGCGCGCTAGGGTGCGTTGACAGCGCGGGCATACTGGGAGGGCTTGGGCATTAACGGTGTTAGTCCGCGACGCTGGTGACGTTCGTGCCGCATTTTTGGCCTTGGTGGTGGCGATCCATTTGGCTTCATTGATTGCTGCTCCTGTCTTCCCTGTCCTCCTCCAGACCGGTCAGTTCCGGTCAAGGTCCTCCTAATTTGCTGGTTTGCTCTGCAATTGCTTCAAGGAAGTCTTCAGAGTGTCTTTGTAGCGTCATACTCGACCCTCTTGTCGACGAGAACCCATGGCGACATCTCCATAGAGGCATCGTTTGGGCAGTCATCCATCCTCAAAAGGTTTCGGCTCCAGTGCAGTTGCAGTTGTTTCAGTTGGACGTAGATGGTGAGGATGCCTGTTCGTTCCACCACTTCTGTTTTTGGTATTCTGCCTTGCCATCTCAGCTTAAGTATTCTGTGGAGACAACTGAGGTGGAAGTGGTTAAGCTTCCTCGCTTGCTTTTGGTAGACCGTCCAGGTCTCCGCTCCAAAAAGCAGTGTCAGAAATATGGCAGTTTTGCACATCTTGAGTTTGGTGCTGAGGTGGAGGCCGTGTCGATTCCAGATGATTTCTGCATGCGGCCACAGGCTCGGCTGGCTTTGGCGATCCGTTGGGCGACCTCATCGTTAATTTTCATGCTAAGAGCGAGTTTTGCTGCCCTGGTAGGTGAAGGTATCTATGTATTTCATATGAGTGCTGATGATATGCTGATGCGAATATCGTTGAATGTGGTATCGAGCGGCGGCTGCTGCATGACCACCATTTTATCCGTGTAAATACACACACACACGTCAGTTCGACCGTCTTAGTCCGATGATGTCCACCGTGTGCTCGACAGAAGTTTATGTAGAGACAGTGACTTGTGCGCAAATTAGTTATAAGTGTTAGTAGACTTGCACCGAATCTATCGCACTCTCTCTTCCCTTGCCCGCCTGTAACCGGTGTCAAGATATATTCAAGAAAACCGAAGGCGGGGTCGGGTTCAGATGAAGTATCTCCCACGGAGTGGGAGAGCGGGGTGCGGCCTTAGCCTGTACCTGCGCGTGTCCCCCATTTTTGGCATTTTTTATGGGGCCTACCGCACCCTGATTTGGCCCCCGTGTTGGTCCAGCGCGTCTAACGCACGGTTCCTTTAAGCGGCAAGACGAGATTTCGACCGTCGAAGTCCGATGATGTCCACCATATGCTCCACAGAAGGGTGGTGCAGGGACGGTGACTTGCACGTGGAGTAGTTTTACGTGATAATAACCTTGCACTGCATCTACCGCACTCTCTCCTCCTCCCCCACCTATGCCCGGTGTCAAGACAGAGTCAAGCAGACTGAAGATGAGAGAGGGCGCATGTGGCTGGCGCGGCCGGAGCCGCCCCTAGGTGTGCCACCACATCCCCCATGTTCAGCATTTGTTATGGGAGCGCAACCCGAATAACGTCTGACGTACCCCGATTTGGCCGCCGTGTTGGTCCAACGTATCTACCACATGGCCCGTTTAGGCTGCACGACCCGCTTGGGGTGCACATGGGGTACAGATAACCACATGTATATAAACAGTACTTTGTCAAATACTTCACGGTACAATATTAATCTGCATACCCATCAAAGTTAATATGAAAGGCCAGGGTGATGCCCGCTTTCTTTCGCAATTGCTTGGCGTGCGATTGGTCAAAAAAATACGCATGCGCTCTAGGGACCCGCAGACGTTCAGCCCTCCTGTCGCAGAATTCATAGATGTCCTCGTTTTCAGTACAGAATGACAGACTTCTCGGTAATTTAGCATTTGTGTGAACTTGTTGGTATATCTGAAAGAATATTGAAAACACACAGAAATTAGTGCCGTATAGGCTAGCTATCCTGAAATATAGACGATGTGGTTAATTAATCAAAGATCTTAGAAGACCTGCACTTCCTCATGCAGTGAAGAAAAAAAGCATAGTTAACTGTAAGCATACAATTTTGCATTTTTAACCAAACGTAACAGCGGGAAAGTCGTGGTACTCATTAATTCAGTCACAGAATACAGACAAGATTTTATCCACGTTAGCCAAACCATGGGGACCTAAGAAAACAGGGAGATAAGAGTTTTTGTTAGACAGGCCCTCTGCAGGTTCTTCACTGTAGTTGGCTCATGATATCCATGTGTTTTGGCTTTAAGGCTGCAAAAAATATGCATCAGTTTCTGCACCATGAAAGGTCCATTGTAATGAGCTGTTTCTATTAAAAATATGATAGCGGGGAATGGTCTGTTTGGTACATTGAACAACTAGGTGCTGCACAGTAATGCCACACCAGTGGCTGCTGTCACGTAATCAATGAACGAAAACCTGACTCCTTCAGGAAGCTTATGCATAGCAGTTTGCACTTCCTTGTAGCTCACCTGTTTTCCGCATGTTCAGATGTCATCACAGGAATCTAAGTACGGCCACGAACTTTACTTTTATTTGGAGCCATGCTCAGATGAGAATGTAAAATAGGCCTCAGTACCAAGCACCTTTGAATGAAGGTATTTCTTTCTGAGTTGTCTTTTCCGGTATTATTTTCGTTGTCTTTCGCCGTCTGCTATACGTCAATTACACGTCCCTTTTCCTAGAACCGTTACGTTTACTCGCTATGCGAAATTAGCATTGATGTGCTTGGCTGCACTTTTTAATTTTAACAAATTTTGATAATTACTAAAAGGGAGTTACCTTTTCAATTGTTCCATGCGATAGGTTGGCTGTTGTGTCCGAAAACTTGTATCCGTTCAGAAGGCTTATCTTCTTTCTTTCAAACAGGTACCACTGGACACGATCGCGGACTGAAATTTAAAATTCAACTCTGAATGTCTACATCTCTTCGGGTTTAGATCCCTCATTTTTGACGAAAGGATTTATGAGACATTACTTCTTATATAATCCCCACCGAAGGAGTTTTGCGACCGGTTAACCTCGATTTAACTACTCCATGCTTTGGCATAGACATCGTTAGTTTCCAGGATTGTTGAATGATTTCTGCCTTTTTACACAAAATGCACAAAAAAAGTCGTTTATAATTCAAACAAGAACGGTGCTGCTATGCAATTACCATATTTCTCTGTCTCTGGTGTGTCAGCAGACGTAAGATGCTCGTCATCAGTCAGCTCAAATTTGTCTCGGCGATTCATGTGCAGAAGTTTGGCATGTGGTCTTTCCACAGACCCCCAGCAAGTTGCGCTGCGTGAATGCAGACAGGCGGACATGTATGCCACAGGGTTTAATTGTAGGTTCCACACACAGGGCAGGGGGTAGAAGAGATCCTTGTTCATCCAGACTAGAACACTCATTATGTCCTGTAGGCAGGGAAAGTAGGGTAACTGGACTTGTGCATGAATACCACATAACTAATACGATGGACGCTGCCCCAATTGTATTCATTTCCTAGCTTTCTTGCTGTGAGAGATGCAATGACGCACACGCACCCACCTAACCAGCCTGATATTTTGATCAAAGGTAAGAACGGTAGATGGATTCATCTTAAAATCCTCCACGATTCGGTCTTTGTGTCTGCAATCAGATGTTCTTTCGAACACTGACGCGAGAATAATACGTAAAAACGCAAACGTTACTTTAATTTTTTTTATTAATGCGTATTTTGGGTAAACTTGGGGACAGTATTTGTTAGTTTTTTTCTGAACTTCATATACTCCCAGTGAACAAGGACAGCGTATTTTGTTTTGCTGTTCATCTCCAGAAAGTGTTAACCTTATTTTTTTGCTAACTAAGCATAACACATGCTGCTTTACGGAGCGTTGTAAAATAAGGCACGTTTCCTTAGAAACCTTGCACCAATTACGGGGACAAGTGGTTGCGGCGAAATGCCAGTTTTGTGACCTTTCAGAAATCCGCATCGTTTGGCAAACGTTGGCTCATCCTGTTTCAAGGATTTAGCTAGAACGCCAGAAATTAATGTTATTTCTGTGAGACGGTTCAATGCTTTCTCGATATGTGAGTTCGTCAGTTAGGGGCGTGCAAGTTGAATCATCTGCTAGCATTGATGTCTTCTATTTAAAATATCCATGGAATCGCCTTTGTTAGAAGGTAATTTTATGATGGTTTCAGTTTTCTTAAGTTAATTTAGTGTTTTCTTTTCACCAAAAGATAACCTGGGGTACGTCCTGCGGTTCTTTAAAGTTTTTACCGTAGTATTTCGAATTGTGGGTCGTTTGTCCTCTGATAATTCCCTTGAAGCTATAATAGATTCAAAGCTTTTCCGGAAATCCAAGTCAATGCTATCAAACGGATTGGAATTCATTGCTATGTATAGTACCGTTTCTTTTGTTGCAGTTAGGACTCTTGTGGAATTGTTTACAAGCTTTTTCGGAAATATTGGACTATTGCAACTATTATTTAGAAATTACTCTCCAATTTTTGTCCACACTGCTCGTCTTTTTCAGTTTTTCTTGCATTGGGACGTGTTATTGCATATAGTAAGGTTTCAAATACATTTGCAGGAAATCTATCCTGGTGAAATTCCCCCTGTTCTTCTTTGCGTTCGTGGAATGTTCAAAGCTTGTGGTGGGCATCAGCTATGGAGACTCCAATACAGCCAAGATTGCCAAGACTCCAACTTCTGTTGTTACCTTTCTGAGATCGGAAATTCTGAGATCGGAAATGCATCTTTTGTTGTAGATTGACTGAGTAGATTGTGATGTAGGTTTCACCCAGAGGGCAGAATCTTATTGCTTCAACATCGCAGTAGGAAAGAAATCTGCTCTCGTGAAACCCTCGCAAATCCACACCTTTATCCGTTCGTGGAGCGGGTAGGAAAAAATCTACACTCCAAATGCATACGTATGTCTTACGATATTGACATCCCATGAAATGCAATTAGAATAAACTGATATTCCAAGGGAAAAAAATAACGTTATTATGTGAATTTTCGAATCAGGTATCCCATTTCATCTTCAGACATAGGGTAGATGTACACAAAAAGGAAAATTTAAACAAAGCCTAATAGAAAATTCGGTGGTTGGCTAAAGGTAAGCTACCAGACAGCCGATGCATTCAGTTATCGGGTTGATAGTGGCTGTTTTCGCTTCCACTTGCCCTTGAGAAATTTGTAAGTAGTATCTAAATCAATATGCACATTAATGCATGCCTCATCTGAGCACATAACCTTGAGGAATTTGCAACCCTTCGTTGTTGGGCAGTGTCCAGTTTGTGCATGGCTACCTGGGATAAGGTAATGTTCATTTATACAAACGAAGAGAGATATCCCGGTTCGGCCACAATAGTACACGTTAATTTGCAGACGATTTGATTTCCTTTCATGTGAAGCCATCTAGAAACAAGAGCCACCTATGGGTTATGAGGCACGAAACAAGGTAACTCTCTTTGCGCATAAATATCACAAAGCTACTACGGTGAACGTTGTCTCAACCGTCTTACCTTCCTCGATTCGGTAAAAATCATGTTGTGAAGGATGAACGGACGCGCAAGCAGTCACCTGGCCGGATATTTTAAATCAAGGTGGAGCCCTCTATATAGATGGCACCCAACTTTCCCGTTACAATACTGCTAGAATTTGAATCCTGCGTTGCCCAGCGTCTCTGTGCTTGCAAAGAGAGTTGCTTTCAAACACCAACGTGAGAACAGTAGGGACTTCATTGCCGTTACTAGGTATTCTCTAATTATACGAACGCTTTATAACAATGATTCTGTCTTTTAAATGCGACAGTCTGGGTTAGTTTTTCCGAAATCGCATATTCTCCCAGCCAAAACGAGTAAGCTTAATAGTTTAATTGTTTGCCTCCGGAAAGCGCTATTTTCTTTTTTTTACTGGCAAGTTCCAACACTTCTCTTACATTACGTAACACTGTGGTATAAGACACATGGACCAATTATTCACTTCAGGGATGATGCCAAATCGGTCATTATAGATTCTATGGAATCCTTGTGGTTTCCGTAAATATACCCATCCTTCGGTACAACCTGGAAATATGGATCACCATAGAAAATATGGTTTTTTAGTCAATTTTAAGGGGTTAAGGTTGGATTTAGTGCAAGTTTTGCATTAAGGATGGGCAGGGTTAGGGTTCTGGATTGCGTTAAGTTGGGGATAGTATAACGGTTAGGGAAGGTGTATAGATGTCCTGCGGAATGAAGTCCAAGGTCACCTGCTCATAACGGACTAGCACTTTATAATAATGCCTGTTGTTAGCCCAAATGCCTCTAAAATATGTGAGAATCTCCCAAATAATTATCAAAAAACACTAAGTATTGATGGTAATTACTCTTACCTGCTCCGCCGCAGGCAAAAACATGGACACATTCAACAAAGCCTCCAACGCCCTCTGCCAGAGATCAGGCCAGCCACGTTGACGCAAACGGTCCAGATGAAGTAGGACAACGCCGCCATTATAGCCGCCCTTCTAAAGAGAAATTGAATGGGCGACTGAGTTCAGAGGAACGTAAGCCACCACTGCATTAGAAAAGGAATTTAGAGATTGAAACACACCCGTGAATAGGAATTTGAGACTTTCCAAGCCTCCACACAATTCTATTTCATTAAGATCAACCTCAAACACAAAAAACTCTCCTATTTATAAGGCGAACTGACATGAGCTTGTATCTTCGTTACTCAATTATGGATTGAGTAGTTAATTATTTTTAAAGGCATAATTCTTGCCTTTTAACCAATTTTGGAGAGCCGTTAACTCTTACACCTGTTTATGTATGTGTTAAGCAGACCATGCTATATAAGGAAGCCATGCCTAGTTCCTCATCGTGCACCGTTTTTGGTATTATAGTAAACTGACATATATTTTCCAATGAGTTCTCCACGCAATGAAATAATACTGGGTGTTGACATATCAATATGCTCTCCAAAAAATCGAGGGCAACTTTCACATAGATAAGGTGACAGCACACAAGGCAACTTTAACCACAATCGTTTTTAAACTTAGAGCATCTAACGTTTGAGACGGTCAAAATGCGATAGTAAAGTAGTCGAGCTTACCAGGACTCTTGTGCGTGTTGTGTGAATTTTTATCGTATAGAGATAACTTTCGTCCTTCGCCATTGAGATGGCCTATGCAGGAGAATTAATGAAATCAGCAAAATCATTTATCAGTTTTACCAGCACAACAGTCTGAGGAAGTAATCTATAACGTTTTACATAAGCACACTTCAAAAGATTAAGCGAAACGGTTATGATCTATGAAGGTTGGGGTTATTGAGCTCACCCTCTGGAATTTCTATTCCTCGGCAGGAACCCTAAAGAGTTTTAAACGAAAGTGAATGCCTGAGATGGCCACTGCAGATTTCCTGGGTTTCGTTGAAATGTGTGTCGCCTAACCTATAATGCTTTGAAGAGTTCTGCTCCACTGCAGCGCAAAGGGATCACCATATATACAGTAGGCGTGATGACTTAAAATTGAGAGAAACCATTTTAGGCATCCAAAACGTTCAGCATTTTAGTTTTGCACCTACTCCGTTCTGAAAGATGTTTAATTTGCGTGCAGAATATTTTGTATACATTCTTAACCCTGTCAAAAGGTTAAATTCCGGCAATTCCTTATGCTAATAGCTATCCTATACTAAGTCCGCGCATACGTGTGTTTGTGCGTTCTCCAAGTAAAGCAAATGAATCACAGTGCAAACAAACTGGTAACTTTTAGAAAACCGAAAGCTTTGCGAATTTAAACAAATAAAATTTTATGATTGGTGGGAATTCCTGTTAGTAACTGCAGTAATAACACCCAGAGTAAAATTATTTTGCTAACATTTTCCACAGCTCACCTGCTCCTAACGTATACTCCATACATTGTCGCGGAAACTTGCATCCCTAAGTGGGTACGTTAAATTTTAAAATACTGATATCATACCTATTGTATGGTCTACTTTAAACCATACTGTAGAAAGGCAACGAGCAAAAGATTAATTTATTCAGCAATATCTTAGCAAAAAACATAATTCTATTACGCAGTTAAAATCGCACGTCGGGAGATAAACGTAAGCAAATTTAACGAAAATGGTTCCATCATAAAAAGTGGGCTCTTTTGTCTGCAGCAGAAAAATAATCAATAAATTTCGGAGAACTTTAAAATCCGACCACATGCAAATATAACAAAAATGGATTTGATACGAAAAATTGCAGCAAAAACAGAAAGGTCATGGTTTAGTTTCATAAAGCTGATCAATAAAATTAGTAATTTAAAACATAGTGAGAAGGATAAGCGAGGAAAGGAGAAAGCAAGGAAAATGTGTAAATCAGAGAGCCAGAGGTTACCCTGGCTTGATAATGGTGATGTTGTTGACCCCAAAACATCCTTCCGAGTGCTTGTTCGGGCACGGACAACACATAATTTGCGCTACTTTGAAATTAGCTGGATAAAGCGGGTGAAACCGAACCTGTGTAAACAGTTGGAGCATGTGTTCAGCCTAAATCTGCCGTGATAACCTGTAGCTTCTAGACTGACACATTTCAGCTTTCTTTATTCCTTCCACCATTTATCCTTCTCATATTTTTTACATTACTAATTTTATTGATCAGCCTTATGGAATTAAATCATGACCTTTCTTTTTTGCATCGATTTTTCTGTACGAATTCAAGTTTACTATATTGTCGAATTCGTTGTTTTTTGCTATGCAGCTGATAAACTGTCGCGCACTTTTGGTTCCAGTAAATAGTGCTCTACTAGTTTCTTTAACTTCATGCTGGGTTAACCTTCTTCAGATTTCTCAAGGGTTAATTTATAAGAGAATAATTTTGCCAGTGATGCAGAGCATATGGATCGCCGACTTTCATCGTTGAGGTTCATTTTTCTCGATGATGTGCTTTCATGTTCGGCTTAGTCCGCACCTTTCACTTAACCGGCCAGATGCATCAGAAAGAATGTCCTGGTTTGAAGAACTCGTAGCCAGGAGGTTATAATAAACAGATGGCACAGAACCCATCTTTATGGGTGGTAGATTGAAAACACAAAAACCGTCAAATATTCAACGGCTTTTCAATGCTGGAGAAAGTTCCCCTGGTTGTTTTATAATTCATAAGTCATTGATTGGCCTCTCCAAATTTGACCTTTTCCACGTTTTTATTCCCGTGACGTCCGTAGCGACGAAATGAAGTGAAACTCTTAACCATATTTACTCGTTTCCTCGTTGTGCAACAGCTGAGGGTGGATGCTGACGATATTTTGCCAGAAATGTCCACTCCGTTCTCCATGTCTTTGTTTTTAATGTTTTGCTTATGCTACCGGCTGTGCGGCTGTCGACGGGGCTCCCAGAGTTAGAAGAATGAGATGTGTATGGGATGCGAATTTTGGTTTTTCTCCGCTCAACCGCTCAAAATGAGGCTTATTGAGACGCTTTCGGATAAAAGCCTTTGGATAACCATTGACTTTATAAAGGGTATGTAAGTACGCCATCACCTTCTTCCTCACACTGTCAACGCTACAGTGTGTTTGAATACGTCGGAAGATGTTTCTGACAGGCACCAAATTGCATGAACACCAGTTTGCAATCAACCGCAAGGACGAGTTGCCTTTGGCCTAGGCTCACGTGCAGAAGTTGAACCACGGTTTTGCCTCTGAGAAAGCGAGGGTGACTGGCAAAGCCAATGAGAAGATGGCCAATGAGAAGATGGCTTGAAATTCGGTGCTCGACTGGGAAATTCAACCGAGGCACAGACTTGCATACCACCGGCTAGGCACCTGGTACGTGGCTCGAATCAGTTCTTGCAGTTCTTGCAGGGCGAGAAGGACAAACGAGCGCGTAAAACCGAGAACCGAGGCAAACGGAAAAGAGGGGCGATGACCGGATGTCAAGTGACTAACGTCCAACTCTGCCTCTTGCTGAAATCAACTCACGCGAATACCAAAAACTGACTAGACTGCCGATTGACTTTTGGGAGGCCAATGGCCACATTGACTACGCCAACCTCAAAGGAGTCAAATGTGACGTACGCACCTCCCTCGGTCAACCTCGTGCAGCCCAAAAGTAGTCAGTGGTGAACGTGCAGGTCAAAGTTCTGGCATCCAGCAGGTGGCCAGACTAAATAACTCAAGACCATCAGGAGCAACAAACACAATACTCTGATAATGGAAGCGAGACAGTTTCCAAAACGTCAGTACGAACACAGTTCGGTCAACGAACTCGCTCTTTCTTTGTCCTTTTTGAGAGATGATAAGCGTAATATATTTAAGTCAAGTAAACGCGTTACCTTCACTGCTGTGGGCAGGAACTTGCTCGATCCCATCCTGTCCGCCTGCCAGCATGCTACTGGCGATACCGTACATTGTGTCTGTTACACCCTTAGCAACATATTATATGTGGCATGTGTCCTATCACACAACGTTCGATATCCCCAGTACTAAGCTAGCAGATGGACAGAATGAGATCGAGAAAAATCGCAAGCACATCAGTGAGGGCAACGCGCTTATATATCTTCTGTATATACCTCAAATTTTAGGGCAGATGGCTTACTGATGATAGGTAACGACTGTGAAACAGCTGCTTGCTTCTTGCTTGGTGCACCCTGGGCAAGGTATTCTCATATGTAGGGTGAGCTGGAACCGATAAACACATGAGAGATCAAAATGGCCATTCCTGGCTTATTAGCCGTCATCAGCCGGTCATACCCAATCCAAAGTGTGTATCATTTATCATATACATTATCATACCTGAAGGCCTGAGGTCAAGATATCTTATCGTGATTATCATCCCCCGAATAAGACAAAGAATTAGAGATGCATTCGTAGACCGAGATATATCTAAACTGACGCGCTTCGATAATCAGAGTACTTTGTTTGCTCCTCCGGTACTTGTGCTGCCTCGCCGCGTTCGTTGGCTTGCCTACTGGCTGCTGGTCCGCGACCAATAGTGGGCTCGCGTGACTTATTTCCCCGCCAGGGCTGTCGTGGTTGACGCTAACTCAGCGTACTGGTCGGACTGGGACGGTGGACTGACCGGTCCTTGCTGCTCGGGCGTAGCACTTTCCACCTCGCGGGTGCGTCAGTGAGGTAGCGCGCCACACCAGTCACATGACTCCCTTCTCTCAAACCCGCGACCCTGCGTGGCCTTTATCGTCCAATCGTTCGGAGTGGCGTTTTCCGAGCTACAGAGGACTTAAAAGAAGCATTGGTCAAATAAGTCGTGTAAGCATTTAATCTCATCTCGCCTGCCATGGTCATTGCTATGGTGCATTTTAATATATTGTAAGAGGATTCTGACAACGCTTCCTTTGTAACCCACAGACTAGCTGCTTCTGAAATGGAGGATGCAATTACCTCTAGTTGCCTTATAACATACCACTGTAACTTGGAGGTCACAGAAGGGCAGCTGATTGTTGACTTTCCCTGCCACGGAGAAAGATGTACTAATAAAAGTGCCGAAAACTCGGCATGTCTAAATAGTTTACTGACATATCGGGTCCAGAATGACAAGGGGAAGACCAGCCATGAGCGGACTTTTGAAATTGAGCTGCTATTTTTCCTAATCTCCGTTCACATGCAAATTTTCTTATATTTAAATCCGTTGGCCTATACCACCCATTATATTCTGATTGTTAACTCTCTCTCTCTCTGTTTATTTAAACTACAACAATGAGGTCATCAGCGCACGACGCTGGCACCGTTTGGTAGGAAGTTCAATATGATATATATTTTACTAGTTATTCAAGGAAGATTCTTCAGAATGTTGATAATTGCAGTCTTCGGTCATTCGTTTGTGATCTTACGGTGTTACGTAGTTTGTGTGCCCCATCTTCTTCACGGTGAATGGTGGTCATTTTGCTAAAACCTTTTGAAATACACTTTCAAAATATAACGTAGCTCTTTTTTCTCTCACCTTAGTCTACTCAAAACCACTTCTGCGTTTAGTCAGGACAGAGGTGAACAGATAGCGTCCTTTTCTTTTTTTCAATTTCAAGAACGTTTAAAGGCACAATTTTCTGAGCTCGATGATATGCACTTGTTTTAGGTGCTAATCTATCCCATGATATCTTTCTCAGAGACGCTTGTCAACAGTTTTGTTGGCCAAATCACACAGGAACAAGGAGACAACGGAAAATGACACAATTTACTCGGCTGCTTCCACTGTCCGACACTCAATGTGCGTCAAAAACTTTTAGAATGACTTCACTGTCCATTCAGAGTCTTAGATTAGGAGACTAACTAGCTGGTTCATCAACTTTTACAACTAAAAGTTTGAGGTGCCTCGTAATTAACCGATGGGTAGTTTTGGGGTTCTCCTGGCTTGTGGACTTGGGCAGATCGTCAAATGGCGTCAACACGAAAACATTGGATTTGAAGGCCACCGATTTCTTCATGAACTTGCCTATCATTCTGTTTGCGCTGCATACAAGCTTGTTTATTTTTCTGGTAGGCGAACTCGCATAAGTCTCCTTGTATTTCAACGGGCTTCGCAGTTTGTTCCATTATTTACTCCTATTCATAACGGACTTGAGTCCCATTTCTCGGCGGTCGGGGTACCCACATACTTTATCTTTGCTTTTGCCCGTTTTTCTCGATTTTCTGCTTTCCCAATCACCCTTCGAGTTTTGAGTTGGAGGTGTGAAGTCAAAATCCGTTGTCACATTGCAGTTTCGAGCAAGTCGTCTCAATCACACCTCCGGAATGTCAATTCAAAGGAGGCAATAACGTTTCCTACTCTAACATCACTTGTGGTGAACATAGCGTCCTATGATAGCACCGAAATCTTTTGTTAAGGAAGATAGTGAAAGGGCAGACTGTTAACTAGATTTCCACTTAATGAGGGTCATTTACACGGACTTTTTTTTTCAATTGCTCAAATATTTGGTCATCACGTGACTCGCGACGACGCTGTGCACCCTTGAGGATCAGCGCTTCCACAGTGTCTAGGTATGTCAGGGTATGGTTGCGATGGCTCCTTCTTAACGTGACCTCTGGCTATCTCACACATGTGAGATGTAAGCCGTTCAACCCCCTGTTGTGTTAAATCCTCGTGCTTGTGTTTGGGGGGGCCAGGTCGTGTACGTAGTACGCGTAGACGAGGTCACCAGCAGCTGCGCCTGCTTCCGCATCAGACAACTGACCGGCTCGGACAGTGGTCTGATTGTGGGGGTGGGGAAGAAAGTGAGGTCGAGAGCTCAGTGTATTTTTCTCACTAGAAACAATCTGACGTGCTTGAACTTATCACGGTGCGCTTAAAGACGTGGATTGGAAGGTTGTCAACTGACGGGATAACTCGGACCGCGTGGTCAGCCCAATGTGTGTTTTGTGTGTGGAGTGGCTGACTAACGGACTGAGAGTCAGGTTGCGATGGCTCCTTCTTAATGTGGCCTTTATGGCACTCCCACTCCATGGGATCCGAGCCAGGTGTTGTGGCACGCCCAGGGGCGGCTTCGGCCGCGCCAGCCACATGCGCCCTCTCCCATCTCCGGTCTTTTTGACTCTGTCTTGACACCGGGCTCAGGTGGGGGAGGAGGAGAGAGTGCGGTAGTTTCAGCGCAAGGCTACTATCACTTAAAACTAATTCACGCGCAAGTCACCGTCCCTGCACCTCCTGGTGTGGAGCATACGGTGGACCTCGTCGAAATCGACGGTCGAACTGCCAGGCATGGTTATTTCATTCAGCGCATGTAGGCATAAGAATGTCACAGTCTTATTTTAGCAGCCTGATAAGGATCTTCCGGAAGTCTGCTATTACCCGTTGGAATAGGTCAGTTGTAACAGGTTGTCTATCATCGAGGCATTTGGGTAAGGCGTGCTCGACAAGGCCCTGGGTATGGGGTGGAAGTGAGCGTTGATGGCTGACTCTCACTTCGCAAAGTTGGCTCATATGCCCACTTAGCGGAGGTCTATGTGTTCCTTGCCTAAAGAACTACAACGATGATGGAAACGAAGAATATTACGAAACGGCAATACAAATACTATTTGGTTCGTCCATTCGCCTTCATAGACGTTTTCGGGGGATATAGATTGCGATCTAATATGCAAACATCGATTTCTCACATACGGTGCATGGTCAATCCCATAAAATATTAACCGATTATTTGGAGTGTTTCCGATTCGAAAATATTACTTATCTGCTGTCCTTAAATCGATTAGCATGCAATATATCAACAGTGTATTTCAGACACACCAGGTAACCGGCTGTTGAATACGCTCCTATTTAACTGCCTCAGAAAACCGCATTCTAAAAAATGGCATCACAGATAGTAGATATTTTCCTTGGTGATTTTCGGTAATTTTTGAAAGTGAAATATATTTAACGGAAAATATGCATACGATGCCTCTTCTGGTATTCATTTTGAAGTACCCACATCTATTTCAATTTAATATGAGAAGAGAGGGTGGTATTCAGTTTATAAAAGTTTGTTATTATGATAGTTGTAATGGAATTTCCATTCAAATAGTTCTGGGTAGGTTTAATTTTAATTATAATGCGTACGTGCTATGTTGATGATAAAGTTTTCATCATCAAGGGAAAACACTTATATCTGTTTCGCAATAATCTCAACTCTACTTTTCCAGAAATTGAATTCACGTTCAAAACGGAGCTAATAGCTTGTACACTGAAGGACAGGCTTGGTTATCATGATAAAATACGTGTTGTCTAAAAAATCCCACGTTCCAGTTTCCTAGCTATTTATTGTGGGCAAACATGGAAATCCGTCCCAACTCGCATACGCGAACATCAGTAAGCGGTCAGAAGATGAGACCATTCATTCCAAGTTGCCACGCGCACACTGGAAATCGGGTTATAATTCGCATGGTAGAGCACTCGGATTGTGGGCAACTGCCCAATCAAGAAAGTTTGCAAAGTCCTGGAAACAATGCACTCGAATGAGGCACGCATCAATTGGCCTATCGATTTAGACGTCACATCAAAATTCTCAAGGACAAATTCAAATGAGCATGACCAATCATGACGGGATGACAAACTGCACTTAATGCATATTTGCGCAACCATCGCACAATCGAAGAATCTTCTGTTAGGCATGGTTATTTAGTTAATTGTTCTTGTACACATCACAAAGTCTAACAACAAGCTGGGATACCGGTTGCGAAAATTTACGCATTAATATTTGTATTTTCCAAAATAAGTTCTTCTCTTTTAATTTAATATCTTCGGATACCTGTATTTCCATGCATATAGTAAATTTCATACATAGTACAAAATGTTATAATCTCTTGAGAGCACTTTCTGAAAGGGTGGTACGATTTGTGATTTTCCTTATATAAAAAGCTCCGAGATTGTATTTTGCAACCACCAGAAGCAAATACAATGCCAAAGGAATTCTAAATTATTCGTGAATTTAAAAACTATTTAACACTCCAAGGAGCCATGTAGAAAATATACACAAAATGCGGTTATAAAGAGCAAGCCTGCTAGCAGATCACTCGAGCATTCGTACCTGATTTTCATCGGCTTCATATATTAAGTCCCACAGTTCAGAGATATCATCCAGGAATAGGACGTCAGTGTCTATGGATATAACCTGAAAACGAAAATTTTACCATGTTCAGTTAATTGAATCGGTCAAACTTTCTAACTGGTGATCGTTTGGGCCATTGTGGTTGTCAAAATTATCA
Source organism: Schistocephalus solidus (assembly GCA_017591395.1). NCBI lineage: Eukaryota > Metazoa > Platyhelminthes > Cestoda > Diphyllobothriidea > Diphyllobothriidae > Schistocephalus > Schistocephalus solidus. Next base: position 103,894 of record WEDG01000466.1, on the reverse strand, counting down.
ACTTTTTTTCTAGTTGGTTTAAATTTCTCCGTTTGCTTTATGCTAAATTGCTTTATCTGGTAAGACCGCAACTGTACTGATTGACGTAATTTAGGTGGATAATGAGCAAAAACCAGAATTTCATCAGAGCTTGCGGTTTGGAAGACGGTTATGAACTACGTAGATCATTGTTCTGGTGAACAATACACGTTCTGATGAGTCTACATCATTGATTATGGTCCTGCAGACGACATAAGCTCCTGTTCTTCCTTGTCATAATTCTTGCAACCTCAGACACTGTTATCCACTGAGCAACCTATTTACACGTGCACATTACCAGTTCGCAGAAAAAAACGGTGAACGACACAACCAAGCCTACTACGCCCCACCAACCTGTGATTTGAGTGAGCGATCCGATGGTGCTATGTAGGTTCATGTCCATCGCGTAGGTCCCGAAAGAACACTCGCACTGCAATTTGTTATCAACAGATGATGTTGGGATTACTCAGGGCGGACATATGAAGGCAATGTTCCATGCACTTCTTGACTATGTGAACAAAAGATTCAGGGTAATCCGGGCGGAAGTGTAGCACGAGGGTCTCCTCGTACTGGTTTCCAACCATGTTGCGATGGACAAGCAGGTACCCAAATATACAAACAGGTGATTTAAAAGGGCGTCCGCAGTAGGATATTCTTTCATTATTTCAGCATTGTTGATGGCATTCTCGATAACAAGAATAAGCCTGAACTTGAACATTTTGATCCTAACAGAAGCAGTTATTTGTGGGAACTTAATTGATCCGCAATTTTCCAACCAGTGAAATTCTTGCACTTGGTCGGTTTACAACGTGGGCCCTTCGGAAGAGCTTGTGTATCGCTAAAGCTGGCTCATTAACATACATTCGTAATTATTTGTCTTCTTATCAGTCCTTTACCAGGATTGTTCAGCTCACTTGAGTAACTTTCCAGTGCTTACAAGTTATCGGTAGGATGTTTGTGAAGCCTTTATCTCTCTGCCATGTCTATGAGTAAATGCTGCAGCAAAATTGACTAATAATCGCCTTGGGTATATACTGGTCAATTATCCAGAAAATTTCATATGAGCCCGCTTAACCATGAACTCAAAAGATTAATCGATTATCGGACCTAGGTTACTGGAGACTAATCCCCTGGATTCATGTTTATTATTTTTCAAAACATCCACCGGTGGCTCTGGTGGCATTCCCAGGTTACTCGGTTGCAGTCCACCGTATTATAGGGCCGTACATCGTTAGTTCAAAGGAGCAATTTTTCCAATCCATAACAAGAAACCAGGAAATATGTCAAATGCGGTATACTCAGTGATAGGCACCATTCATGTATGAACAAGTTGAATTAACTGTATTTTTTTGAGAAGAAATTCATTTTTAATTCATAATAGGCGATTGGAAACTTGACAACTAAGTTTAAACTAGGAAATTGTTGACAGAACAAAACGCCTTCTGAAATATGAAGTGCTAATTGACCGAAGCCGCAGGTTGTTAATCGTCCAAAACACTCACTTTCCGAATAGCGGTATCCAAGATTTCAGGGAGATAAAGGCGCAAGGTAGCCGAAGTGGCAGAATAATGTGAACTATGCATCCAAGCGGTCTTTTGCTGAAAGAAAAGGATAAATTTCTTTTTTTTAATATCTCGCTCAAGCAAGGGGTTCATGATGTCTGTATATGGTATGGTATCCAAGTTACATTCTTGCAAAAAGGAGCAAAGCTATGTAGTAGCAATAAAAATCTCGCTGAGGTAAAACGCTAAAGAATACCTCTTTTTAAAAAGATGGCTCGACTTTTAGGACTGCACAATTTTTTCAAAAGTAAAAGAGGCTCAACGAAGTGCAATGTTCGGTATTGGTGTTGGTTCGTGAAAATTCGGAAGGGTCTTCATAGGCAAATAAAAAATGAAAGGCTTCATTTATTTCAGTTATTATTTCGAAACGCTTATTGTGACAGATGTTTTGGAACCTGGTTCACCGTCAGCCAATGCATTTCATATTTCAAAATGAAATTCTCGGTTGTGATCCTGTCTCTCCAGCATAGTGCGTAATTGCGCATTGTACGGAAAATTAGCAATTTTTAAATTTAATTTGAACTTTCTTACTCTTATGTCCTTTTATTTAATAAAATTATGCATGGTATATTTGAGCGCACAAGCCGAGTCGAGAGAAATCTTGACAACATGACAGTAAAATGAATGTTGATAAAGTCATAAAAATATTATATGCAGTAACCCATACCGCAATATTATGAAGGATTTTTTGGGAAGCAACATCTTTTAAAGTCCTTATGACATAGTATGTATAGTTAGTTCCGATTGCTATTTTAATAAATGTATAAATACGTCAGGGTACATTTCGATATGCGTATATAGCCTAATAAAATCGAATACATTCAATTACCTCGGGCATTCATTAGTAGCTTACAGATATTGACGCACACAATCTTCTTTGTTTTTTTTCCTTTTTTATGGGCTGTTAAATGCATCTTTTTAGTTTATGCGCTTTGGCTTCCTTGTTTAGCTTATGTTTTATTTTTTTCATCTATTAACCTCTTTCAAGTTGTAAACTATGTTGAATGGTGTGAAATTTTTTTCCGTATTATTTAACAATCGAAGGTTAAATCCCGCATATTTGATTTTCATATGTTAATCATTTTAAACTTTTACACAGATGAAGAAATGGTGTATAAGCATTGTTTTAATTTATGCACACATATGAACAAACCTCATAGTTCGAAAACACATGAAATGTGTAGTGCACATTCGTTAGTAGCCACGTTTGCAATACCGTATTCATAATTACTTTTGACTTTGCATCACATATTATATGCAAATATAATTGCTGTCGTTCACTGCGCTTTCGTTTGGTTTTCCAATTGCTCAGTATACTCTTAAGAGTAACTACCTCGAAACGGCACTGTGCAACTCCGACAATAACTTGAGCTATATGAATGTCCGTTGCGTTTTTTTGGAACTGTCCCTTTGTATGTTTCTGTTCTTTTGCCATAAACTTCTAAATCGAAGACAAATTTTAGTGCAAACAATTTACCATGTGAACAATAAATGAAAAGTGACAAATACAAGCAATTTTTCGGAAATTCAAAATTGAAATAATATTTCAAACTGACAAGTAAAAAGTCAATGTTGGCTGCTGGCTGTGTTTGCATAATCAGCCTGGCTATCACATGCTTTGGCATTTATCGGCATTTTATTCACGAACGTTCATGAAGGCAAAACTCCCATATGAAAGACGCATGTGAGTATGAATATTGGAAATTTCTAATTGTTTTAGTATTCAATAACTCTAAGCAGCAAGAAAACAAAGTACAATATATATAAATCTGAAAATGGCATATATTTACCTGAATTGTGTCCTGACTGCAAGCATGATATAGTTGTTTGTAAAAATATAGTAGAAAATACAGAGAAGTAACAAGTACTATTATTCTCTGTATCCTAAAGGGATAAATGAGGATGAAAATTACCCATCACTTTAAAGATTAAAGATAATAAAGTAAATTGTTGTAATACTTTTATTTGACAACAGCGTGGTGACATAAACTATTATAAATGCATAACTGGTATACAGATTTATACCATTAATGCATTAATGTACCATACCGTTTATGATATGATTCACCATAAAAAGGTAGGTAACATTAAGTGTAAATATCACTCTTGAGAAAAGACAAGTGTTTAGGCAGAACGTTCAGAACTTTAAAGCATGTTAGTATTCGCTTAAATTTTCGACTGCAATTCAACATTTATATTTAAGGAATATTTTATTTTAACTAATGACGAACTACTGGCAATATTCGCAAAATTTAGATCTCTAGCCAGCCTATACTAAGTGCGAAGGCCATTCCTGTAGCAAGTGATAAGAAATTGAAATATATTATAATTTAAAAGAAAGTTTCATGGATATTGCCACTCAATTTTCAATGAAAAATCTGCAGCTTATGCAAGAGGTACGTACTGAATAATGTTTAGAAAGTTTATATATACGATTTGAAGTGCTATTTTTGTCGTTAAAATTGTACCAAAACTTTGCAGAATTTTCCTCCGCGTAAAGCTAGCATTTTGCCACTTACAATAACATTATATGAATTCCAATTTAACAAGCGTCCTCAATAAGTGTGACCTTTAATTGACGCGCCTAAACTATCAGCAGCGAAAACGGTGTAACGGCCTCCCAAGACTTAATTTGTTTAATACTTGAGAGCCTGGAATTCCTGGCAGATAATGGTTAAGTAAAGTGTATCTGCATAGTTTGTCCCCACCTTGGTGGTTGTCCCCAGCTCCACCCCTCCCAATTATGTTTTTATCAGGACGGGTTGTTCTCTGCAGTCCACTACAGGTTGATTCCCCTCACTGGGGTGGTCTTCAGCCCCACCCTCCCTATTTAATAGTGCTTGTTAGAAAGACAATAAACAGTCAATTTATTCGTATCGCTTCTATTATACTGTTTATTTCTTTACATTTGGGATGACACGTACCACTTCAATAGTGATTACCTCAGGAAGGAACAGAAAAACGTCAGTGTGCTGAGGTGCACCTATAACCTACCAACATATTGAGGTCAGACTGACAGTCCTGCAGTCTGGAGTAAGTATACGACTACCGATTTTGCTTAGTGGGGTAATGCGTGCTGTTTTCCAGTCTGTAGGAATAATTTTAGTGTCAAACGATTTCTTGCACCGTATTGATAGGTGTTTGGCCAGCTCTCGAACAAGCTGTAGGAGCAGGTAGCTGGAATCTCATTGGGACTACGTGATTAACATTTCTTGAAACTTTTTAGTACTTCAAAGACCACCTCGACTCGAAAGGGCGTATCATGAATAATTGACCATCCTCTGTTCTCGTTACTGGAGGGAACGAAAACGGCTTTTCTGCCGAAGACCGCTTTAAAGAACTGAGAAAATTTTGGCTTAGTTTGTAATTTCAGATATCCGGAAATGGTCATCATGTCTCACAACAGAAATAGGATTTCTGTGAAGGGTGCTCTTTCTTAAATAGCTTTAGAGTAATTTGGGATTATGAACTGCTAGAGGAGCCAATCCTTCTCGTAATTGCGTCATCTTTTGAGTATCAAACTTTTTACTTGCTCTTTGAATTTCGTATGCTTAAAAGGCTAAATTTTCATCAGACCCACTTATTTCTTCCAAAGCCTTCTTTTCTTGTTAAACTCTCTTTTTAGATCTCACGTTAGCCGCTGTGAATGGTCGGATATAATAAATTTTGATAACGGACGGTATTCCAGGGGACTGACGGTATTCCAAACTCAGTTATTAAGAGAGTGCCGAGCTTTCCCAGATCGCTTAGCCATGTATTCACAGTTTATCTTTTAAACGGATTCTTTCCTGACTCACGGAAGACATCTATTATTCTTCCTGTCTTCAAGTCGGGATCTCATTCGGACGTAAATAATTATCGAGGCGTTCACAAAACCCCGGCTCTCGCAAAACTTCTTGAAAAAATTATTTTTAATCAAATTCTCGACTTTTGCCTAGAAAATAAGCTTTTAAGCGACTCGCAATATGGTTTTCTACCTGGGAGATCATGCGAAGCGTGTCACTTAGCTTTTCTTAACCTCGTCACTTCCCTTCGTAACGAGCAACAGTCAGTGGTTGTGATCTACTTTGACATGAGCAAAGCCTTTGACAAGGTACCGCACAAACGTCTTCTTGTGAAAGTGGAAGCCCTCGGCATCCGGCCTCCTCTCCTTGACTTCATTGGTTCCTACTTGTCTAACCGCAGCCAGAAGGTCTTAGTAGGTAATAGCTATTCGACGCCTCAGCCGATCACGAGTGGCGTTTTTCAAGGCACGGTTCTAGGTCCCCTTCTCTTTATTCTGTACATAAATAAAATTTCAGCTTTACTCACAAATTCACAAACTTTTGTTTACGCTGACGATCTAAAGTGCATTTATTCATTTTCTAAAGACACTGCCAATAGTTGCGTTGATAAAATCAACACTGATCTACTTATGCTCTCACGTTGAAGCTGTACTTAGCAGGTGGAGTTTTCTTTATCCAAGAGTAGTTTTTTGTGTTTTGGCCCCGCTAAGCTTCCTGGACTCCTCGCATTTCAATAGTACACTTTTAGAACGATCAACCATAAAAGACTTAGGTCTTAGTTACACAAACAACCTAGCATTATCGCCTCATGCAGATCGAATTTCTCCAAAGGCTACACAGATATGTGGTTTTATATCGCATAATTTCTTCCTTCCGGAAATGAAGTTAGACCTGTACCGCATGTTTGTTCTTCCTATCATCGAATACTGCTGTCCCCTATTTGGGCTGATGAACGCCTCTGACCGCAGTAAGATTGAAAAAGTCCAGAGGGTTTTTACTCGAAGACTATTTTCTCTTCCTGGATCCAGTATCTCCTATACGGATAGATGCCAGTTAGCAAACATTAAATTTCTGTGGGTTAGAAGACTCGAAGCCGGTCTCTGCTTCCTGTTTCGCGTTAACTCTAGCCCAAATCTCCCACGAATTAACGCTCTCACTCCGGTAAATCGACCCTATGCCACTCGTAATTCCTCCATGATCATTTAACCACCCCTATAGCTCCACAACTAACCAGTCTCAGTTTTTGCCTCCAAATATGCTTTCATATGGAATAATCTACCACTGCAAATTAGGTTGTCGTCTACATTAGCTATTTTCAAAACCAAATTACGCAAACATTTAACTTCAGAAGATATAAAGTCCTTATTGTCTGTTTCCTTCCCAAACTCGCAACTTTTGGATTTTGAAAAGGGTCCTCCTGGTATTTGATGCAGCTCCCTTGATATTATATTGGTCTCTTATTATATTTCCATCATCCTCTGCAGAGTCAATCTTTGCATTTACATTTACTTTTTCTTCCCCTCCTTTTAAACTAGCATTGCCAACTCTTGACAACCTTCAAACTAACCTCCGAATTGCAACCCTGACGATAGCCTCCAGGTTCTGTTGATGATCGAGGTGGGTTCTGATGGTTTCACCTCTTTGGTGATGGACTATACAGTCAGCAAGGTCGCATCTCGATGATGATCTCGTGACCTCTACTGTCCCGTCTTCGTTTCGACCATGTTGTCTACGATGATTTCATCCTCTCTCACCTCCACTGGTGTTTATAATCAGTAGCTCTGACTACTATATTATCTCTCACCCGACAAGGAGCGTCCCGAACCCTCATACGTAGTCAGCAACATCACAATACTATCCCATTGCATTTAGCTATTAATTTTTTAGTGAAGCAGTTTTTTTCTCCTATTTTTTTTTAAATTGGCGGCTCGCCGAACTCCGCCTCCGATTTAACCCTAGGAGTTTTTTTACTGCTTCTTTTTCAGTTCACCGTATATGCCAAAGATTGTTGACTTTTGTTTTAAAAATGGCAAAGCTTTTTGAATCGGATATGTTTACCATACAACTCATTTCTGCTGTTCATATGGATGCTCACATAGTGCAGCAATTATCCACTTTGTATTTATTTACACCACGGTACTAAGTTTGTAATGATGGGGCCCTCTGGGCCTTAAATATACAATTTATTTATTTATAACGGTCAAGGGCATTTTATAAGATTCAAATCACTCCTTAGATAATATTCTGTCCTCAATGACGTTCGCGGAGAAGAGAAGTTCCCATCTATTCATGATGCATCAGTTCTCATTTGGAAAAAGACTCCTCACCATAGATTGGGCCTTGTTTCATTTATTGCAGATGGTAAAGAATAAAAACCTCACTCCCCTGAAAGTACTGCATGATAACTTCGACTAAGTGGGAGAAGCTATACTGTCAGGGTCCTTAATGAGGACGACATCTAGAGAACTAGCCTGTTATCCTCACAGTGCTCTCGTTGGAACAACTCCATGTTGTGTGAGATGAGCTTCAAGTGTTGTCTTTAGAAGATGGTGATCGAGGGCATACTTTGGACACTGCGCATGCTCGGTTCAGTTCAGTTCCGTGTATTTGAGGGAAATACGCTTACGCCTTTGAAATCCCTATTTGTAACATCACAATAGCAAGAATTAGAAGCAATGAAAAGAAGTTACAATCAAGTGAATGCAGGCAGATTTTCGTGGTACACTGATATTGTTAAAGTTAAGTAGTCACATGGTCTTTGGGGTGCTGCAACATATTGATTTTTCTCCTGAAAACACCTGAAACAACGATCAGGATTTTTTTCACTGTCAGCTTGACCCTCTTCTGTATATATTTTTTGACCTTGCCTGTAAACTGGCAATAAATGAATAAAATAAAATACAATATGTATGTCAAGCTGATTTTTGAATGTATTCACAGACTAAGACATTACAATCGCCGCAGGTAGGTTATTCCACGGTTCCACGACACGGTTGGTGAAAAAATACTTCCACACACCCAATATTACTTGGGGCATACTTAGTTTGAATGGATGACCTCGGAGATTTTTCGTAGTGGCAAGTTGGAAAAAGCCATCACATAGGAGGGTGCAATCCATGCCACGCACGATACGGAAGGTTTGTATCAAGTCTCCGCGCAATTGACTAAAACTCAGCGGATAGAGTTGGACCTTGCAGATCGTTCCATCAAATGACAGGTGCGTTTGATGTCACCCATGAGTAAAACATCTGGTCAACTACCAATCTATTTTATGTTCTCCAGCAAATAAGTATCAGCGTTGGTGTCCGTCCCCGGCGTGTAGCTAATAAAGACTTTAAGGGACTGCAATGCTCCCATGTCTTTATTGTTATCCAAATAATCTCAATACCACTGTTAGTCTTTTGTGTCCTTTCACACACAGTGAAGTTTTACTTTACAGACATCGAAACTCCTCGATTCTGGTGGTAGAAGTTGTCTCTCCTGAATAACTGGAAATCGAATAATGCTCTTTCGCAGTCACTCATATTTTGTAACAGCCATGTTTCTGTGATTACTATGATATAAGAAGAGAGAATGGCTACCTCTTTTTTCAGTTCATCGAGTTCAAAAACAGATTATGAGTATTTATATACAGAAATTTAAGTTGGCAACACTCGGCAGGGCCAAATTCGATTTGTCTCAAGCTTGCTAATATAACTTTACCACTGCAGTCATGAGCATTGACTTTTTTAAATGCAATATCACGTTTATCTGTAAAACGTGTACCTGAAAATAACAAAGTTTTTCTCTTCAGCTGCAAATGTCCTTTCCAATTCCAACACTTACTCGCGGCTTTTCAGACGTCCTGATGGAGATTAGTCTGGCTGAAAAAATCTCCTTATGAGAAATTTTGAGTTTGGTCGTCCAAGAGAGAAGCAGTTTAGCCACTTTTCTTGCTGTCTAAGGCAATGTTAATAGACAATTTTCTCACAATTGCTGACAGTTCACCATGCCTTATTCCAATCCTGAGGACTCAGCGAACGGAAACCTTATATTGCGAATAAATTATATAGCTGAGCAACTGCTGAAACACAGCAAGTTAAGTGGAAATTCTTACCTTCGGGGTAGGAAGATTTAATTCAAATACACTTTGTAGAACTACGCAATTCTATCGGTCTATGGCGCCCTTTAATAAATTTCCGACCATATTCTTCTCTTTCGTTACCTGAAAGCATCGTGAGACTTACTTTGACTGTCATATGACAGTTAAAATATGTCAGTGAGAAGAAAGTGTTACACTGAAGAAGGAACTTCCAGCGGGAGATATTTACGGTAGAAAGCCAGATAAGACAGTAACGACATGTCTGGTCGGTTATCAATTGTGAATTTGGGAAGCGAGTGCTTAGGGTAGGTATTGTCCTTAGTAAGCTAGACATGACATTATTTAAATGGATCGCTGAATAGACCTGATGAACTGAGGAAGGGATTGCTAACCGAAGATATTGAAGGTGGTATGGCAGATATGACATTTATGACCGGGCAACCGTCACGACCGGCAGGGCTAAACCAGGTGAGGGTCTCTGGTGTTGTATGTGCCTCAACACCCAGTATGTCTGACTCCCCAACTCCCCATCTCCACCCTCCAAAAAAGTCCTACGGTGGGGGTGACAGCAACCCTCAAGGAGTCCTGACCTTGAAGACCCTATAAGCACACCCAATTATTTGTTCTCCAGCTTGGACAATTTGATCTTCGTTACCACTTCACTAGTACGGTTCCGGTAATACTATTTCAACTGCACGTACTTACTTGCTTCCTGCTCATCTGGAATTCTTTCTTGTACCAAAATTTGTCATAAAACGACATCAAATTGGAATTTGTTTATCATCTTATTCAAGTTGACTGCGCAGCCTCTGCACCAATAAAAACTGACAACCACTCAGGGAACCAAAGGTTTACAACCTCGTGAAGATCTGAAGTTATCCAGGACCTTCGACATCTCCGAACGGCTGAGTCGTTCCTGAATATCCTTCATACCGTTTATAGTATTTTTCAAAAGCGTTTTTGAACAATTATAAACATTTTTGCTCATATTTCATTAAATACTCGCCATACTCCAAAGCCAGTTGAAAATTTTCGTTAAACGCTCAAAGGAGAGCATACTTTTACGCAGTGTTTTAACATTCATGGATTCAAATCAATTGTTTGCGAGCAACAGAACCTGTCACGGAACTTCCTTTAAAGGAAAGCCTGTTGAGCTGGCTTCGACATCCAGGACTGGCACTCAGTCAGTTTATACTTACAACCAAAAACCAGCCAAGCGCGCAAAAGCGTAATGGCTGCCAAATCCGTCAGCTACGAGGACGAATCTTGCGTTGGATGTTGTTATATTTTACTAAGAGTTCAAAAACTGGAAAATGAGCTTGCAGACTTAAGGAAGCTCTTGCAAGATAAAATTACTCGACGAAATACGCTTAGCAATATTCCAGTTAAAAAGGCAGTGACTAAAGCACCAAAATTATCAAAAACTACAACTTGTTACAGCTCACAATGTTCGGACGCGAATAACCATAACGACCGGATAACAGGAATTCAGTCTCTGAATCCTACGGATGATAACCAGAGCAAACCACAAATCTCATCCTGCCATCTTGGGTGTTCTAAATAGCCCGTAGTTGAATCCCAAGAATAAAACGCGTGTCAAGCTGCAATGGGGAAACACAACAACAACAGGACAAAGTCACAATCAGCTCTGATGGATTCTTTGAAGTCTTCAGATGCAAGTATGGTCGAAAGGAAACTAAATCCCAACGAGAGCTCTGTAAACCGTTCTCGTGCCCCTTAGGAGAACTTACGAGGAAGCGAAAATTCCAAGCATTAGGATAGGCAACAGTTTTTAGTTATTCAGGTTTTGCACGAGTCAACTGCAGTCCGACCTGAAGACCATGTCTCCGAAGACCTTGCTTCCGTTTTAATGGCCTCCTAAACCAGTTGCTCCCACCGGGCGTGGAAGTTAAAGTTATTAAAGCATTCCGGATCGGCATAAAGTCTGAAGACAGCCTAGGAACGCCGCGACCGCGACCTCTCAAAATAATGCTAGAGAGCAAAGACCAAAGCAAGGCGATCCTATCCAAAAAAACTAACCTCCGTCACTCGCATAAAGAGGTTTTTTTCAACCGGACTACTCCCCTGCGGAAAGGCTGAAACGCTGGGAACTTGTCAGTGAACTACAATCAAGACTGAATGCTGGCGAACACAATCTGGCTATTTTCAAGGGGAGGTAGTTCAAAAGAATACGAATTTTCCATTGAACCAACCGATTGTTCTAAGGACAACGGCAGCCACCTCACTAACGCCAAAACCATCAGGGAACCAATTGCCCAAAGAGATGTCATAACTTATTCCGTAACGCCCAGTTTTCTCACTAAAGAAACCAGAGTTACTGAAAATCATCAAGAAACGGAAAAGACATACGACCTTGACGTTAGAGGAGACGCAGTTAGGCCCATTAAATTGACAAATGCAACAGGAAATTTGGTTGGCGCGAAATTGAAGTGCTTGTATACAAATGCACAAAGCCTTTTATCAAAACTTGATGAGTAAAAAATGTGCCTTGCCAAAGTATCTGAAGATGTGATAGTAGAACCCGAAACCTGGCTGTCGGGCAGTATTCGAGATAGCGAAATAACATTGTCTGGATACCAAATATATCGGAGGGACAGAGAAAACCGACAGAGTGGTGGAATAATTGTGCATGTGAAAGACGTGCTAATAGTGTCTGACAAGACGAGCAAGTTCGCGTGCAGCACGGAAGCTATATGGTTTTAACATCAAGGATCTTGGCTCTCCATGTCTGGATGTCCTCATTGTCTATCGGCCACCTAGGATAGACCGAGTCGTGGACACCCACTTGTTGGAACAATTAGAAAATTTCTCCAGTAGACCTAATGTCATGATTATGGGTGACTTCAATGCACCAGGAATCAACTGGAGCACTGTTCAATCATCATGCCCAAAATCGACTTTTGATTATGTTTTTCTGCAAAAGACCTTGAAGGCACTCCTCACACAACATGTCCCTTTCCCCACCAGAACACGTGAAGGACAAAGGGCTAACTATCTTGACCTGGTTTTGACGAAAACATCAGGCAGTATTTATGAGATTATTTCAATGCCTCCGCTCGGTCGTAGTGATCATGTGGTGCTTATGTGGGACTACTCCTTATTCTCCGTTGCGCGTGCTATAGAGGAAAAACGGCGTAACGTTTGGCAAGGAAACTTTCATCAGATGCGAGCAGATTTAACACACATCAACTGGACCTCAATGTTTTCAAGCACCGTGAACTGAGATTGGGAGTCCTTCCGAAATGTTCTTCTGCAACTTATGGACAACCACCTCCCACTAACGAGTGTCCATCACAGCAAGCGTCCTGGGTGGCTCGACAGCAACTTAAAAATCGAAATAAACAGGAAGCACAAGTTGTGGAGAAAATATTGCGAGTCTAATCAAGTCGCCTATTTTAATAAGTATAAAACACAGAGAAAGAAAATAAGAAGCCTTATTTTAAAACGTGAAGAGAATTTGAGAAGACTTTGCTGCGAAAGGCAACGCAGAATCCAAAGTTAGTTTACAGTTTCCTCCGTAGATGTACAAGGAATAAACATCAAATACTGCTGATTAAGACTGCTTAGGGCGTCAAAAATTTCTGAAAACAGGGAAAACGCAGAGTATTTTTCACAGTTCTACCGCTCAGTTATCACAGACGAGGCAAGGTTCCTACGTCCCTCAGTGGATAACCCGCCGACTGCAAGCATAAGCCACAAAATATTCTCAGAATTTCTGATCCAAAAGAAATTAAAAGAACTAAAAGAGTCGAAATCCCCAGGACCAGACGAGCTTCCACCCAAGCTTCTGAAAGAACTCGCCAATGAACTTTCCGCACCTTTGTCAGTGCTCTTTCAAAAGTCCTTTGACTCCGGAACACTTCCTTTCGATTGGAAGCTGGCACATATAACTCCCTTGTACAAAAGCGGTAGCCGGGCGTCAGTGACAAACTTCAGATCCATAAGCTTGACATGCATCCTTGGCAAAATTATGAAAAGGATCATCAAGAGCGAATTGGGGAAATTCCTAGAGACTCATAATTTGTTATCAAGCTGTCAACACGGGTTCAGAAAAGGAAGATAATGCACAACGAATTTGCTGTATTCGCTCCAGAGGTGGATCCAAGCACTTGAAGATAGACACGCGGTTCACATTGCCTTCATTGACTTTCAAAAGGCCTTCGATACTGTGCCGCGCGAGAGACTGCTGTACAAGCTAGAAAGAATTGGAAGCAGAGGATACCTCCTCAATTGGATCGTAAACTTCCTCGTGGGTCGGCGCCAGGTTGTGTGCATCGGCCAAGAGAGATCAAGTTCTGCTGTGGTCGAGAGTGGGGTTCCTCAGTGTTCAGTACTAGGGCCAATACTGTTTTTAATATGCGTGAACGATTGTGTCAGGAATCTCGGCTGTGAAGCAGTAATGTTTGCCGATGACATTAAAATCTGGAATGTAATCCAGAGCCCTGCTGATGAAGATAAACTGCAGATCAACCTAACACGGTTGGAGGAGTGGTCTAATCATTGGCTTTTGCGGTTCAACGTCGATAAGTGTACAATACTTCGCTTAGGCAACCCATCTGGATCTGCCGAATGTAGAAGTTACTTTCTCAACGGTGAAGCCTTAAAAGACGTGGAAACCCAAAAAGACCTGGATGTGCTGACGACCACCACCATAAAACCATCGTCTCACTGATCGAACGTGGCGAAGAGCGCAATTGCGGTGTTGCATGCCATCAGACGAGCCTATTTGGATTTCGATGAAGATTTTTTCGCTAAGACTTTTGGAACATTCATTAGGCCGCATTTGGAATATGCTATGCAAGCCTGGAAACCTTGGACAGTTCAAGATCAGAATTGCCTCGAAAGAGTACAGAGGAAAGCCACCAAAATGGTTAGGAGTCGAAGCTCCTTGTCATATCCAACCCGCCTAATAAATCTTAATCTATTCCCTTTGAGTTATAGGCAAATGCATGGTGATCTCCTGCAGACATTCCGCATTTTGAAGGGATTGGATTGTTCCCTGGAATTCTCGGACTTCTTTGAAATTGCCGCCACGACCCATCTCCGAGGTCACCCATTGAAACTGCGTGTCCAGCAGGCGAGACTGGATGAGCGCAAGTTCCCCGACTCTGTCAGATTCGTTAGAACATGGAATGCCCTCCCTGAAGACGTTGTGATGTCACCATCACTGGAAAGCTTTAAAAGGAACCTTGACATTTTTATGTTCCAAAACGAGCCTGAGCGTTGAGGACTTTATCTTAACCCTCGAGAGTCGTGCACCACTTGTCATATTTTATAACCACCTTTTGTACCTTTGCAGCCTACACGGTTTCCCTGTAAATCACACATTATTCTACGTTACAAATAGGGTCCTCAAAGGCCCATGCCTATTTCCCTCAATAAATTGAATTGAATTGAATTAAACCATGTAGGCGTCCCAGGCTAACTCGGGTCGTTCTCCCATTAAAAAAACCGTGACACATAGTGGAGTTCAGCAGCCATCTGGGCTGTCTGAGCAGCCCTATTCAGGGAAAGCACTGCTTGCCTCCCCGCGGAGGAAGGGGCTAGAAACGTTGCCCTAAACAAATGCTGGTTCTTACGTCTTCTGCAGCTGGCCGCGGCTCGCAGATCACAAAATACGCAGTCGTAAAACTCAAAAAACAACAATACCTCCCGTCCCCGTTCCCCTCGCCATACCCGCCATGCCGCTTGGGTGAGTCCACTCCCACAAGAGGCCTGGAATATTCGTTCCCTTTAAGAAAATCATAGGAGCAACCGGCCAGAACGGAGGACTGTGCTAGTCGCTTGGGAACTGGCGTGCTACAAGGTGAACATTGCTGCTCTCAACCAGACTCGATTCTCTGAGCCGCATTTACTGGAGGAGGTGAGTGCCGGCTACACCTTCTGGAGCGGCAAGCGAAAGGCAGAGTGACATGAAGTTGATGTTGCCTTTGCCATCCGGTACGACATCATGTGACGTCTGCCCTGTCTGCCGCAGGGTATCATTTATCGCCTGATGAGCCTCCGCCTGCTTCTTCGGGGAGACCATTTCGCCACCATCATCAGCGCCTACGCTCCCCCAATGACGAGCTCTGACGTGGCGAAGGACAAATTCAACGAGGACCTGCACGCCCTGCTGGCAACTGTGTCGAAGGTGGACAAGTAAATTGTCCTTGGTGACTTCAACGCCCGCGTCGGCACGGACCACGCTGCCTGGCAGGGAGTACTCGGTCCCCACGGTCTCGGTAGCTGGAACAAAAACAGCTTCCTTCTACTGCGCACGTGTGCGGAACACCGTCTCTTGCTGACCAGCACCTTCTTCTGCCTTCTGACGCGGGAGAAGTCCACGTGAATGCACCCTCGGTCACGGCGCTGGCATCTGCTGGACTACGTTCTCGTATGGAGGCAAGATCGACAGGACGACCGAGGCGATCCGCGATGCCGATGGTTGGACAGATCACCGCCTCGTGATCTCCCAGATAAGGCTCCGACAGCAACCCCGACGAAGGCCCCAAGTTAAGAGGCCGCCAGGTAGGTTAAATACTCTTTTTTTAAATTTGCCTGCTCACTGTTTTGATATTAGCAACCAAATAACCGATAAATTGGAGGACCTGCATGCTTCAGATGATAATGCTGCCGTGAAGAAACGATGTTGTCAACTGTGAAATGTCATCCAGTTCACCACCCTCGAAGTCTTCAGATGCGCACGCCGTCAACATCAGGACTGGTTTGACGACAATGACGCCGACATCGACAACTAACTTGCGGAGAAGAATGGACTACACAAAGCCTACATCGACCTAAGGACTGACACCACCAAAGCAGCCTTCTTCAGATGCCAGCGCCTCGTACATCAATGGCTGCGGAGATGCAGGATGCCTGGATGATCCGAAAATCTGAGGAAATCCATGAGTATGTGGACCGCAATGAAATAGAAAAATGTCAAAGCCATCAATGCCATCTACGGCCCGTGTATCAAGGGGACCGCACCGCTTCTCAGTTCTGACGGGAAAACACTGCTGACAGAGAAATCCCAAATACTGAAGCGCTGGACCGAGCACTTCAGAAGTGTCCTTAATTGCTCATCAGCCCTCTCCGATGCTGCCATTGACCGGCTCCCTCGTGGACACGAACAATGACCTGGATCTGCCACCTAACCATCCAGAAACCACCTGGGCCGTGTAGCAGATTTCCAGCGGTAAAGCACCGGGATCTGACGCAATCCCACGGAAGTTTACAAGCACGGTGGGCCCCGGCAGATTGCAGAACTCCCTACAGCCTTCTAGGAGATGTGATGCCAAGGACTTGCTCCTCAGGATTTCAAAGACGTGACCATCGTTCAACTCTACAAACGGAAAGAGAACCGGCAACTCCATGATAATCTACGCCCGTATCCTTCTCAATCGTCTGAACTGTCACTTAGAGCAGGGCCCGCTCCCGGAAAGCCAATGTAGCTTCCGCCGACACCGTGGAACAACCGATATGATCTTTGCCGCCCGCCAGCTACTAGAGAAGTGCCAGGAGATGCGAACTATCATCTACACTACCTTCGTGAACCTAAGGAAAGCCTTTGACATGGTGAATCACGACGAACTGTGGAAAGTCTTGCCGAAATTTGACTGTCCTGAGTGGTTCACGCACATGGTGCGTCAGCTTCATGACAGGATGACGGCGCGCGTCACTAACAATGGGACGGTATCCAAAGCATTCGCAGTGACCAACGGAGTGAAGAAAGGCTGCGTATTGGCTCCCAACCTGTTCAGTCTCATGTTCTCGGCTATGCTGATGGACGCCTACAGTGATGAGCAGCCTGGGATCCACATCGCCTACAGGACTGACGGGCACCTTCTCAACATTCAGCGTATGCAGGCTTCCACGCGCGTGTCTACGACTTCAGTCCATGACTTGCTCTTCGCGGACGACTGCGCCATTAACACCGTGACGGAGGAGGATATTCAAAGGAGTATGGACCTCTTTGCCGCAGGCTGTGCCGATGTTGGATTAAAAATCAGTATAGCTAAAATGGTTGTCACGCACCAGAAACCACCCAGCGTGGAATACAATGCTCCCCGAATCAATGTCAACAGGGCTCAACTCAACAACGTGGAAACCTTCGCTTATCTAGGAAGCACGCTGTCACGCAACACGAGAATAGATGACGAGGTTGCCCAGCGGATCTCCAAAGCCAGTTAGGCCTTGGGCTGGCTGCAGGCCTCCGTGTAGAATCACCGAGGAATTCACCCGAACTCCAAACAGAAGATGGACAAGGCCATCGTCTTGTCAACACTCCTTTACGGAGCGGAGACCTGGACCGTCAACTCGAACCAAGCCAGGAAGCTGAATCCCTTCCATCTCAGCTGCCTCCGCAGAATACTGAAGCTGAGATGGCAAGACAGGATCCCAAACACGGAAGTCCTGGAGCGGACCAGAATCCTCAGCATCCACGCCATGCTGAGGCAAGGGTTACTACGATGGAGTGGCCACCTGGTAAGAATGGAGGACGAGCGACTACCCAGACGACTTTTCTACGGAGATGTCGCTATGGGTGTTCACCGACAGGGAGGTCAAAAACGGCGCTACAGGGAAACTTTGAAGAAATCGCTGAAGCAACTGCAAATCATTCTGGTGACCTGGGAGGACCTCGCCCAAGATAGACCGGCATGGAAACGATCCGTGAAGACTGGTTTAGCAATCCATGAGGCCAACCGGATCACCGCCGCCAAGGCCAAAAGAGCGGCACGAAAGTCACCAGCACCCCGGGCCTAGGCCCTGCCAACATGCCTGCGCTGTCAACGCATCTTCTGCGCGCGAATCGGCCTGGTTGGAAATCTTCGGACGCAATGCAACAACAGTACGACAATTCCAATTTCTACGTAAAAATCTGCCAACTCTCCTTCAGACTCCCCAAACCTCAATCCTTGCATCAATTCCATTATTCCCACCATCATAGAGACCACATCCCAATACGCATCGCTTGTTACCCCCACCACCGCAACCACCACCGCCTTCACTACCACCACCACCTCAGTCAGCGATGGACACTCTCTCCTAAACTGTCCTCAAAGTGATTGCACCTTCACCTCACGCATCGGCCTGGTCGGTCACTTGTGAATTTATCGTACAGAGACTGGTGAACCAGGGCCTGGAGCACGAACACACAGCAGAGATCGTCACCTCCACTGCCCTCACTGTCCTCGTGCATTCACTCATCGCATGGGCCTATTCGGTCACATGCGCATCCATGACAGCGGAATTCACCACAATGCTGACAACACCGATACATCATGCACACCCTCTACTCTTGCCATTCTTACCACCACTGCCACCCCCAATACCATGAATGACATCCACCCAGCCTCTACCGATTTTTTCTGCACACAATGCACCCGCAACTTCAACTCACGCATCGGTCTGGTCGGTCACTTGTTAATACATCGCACGGAGGCTTGTGAACCAGGGCCTGGGGTCTGACATACAGTCGGCGCGTCAGCCTTTATTACCCTCACTGCTCCCGCACATTTACACACCACATGGACCCATACGGGCACATGCGTCTCCACGACAACCTCTGGTGGCAAACCACTGGAGGCTAAGCTACATGAGCGCACACCATCTACACCAGCACATAGACAACACTCGCACAATCATCATAATGCACCTGAGTTTATCATGGTTTCTCGAGAAACCATGTGGCTTGGGAAGGCTGCCAACCTGACGCTTTCACCAGACCATGCCGTCAGCCCAGTGCATGTATTGTGTGTGCCGAGTGGCTGACCAGTGGACTAGGAGTCAGACTGCGATGGCTCCTTTATATCCCCGGATTTAGTGAATCCTGGTGTGTGCATTAAGGGGGCCAGGTCGTGCTTTGGCGCGCGAAGATGGATACGCCGATCCATCAGCCAATGCGCCCACTCCCACATCAGGCAACTGACCGGCTCGGATGGTGGTTTAATTGTGGGGGTGTTGGAGAGAGTGAGGTCATCAGCTCAGCGTATTTTCCTCACTATAAACAATCTGACGCGCTTGAAACTATCACGGTGCGCTAAAAGCCGTGGCTTGGAAGGTTGCCAACTGACGGGATAACTTGGACCGCGTGGTCAGCCCAATGTGTGTTTTGTGTGGAGTGGCTGACTTGCGGACTGAGGGTCAGGTTGCAATGGCTCCTTCTTAATGTGGCCTTTATGGCACTCCCACTCCGTGGGATCCGAGCTAGGTGTGGTGGTACGCCCAGGGGCGGCTTCGGCCGCGCCAGCCACCTGCGCCCTCTCCCATCTTCGGTCTTCTTGACTCTGTCTTGACACCGGACTCATGTAGGGGAGGATGAGAGAGTGCGGTAGCTGCACCGCAAGGCTACTATCACTTACAACTAATTCACGCGCAAGTCACCGTCCCTGCACCATCGGGTGTGGAGCATACGGTGGACCTCGTCGAAATCGACGGTCGAACTGCCGGGGCAAGTGGTTTTCGTCACCATGACCAGCGCAGAGGGTGGAAGCGGAATGATCGTATCGGGGGTCGTGGGTGGCGGGGCATCTAAAAAGTTGGTTGGGGTAGTCGTCTTCGTCGGTTTTCAAGGCAGGTGTGGCAGCATTTGATGTTTTGGGATTGTAGGTGCATTGAGTTTGAAGATGTCCGAATGTGCATTGACAGCGTGGGTACGTTTGCAGGGCTTTGGCATTGGCGGAGTTAATCCGTGGTGCTTGTGACTTGCGATCCGCCCTTTTGGCCTTAGCAGCAGCAATTAGATTGGCCTCAAATATTGCTGCACAAGTCTTCACGGATCTTATTCATGCTGGTTTATCCAGAGCAAGATCCTGCCATGTCACCAGGTTGCTTTGCAGTTGCTTAAGATATTTCTTTTAAGTGACTTTGTAGCTTCGTTTTTGACCTTCTTGTGGCCGAGCACCTGTAGTGACATCTCCGTCGAAAAGTCATTCGGGTAGCCGCTCGTCAACCATTTTCAACTGGTGGCTGCTCCATCACAGTTACACTACCCTCAGCATGGCTCGGATGCTGATGATTCTGGTCCGCTCCAGGACTTCCGTGTCCGGCATCCTGCCTGCCAGCTCAGCTTCAGTATTCCGCGGAGGCAGCTGAGCTGGAAGTGATTCAGCATCCTAGCTTGGCTTGAGTAGACGGTTTTGTCCCCTCGACGACAGCCTTGAACAGCTTCAGTTTAGTGGTAAGGTGAATACCATGGGATTCCACGTGAAGGCCTGCAGCCGGCCGAAGGCCTGACCGGCTTTGGAGATCCGTTGAGCAACCTCGTCATCAATTCGCGTGTTGCGTGACAGCCGTCGGTTCTGTAGGCGATGCGGATCCCAGGGCGCCCATCATGGTTGGCATCCATCAACAAAGCAGAGAACATGAGACTGAAGAGGGTGAAAGCCAGTTTGCAGCCCTGATTTACCCCGTTGGTCACTGCGATGCTGCGGATACCGTCCCATTGTCAGTGACGCGCACCGTCATCCTGAAATGAAGTTTACGCACCATGTGCATGAACCGCTCAGGACAGCCGAATTTCTGCATGAATTTCCACAGTCCATCGTGATTCACCGTGTCAAAGGCTTTCGTCAGATCCACGGAGGTAGTGTAGAGGTGGATTCACATCTCATTGCATGTCTGCAGGAGACGGTGTACTGCACAGGTTCGCAGAAGAACGAGGCCGTGATGGTTAGAGCCACCGATTGCAAAAGCAGAAACCAATATAGATGCACATCTTAGATGCTTTTAATCTAGCACATTCAACCATAAAGTTCACGTTGGAAGTAGAAACAGGAGGTACGCTTCCTTGCTTGGACGTTGTCTTAATCCGAATCGGAAGAAAACCTGGCCTGGACAATATACGAACTTTGGTAGTTTCCTACCTATCCAACAGAAACGCAATCTAGTCCGTTGGTTGGCGCAAAGGACTAGAAACATTTGTTCGGCAGACTGCTTCGAAGAAGACCTCCAAAAGATTCAGAAATTACTTCGCGAAAATGGCTATCTGGATATATTTATCGAAAAGAATATGGTCGCAAGACCAGAAGAACCCACCACACTTACTGCGGAAAATAAACCCTATTTCACAAAGTCCCCTTTTAAGGGGGTGTGGCAAGTGAACTCCTGAAAAGACGCTTTGACCAAGCCGTTTACCGAACCTTTCCAGCAGCGAGAATTCGGATATTATTCTCAGCCAACGCAGTTTTACACGGAGAAGGTACAAATAGGTTGCCGGGTGCATCCTGTCATTCACTTGCTACTGTGGAGCAGGTTAAATTAGTCGCACCAGTCACCGCCTAGCCAAAATAATAAGGGAACACCTCCTGGCATGGTTGAGAAAAGGCGAAGTTAAAAGCATAAACAGTGCTATCCTCGCACATCTGGTTGATTCCGGGCACCGTGTGAACTCTAAGTTAGCCTTCCGCGTGATTTATAAGGTGCTACCAAACTACCCCACTTCCCTGGGTCAGCAGCTGCTAGCCACAGCAGAAGCCACCACCACCCGGTTGAGAAAGCTTGTCTTTGGTGCACAAAAGAACCTGCTACAAGCTCCACGCTTAGCATAGCCAATGACGGCTTAATTACATGCACTCCACGCCGTCTACTCTCTCTCTCCCTACCTCCCCGCATGAACGACTCCACCAAACCCTCACTGCCGCCTAACCAGTTGCTATTATCACCACCCCCTCCCCTATTAACACGACTCATTGCTATGACGAGATGAAGATAGCTTGTACATCGTTCCAATATAAATGTACTGGCCCGCTGAGAATTTATCGAAAGCACGCGTATGCTCACGAACTAGTCTTCTGAATCCTTTGATGGGAATTTTCGCAACTCTAACGAAACTTGTTCCTCATACCTTACACTATGCGGCCAGAGATGCCCACACGGTCAGGTTTCACAATTTCGACCAAATCATTCGTTCGTTCGCCCTGAGACCGTCGTCAACCCGAGCCGGGTTGGGGTGAAAATACATCCCTGTCAGTTCCACCTACAGGTGAATGCAGTACGCGTCAGTTCACCCCAAAAGGGCCACGTGGTAGATGCGCCGGACTAATACGGGGGCCAGATCTGGGCATGACAGGCGTTATTCGGGCCCCAATCGCATAACGAATGCCGAATATAGGGGGAGGCGTTGTACCACACGTAAGTACACGCTCACGCCGCACTAGCCATCTGTGGCCTTTATGGGACTCCCACTTCGTGTGTCGGGAGTTAGGTGTAGCGGCACGGTCGGGGGGCGGGTCCGATCGCGCCAGCCTCCTGCGCCGATTTCACCTCTGGTATTCTTGATTCTATTTTTATACCGGACCCAGACGGGTGCAGGAGGAGAGAGTGCGGTAGCTGTAACGCAAGTCTACTATCACTTAAAACTAATCCACGCACAAGTCACTGTCCTTGCACCACCCTCCTTTGGAGCAGACGATGGATCTTGACGGAATCAACGGTCGAACTGTTAGAAAACATCATCACATATACAAGCGCCTATGCGAATCACGATTTGGGAAACACAATCGAAGAATGGTGCATAAATTATCTTGAATAAGTACTTCTAGGTGATAGTTTTCCTCAAAGTGCATGAGTCCCTTCCCTATCAGCTGGAAAGATTTCCCGATGGATGTAGTTTCATTACTTAGCCGATCGAGGAACATTATGGTTTTGCCGTCTTCCATTACCAGAATAACAGATCTTGGCATTAATTCCGAGATCATTTTTATACCCTGAGGACGGACAGTTTGCTCATGCATGCGTTATTCCAGACCGGCGAACTCCTTAGTCGTGCTTACGTAGGAGGGATTTCCTTGTCCAGAATGTGTATCCTACTTTGGATTCCTCCAAATTTATTGCCATTAAGTCCAAGCGAATTGTTCCCTCTCCAGTGTTGGACTAATTGAAAGCACTTAAGCGTTCATTTACCAATGCTTTATATAATAAAACTTGCCTCGATTTTGTTCAATCTACTCAGCATTTAATTTTCTGAGAATTCCCAAGCTTTGCTTAAACGATGGCATAAAATGGCAGCCCACAATGGGCACTCGAGAAAAGGTTATACCAGTACGTACGTTGATGGCACTGCGCACTCTATGAAGTCCAATAAGATGCATGACAAACATAATGCATAATCCATGCATAATCCATAAAAGTATTAATATATTTGGTACTGACATAGTTTAAGTAGTGGTGTTCTAATAAATGTATTCAAACGCGGAAGTGATCGGTCTATTGCCATATACATCGATCGTATCATGCAACGGAGTCCGCCATGAGTTCAAGAGTTAAGCGCAGGAATCTTCTGTGTGACAGTTCGACCGTCGATTTCGACGAGGTCCACCGTATGCTCCACACCAGGTGGTGCAGGGACGGTGACTTGCGCGTGAATTAGTTTTAAGTGATAGTAGCCTTGCGCTGCAGCTACCGCACTCTCTCCTCCTCCCCCACCTGAGCCCGGTGTCAAGACAGAGTCAAGAAGACCGGAGATGGGAGAGGGCGCAGGTGGCTGGCGCGGCCGGAGCCGCCCCTGGGCGTGCCACCACACCTGGCTCGGATCCCACGGAGTGAGAGTGCCATAAAGGCCACATTAAGAAGGAGCCATTGCAACCTGACTCTCAGTCCGCCAGTCAGCCACTCCACACAAAACACACATTGGGCTGACCACGCGGTCCGAGTTATCCCGTCAGTTGGCAACCTTCCAAGCCATGGCTTTTAGCGCACCGTGATAGTTTCAAGCGCGTCAGATTGTTTATAGTGAGGAATATGCACTGAGTTGTCGACCTCATTCTCTCTCACTCCCCACAGTCAGACTACTGTCCGAGCCGGTCAGTTGCCTGATGTGGGAGTGGGCGCATTGGCTGACGGATCGGCGTACCCGTCTTCGCGCGCCACAGCACGACCTGGCCCCCATAACGCACACACACCAGGATTCACAAACTCAGGGGATATGGAGCAGCCATTGCCGTCTGACTCCCAGTCCACTGGTCAGCCACTCGACACACACAGCATATACACTGAGCCGACGGCGTGGTCTGGTGGAAGAGTCAGATTGGCAGACTTTCCCAGCCACGGTTTCTAGGAAACCGTGATATACTCTGGTAAATGGTGATTGTGAGGGTGTAGTCGATGTATTGGTGTAGGTAGTGTGTGCTGATGTAGCTTAGCCTCCGGTGGTTTACCGGAGGTTGTCGTGGAGGTGCACGTGTCCTTAAGAGGCCCATGCGGTGTGTAAATGTGCGGGAGCAAGGAGATCAGTGAAGGCGGGCGCGTCGACTATATGTCGGAGCCCCAGGCACTGGTTCACCAGCCTACGTGCGATGGATTCGCAGGTGACCGACCAGGCCGATGCGTGAGTTGAAGTTGCGGGCGCAGTGTGGGCAGGAGAAATCGGTGGAGGCTGGGGCGATGTCATTCATGGTAGTGGGGGTGTCAGGGGCGCTAAGAATGGCAGGAGCGGAGGATGCGCATGGTGTATCGGTGTTGTCGGCATTGTGGTGTATTCCGCTGTCATGGATGCGCATGTGACCGAATAGGCCCATGCGATGAGTGAATGCGCGAGTACAGTGAGGGCAGTGGAGGCGACGATCTCTGCTGTGTGATGGTGTTCCAGGCACTGGCTCACCGGTCTCTGTACGATGTATTCGCAAGTGACCGACCAGGCCGATGCGTGAGGTGAATGTGCGGTCGCATTGAGTACAGCTTAGGAGAGATTCCCCATCGCTGATGGTGGTGGTGGTGGTAGTGAAGGCGAAGGCAATGGTGGTTGCGGTGGTGGGGGGTAACAGGCGATGAGTAGATGGATGTGGTCTCTATGATGGTGGGAGTAATGGAATTGATGTCAGGGAGTGAGGGTGGGGGAGTTAGAATGAGGGTTGGCAGAATTTGACGTAGAAATTGGAATTGTGGGATTGTTGGTGCATTGCGTCCGAAGATGTCCGACCAGGCCGATTCGCGCGCGGAAGATGCGTTGACAGCGCGGGCATGTTGGCAGGGCCTGGGCATTGGCGGTGTTGGTCCGGGGCGCTGGTGACTTTCGTGCCGCTCTTTAGCCTTGGCGGCGGCGATCCGGTTGGCCTCGTAGATTGCTGAACCAGTCTTCACTGATCTTCTCCATGCCGGTCTATCCTGGGCGAGGTCTTCCCAGGTCGCCGAGTTGATTTGCAGTTGCTTCAGCGATTTTTTTTAAAGTGTCCTTGTAGCGTCGTTTTTGACCCCCTGCCGACGAGAACCCGTAGCGACATCTCCGTAGAAAAGTCGTTTGGGTAGTCGCTCGTCGTCCATTCTTACCAAGTGGCCGCTCCATCGCAGCTGCACTTTGCCTCAGCATGGCATGGATGCTGAGGATTCCGGTCCGCTCCAGGACTTCCGTGTCCGGGATCCTGTCTTGCCATCTCAGCTTCAGTATTCTGCGGAGGCAGCTGAGATGAAAGTGATTCAGCTTCCTGGCTTGGTTCGAGTAGACGGTCCAGGTTTCCGCTCCGTAAAGGAGTGTCGACAAGACGACGGCCTTGTACATCTTCAGTTTGGTGTTCAGGTGAATACCGTGGCGATTCCACACGGAGGCCTGCAGCCGGCCGAAGGCCTGACTAGCTTTGGAAATCCGTTGGGCAACCTCGTCATCGATTCTCGTGTTGCGTAAATCGTGCTTCCTAGATAAGCGAAGGTCTCCACGTTTTTGAGTTGAGCACCGTTGATATTGATTCGAGGAGCATTGTATTCCGCGCTGGGTGGCGGCTGGTGCATGACAACCGTTTTGGCTGTACTGATTGTTAATCCGAAAATCGGCGCAGCCTTTCGGCGAAGAGGTCCATGCTCCTTTTGCATGTCCTCCTCCGTCACGGTGTTAAGGGCGCAGTCGTCCGCGAAGAGCAATTCATGGACTGTAGTCGTAGACACGCGCGTTGAGCCTGCATACGCCGACTGTTGAGAAGGTGCCCGTCAGTTCTGTAGGCGATGCGGATACCAGGCTGCTCATCACGGTAGGCGTCCATCAGCATAGCCGAGAACATGAGACTGAAGAGAGTGGGGGCCAGTACGCAGCCCTGCTTCACTCCGCTGGTCACTGCGAATGCTTCGGATACCGTCCCGTTGTCAGTGACGCGCGCCGACATCCCGTCATGAAGCTGACGCACCATGTGCGTGAACCGCTCAGGACAGCCGAATTTCTGCATGACTTTCCACAGTCCGTCACGATTCACCGTGTCAAAGGCTTTCGTTAGATCCACAAAGGGTAGTGTATAGGTGAGTTCGCATCTCCTGACACTTCTCTTGTAGCTGGCGGGCGGCAAAAATCATATCGGTTGTTCCGCGGTGTCGGCGGAAGCCACATTGGCTTTCCGGGGAGCAGGCCCTGCTCTAGGTGACCGTTAAGACGATTGAGAGGGATACGGGCGAAGATCTTCCCGGCGATGTTGAGCAACGAGATGCCTCTGTGATTATCACAGAGTTGCCGGTTCCCCTTCCGTTTGTGAGAGATGGACGATGGTCGCGTCTTTGAAATCCTGAGGAACTTGTCCTTGGCGCCACATCTCCTGGAACAGTGTTGTGAGTTCTGACATCAGCCGGGGCCCACCGTGCTTGTAGACTTCCGGTGGGATTGCGTCGGATCCCGGTGCTTTACCGCTGGAAATCTGCTGCACGGCCCGGATGGTTTCTGGTAGGGAAGGCGGCAGATCCAGATCATTGTTCGTGTCCACTTCGAGGGAGCTGGTCAATGGCAGCATCGGAGATGGCTGATGAGCAATTAGGACACTTCTGAAGTGCTCGGCCCAGCGCTTCAGAATTTGCGATTTCTCTGTCAGCAGTGTTGTGCCGTCAGAGCTGAGCAGCGGTACGGACCCCTTGATACACGGGCCGTAGATGGCTTTGATGGCTTTGAAAAAAGTTTTTTCATTTCCTTGCGGTCCGCATACCCCTGGATTTCTCAGCCTTTCGGATCATCCAGGCATCCTGCATCTCCCGCAGCCGTTGTTGTACAAGGCGCCGGCATCTGAAAAAAGGCTGCTTTGGTGGCGTCAGTCCGAAGGTCCATGTAGGCTTTGTGTAGTCTATTCTTCTCCGCGAGTAAGTTGCTGATGTCGGCGTCATTGTCGTCAAACCAGTCCTGGTGTCGACGGTGTGCGCGTCCGAGTACATCGCGGGCGGTGGACTGGATGACATTTCGCAGTTGACACCATCGTGTCTCCACGGTAGCGGTATCATCTGGAGCATGCAGGTCCTCCAGTTTCTCGGTTATTTGGTTGCTGAAATCAAAACAGTGAGCAGGCAAATTTAATAAAAGAGTATTTAACTTACATGGCGGCCTCTTACCTTGGGGGCCTTCGTCGGGGTTGCAGTCGGAGCCTCATCTGAGAAATGACGAGGCGGTGATCTGTCCAACCATCGGCATCGCGGATCGCCTTGGTTACCAGCACGTCCTGTCGATCTCGCCTCCGGACGAGAACATAGTCCAGCAGATGCCAGCGCCGCAACCGAGGGTGCATCCACGTGGCCTTCTCCCGCGTCGGAAGGCGGAAGAAGGTGTTGGACAGCAGGAGACGGTGTTCCGCACACGTGCGCAGAAGAAGGAGGCCGTTATCGTTGCAGCTACCGAGACCGTGGGGACCCAGCACTCCCTGCCAGGCAGCGTGGTCCGTCCCGACGCGGGCATTGAAGTCACCAAGGACAATTACCTTGTCCTCTTTCGGCACAGTCACCAGCAAGGCGTGCAGGTCCTCGTAGAATTTGTCCTTCGCCGCATCAGAGCTCGTCATTGGGGAGCGTAGGCGCTGATGATGGTGGCGAACTGGTCTCCCCGAAGAGGCAGGCGGAGGCTCATCAGGCGATCATTGATACCCTACGGCAGACAGGGCAGACGTCCCACGATGTCGTTCCGGATGGCAAAGGCAACACCAGCGTCGCGTCGCTCTGCCTTTGGCCGGCCGCTCCAGAAGAAAGTGTATCCGGCCCCCACCTCCTCCAGCTGACCCTGCTCAGAGAATCGGGTCTCGCTGAGAGCAGCAATGTCCACCTTATAGCGCGCCAGTTCCCGAGCGACTAGCGCCGTCCTTCGTTCCGGCCGGTTGCTCTCTAGGATTGTCTAAAAGGGAGCGAACATTCCAGGCTGCTAGTGTGAACGGACTCACACGAGCAGCCTGGAAGAGTATGGCGAGGGGATGGGGACGGGGGTATTGTTGTTTGTTTGAGTTTTACGACCGCGTAGTTTGCGATCTGCGAGCCGCGGCCGGCTGCAGAAGACGTGAGACCCAGCATTTTTTTAGGGCACATTTTCTAGCCCCTTCCTCCGCGAGGAGGCAAGCAGTGCTATCCCTAAATAGGGCTGCTCGGACATCCCAGACGGCTGCCGAACTCCACTATGGGTCACGGATTTTGTTTTAGTGGGAGAACGACCCGAGTTAGTCTGGGCCGCCTACGGGGTTGCTGTCGCCCCCACCGTAGGACTTTTTGAGAGGGGGGAGGTGGGAAGTTCGGGAGTCAGACATACCGAGTGTGGAGGCACACACAACACCGGAGACCCTTCTTCTGTGTACTAAGTAGCTCGCAATCAAACAGCAGTGTGCAAAATTGACCCCCATTTGATATTTTCAAATCCGCCGCGTTTCGTTTCAAAACAGAGCTAAAACCACCAGATTTAATGGTGGTTGCAGTGAATCATAAAACCCAAAAGATCATATATGCGTTCTGAAAAAGCCTCCTATGTACTGTCACACAAGAACTTATTCCCATTGTTATAACCTCAACAATAACTGGCCAATGCAGCTCAACCCTCAGTCCCGACCAAATTATCTAGTCAGTTTGTAACCTTCCAAGCCAGGACATGTAACGCGTTGTTCTTCGTGGCAGTAGACTAGCCAACTGAATATTAAACAAATCTAGAAGAAATAGTGACCCATCTTTGTCTCGAATTTTAATAAGATCCAAAAGAATATCTGACGAATGTACTTATAAAGAACCATTGTGTATATTCTGCCTGAACTGACGTATGATTTCACCTAAAACATTTGCACATCCTGCAGAAACTGGGTCAAAATAAGCCATGCAGGCTCTTTTCTTTCATCCAATTTTTAAATGAACCCTTGATTAAAAATCTACCTAAATTTTTGCAATTTCTCAGGGTGATGGAGTGGTGGGCAATTCATGTTCTCTGAGTGAGCATTAGTAGTGCCCCTAAACGGACCGCATAGAAGATGCACTAGACCATCACGGGATCAATCAGATTACGGCAGGCCTTATTTGGGATGATGTCCGATAACAAGTGCCGAACGTGGAGGGGTTCACGTGACCAACATTGGCCCGCGAAACTGCAGGCTAATCCGCACCCCACTCTGTCACTCCGGGAGAGATTATTCATCTGCGCATGAACCCGCCTCTGGTCTTCTTGACTATGTCTTGGCACCGGGCACAGGCAGGTAAGGGATGAGAGAGTGTGGTAGATGCAGTGCAAGTACACTATCATCTAAAGCTAATTCGTGCACAAGTAACCATCTTCTCACTACCTTTCTGTGGAGCATACGGTGGATATCGTCAGAATACGATGGCCGAACTCAGGGGGGCATTAGTATGGTTTCGAAAGTTTTTATGATATTCACGGAAGACATCTGCCATGGCAATGAGGTGAAATGGGAAAGCTGGATTGTACATTGTTTTCGAGGTATACCCACTGAATCATACAACCGAGGGCAATCAAATTGAAAATTCCTGAATTTTTAGTTCGCGTCACACCGCGGTTTGAGAGTAATGATCAGCTTCTCATGAATGAAAGCATGGTCATATCATAAATAATTGATTAATTATCAAAATTTATTTTGCAAGTTGTTTTTGATGGTTCAAATGTTTACATCTTAACAGGTGGGTTTCCTGTCATTTGCCGCTGGGTAGACCTTTAATATTCCTCTCCACCTCCACTCACACCGCTTCAGGTTGCCTGTACGATAAACAGACTGTCAGTTTGTGCGGTGTGTCATTTATAAAGGTTCATTTGCATGCACTATTTTTGCCTGCTCCAAATACAACCAATGCAAAATTTTTAATTGAGTAAATATCTTAACCCTGTGCGTAAAGTGGATGCCTATTATTTATTTTATTGGATAGGACATTCGTTAGAGAACTCTGTGACATGTGAAGTTTTCTAGGTTAACCTTCCTCATAATAACAAAGAAACCACTATTCACTAAGTTTACAGTTGAATTCGTTACTGGGATTCACCTTCCTTTGAGCAAAAAATTAAGCAAAAGCCAATGAATCAGTTTAGGGCTAACATTATTCTACTGAACATAAAAAATGCTTATTTGACCAATTCCCGTTAGACAAGCCTGTTCTCTATTTTATCGTCAAAATTTTGTTTGTCTTAAATCTTTAAATTAAATTAAAGTGCTTTGTGAGTACTAGTTTGGCATATGTAAAAAATCAACTCTATAATTAATTATGTTAGGAACCCGTAGAAAATATTTGCGGTTCCTCCTGATTCGCGATGGGACCTGGATCCTAACCTCGGGAATTTTCTAAGTATTACTGTATGGCCCTCCTGATCTTTACGAAAGCGTACTCACGTACTCAAGTTTCATGTCTCACAGCCGGTTTCGCTGTCCAGTTGTCCCCGAAGCTGCCGCAGTCAGACGATGACGAGAATGACTTGTAAAGGCTATCGTCCCTTAGCCTATGTTTGGCGTCTTCTAGCCGTGCCTATCAGTTTCATGCCAAGCGCATCCAATTTATTCTAATTTATGTGCGCCACACAGGGTTGCACGCGTGTGCGTCAATTTAACACTGACAAATAGTGAGTTTGATGCTGGAGAGTGATTTTGAGAGTCTGCAAAAGCCCAGAAAGCTAAAAGTTCCTCCTCTATTCTTTTTGTTGCGTAAGTGCGCAAAATATACCTTTCGGAGACCGTACTCTAGGAGCCTTCGATTTTTCCCCACAGTCAGCGCGTTATCGTTAATAGCATTGCAGAATTGTATGTGGATGTTGAAGTCATACAGTTGCCAGGTAATCGTTGAAATCGCATCCTTTTTAATCCCAATAAAAAAAATAAGGGTTAATAATAACAAGAGATGCATGCTCTAGCTAGCTGATGCTTGCGGTCTGGACTTCGACAAAAGATGTGTTACGTGTATATTAATATGTTTCAGAAAACGTTCGAAGCAACTGGTAAAAGCAAGGCATATTTGTGCCGCCTGAGAGGAAGTTGAAAGATCTGAAATTCAAATGGACGATAGAAAATATGCCAGATCTGACGATTCGACTACCTCTTTTAAGAAAAAGACTGCCTGGGCAATTCTCACGTTGGAAGAAGGTGCTGTGTACTCCACGTATTTTATCCACCTTAAATAATTGTTCACATCCAGTTATTTTTTTTCAAAGAGAATGTATAGGCATCTTATTTCTTAGCTGAATTGTGCAAAATATTAACTCGTTTAATTTCAGCAAACGCAGGAAGGATGTATTTGGATTTGGTTAATTTTTTTCCAATTATTGGGTAGTCCTGAAAAGTTGATCTGAATTTTGTGCACTGTATTATGTTAAGCGTCACTTTTAATGTAAGCTGAATAATCTGTGTCTAATGAGCATTTTTCTGATAGCGAAGGCTAAGTTCTTTATGCATGTCAGTATATACTTTTGAATAATTAAAAGACGCAAAGATTTGGAACTATAAGAACCCCTAGACTTTGAAAAAGATAGAAACCAATATGCCATGATTTATTATGCTTCATTAGATACTAGCTTGTAAATGAAAATATTAACTTGCATTTTATCGGTCGTTTCTTTGAAAAATTATTAAAATGGAAAATATAGCTCAAACTAAGTTGAATTTCTTTCTGGTTATACTTGCAAACTATGTTAGGAAAATTTGTCTCCTTATCAAGCCTTTTCTTTGCTACGAAGCGCAGTAGAACAGAATTTGAGTTAATCTTATGACATGCATGTTTTTTAAATCGTTATTTTCACGTAAGTCCGGCCTGCTACGAGATGCGTTCGAATTCTTATGTCTAGTAGGCCTGGTGGATATCTGCAACGTCTATCCCAGTGACGTCTTTTGCCTCGCTCCGAATTTCCATCACCACTTCACATACGGAGAAAGTCGTTTACTTTTTACTCATGTGTTGACTGATACATAAGAAGTAGACAGCAATGTTAAACCTCAGAGTCAACTGATTTGGCAGATGAGGATAGCGGCTTCCTTTCAATACATTTTCTGGAAGTATACAAATACTATTAGCTCGCAAAATTACACTACGTACAAATGTGAACATATAGGTTT
Source organism: Schistocephalus solidus (assembly GCA_017591395.1). Lineage (NCBI taxonomy): Eukaryota > Metazoa > Platyhelminthes > Cestoda > Diphyllobothriidea > Diphyllobothriidae > Schistocephalus > Schistocephalus solidus. The sequence continues at coordinate 71,211 of WEDG01000466.1, read as the reverse complement.
TGGATTCACCTTAGTTACTACCTAAGACCATAAATTTCAGCGGTTGCAAAAATTCCCTCTCCACGTTAATAGTGAGCCGAACTCCATGAACTGCTCTATTGAGATGTAATTCCAGTCTGATGTTTTTGTGGTGGGCACATTCAAGGTGATTTTACGATCTCCTCCCAATGTTCAAATTGATACGAGTTTCTTGAATATTTTGATATTGAATAGATGGAAACTTGAGTCGGGTACAATTGCTTTTCATAGGAATGATATTCAGAAAATTGGCATCACGGGTTATGGTTATAAACTCCGCATTTTAAAAACGATCGGTGGCACCTGCAAGGTGGTCTATAACTTTATACTTTGAACTAAGAGATTGATCCCTTTGTTTCTTAAGAACGGAGAAACCTCCTGAATATGTGGCTCCTTTATCGGATCCTGCACTTTAGTTTGCTGGCTACAGTCGGATTTACACTGTGACAGATCCCAAGATTCCGTGACTGTATCGATTGATCGCCTGAAACACGTGGGTAAAGAGCCTATACAAACGTGCATGCTCTCTGCTACACATTCTTTCTTATCTTTTTCAAGCAGCTTTTTCAATCACTCAAATTCAAGCATAAAAGCAAGTTTTCCGCGAGGAAAAGTAAAAATACGGAGAAACCCGTCCTTGTAGCCGACCGGCGCATTTCAAACAGTAGTGAAAATAACTCTATTCAGCCTATCTCGCTACGCTGAAAGTAGTGGTGAAATGCCCCAGCTGACTGGATATATCGGTTCACCACCTTCGAAGTGGGGAGCAGACTGCACGGGCTACGTTTACAGGCGGCCAAATATGTTTGAAACTTTTGGAAGTTTCGAGGCAGTGAGTGACATTCCTTAGACAATGAATACCGTGGCGGTTGTCAAACAGATACAACAAATTGATTTATGTCTGTAAATCCTTTGGATCGCGAGTCTGAATCTTCTCCTAGGTTAAGATTTCTCGTTAGATTTTGTGAATTTTCGTAAACCGCGGGGAAGTGACTGCTGACACCAACGGTCGGCAGTTCACGAAAATATTACTAGGATACTTGAACACCTGTGCAGAGGAGCCCGACTATCTTAACTTTAGCTTACTCTTCTCCCCTTGCATTCGTTGATGAATGCCCTAAACCGATAAGAAAACGAGCTCGTGGCTAAATGGTTAGAGCGTTGGACTTCTGATCAACAGGTCATGGTTTCGAGCCTCAGGTGGTGCGTTACCTGGGATTGGTTATGACTGACTGACGACGGCCAATAAGCTAGAAATGGCCATTCCAGTCCCTCTTGTCTTTGTCAGCAATAGTCATCTGCCTATTCTACTACTAGCTGCCACCCCGCACGGAATACAATACTCCCCGAATCAATGTCAACGGTGCTCAACTCAAAAACGTGGAATCCTTCGCTTATCTAGGAAGCACGCCGTCATGCAACACGAGAATCGATGACGAGGTTGCCCAACGGATCTCCAAAGCTAGTCAGGCCTTCGGCCGGCTGCTGGCCTCCGTGTGGAATCACCACAGTATTTCCCTGAACACCAAACTGAAGATGTACAAGGCCATCGTCTTGATGCCACTCCTTTACGGAGTGGAGACCTGGACCGTCTACTCGAACCAAGCCAGGAAGCTGAATCACCGGCATGGAGAAGATCCGTAAAGACTGGTTCAGCAATCTATAAGGCCAACTGGATCACCGCCGCCAAGGCCAAAAGAGCGGCACGAAAGTCACCAGCGCTCCGGACCAACATCGTCGATGCCCAGCCCTGCCATCATGCCCGCGCTGTCAACGCATTTTCCGCTCGCGAATCGGCCTGGTTGGACATCTTCGGACCCAATGCACCAACAATCCGACGATTCCAACTACTACTTCAAATTATGCCAACCCTCCTTCAGACTCCCCTACCCTCACTCATGGCATCAATTCCATTACTTCCGCAAACATAGATACCACATCCCAATACTCATCGCCTGTTTCCCCCACCACAACAACCACCACCGCCTTTGCCTTCACCACATTCGAAGTGGGGATCAGACTGCAAGGACTACGTTTACAGGCGGCCAAATGTGGTTGAATAACTTTTGGAAATTTCGAGGCAGTGAGTGACACGGTTTGGCAATCAACGCGTCCATTCAAATTCCCAACACGTTCGCGTTGACAAGCCGCAAGTTTATTGTTGAGGAGATGGCGTGCAACGTATATCTTATTCTGATCCAACGCTTATTTGTGTACTGCAGTCAATCAAAGTCGGGTGATTGAATATGTAAACGTGGCTTTTGATTAATTTACATTTAAAACAGGTGTATTCAGCAGGATTTATTAGTACCAACAAATTTCGTGAGATCTTATCAACTGCAAACCATCTTTGCATAACACAGATAACGAATGGAAGTGGACAGCGCTTAAAATTTACAGAAAATCTATGCATAACAGCAATGGTCAGAGTACAACGTAAAGAATAATCATGTTAATGCGTTAGCTTTAAACTTCAGAGAGTAAAGAAAAGGTGGGGGAGGAGTTTAGACAACTCACAGCCATGAGATATTTAGGGGTGAAAAGTAGCGGGGAAATTTTAGATTGACCCGACGTCTAGTTGCTTGCAAAGGTCGGGTTTCTCCTTACATATATACACCGCTTCCATGTAGCTTAAAATCCGAGTTGTTCGTGCCCGAACAAGTACTTGGAAAGCTGTTTTGAGGTCTACATAGTGCCCACTGTCTAATAGATATTTAGTAATCGAATAACGTGGTACTTAATTTTCTTTTTTAACAACGAATTAGGCTAATGATCAGCGGCCCTGGTTGCCAATTGCCTTTGCGTTCACCCAATATACTTGCATCCGCAAGTGCACGTGGATTCATAAACACAAGTTGGGGTGGTTTGCAACGGCAAAGCATCCTTTGGCTGGTTGATTGGCCGGTTTCTATTAGGATTGATAAAAATGAGCTAAGCCTATTTATTTTATTTAGGTAGGTATTTTACGGTAAGGCTATTCGGTGACAAAACATTCAGGTTTAGTATTGGGATTTAAAGTAAGCATTTAGATTTAATGGGCTGCAGTTAGGGAAAAGAACTGGTGTTTACGGTTGGCTTCCGGATTTAGTGGTTAGAGTTTTAGGATTTAGTGTTAGGATTTAAGGCAGGGTTTGGTTTATGTTAAGGTTTCGGGTTATGGTTTGAATCAATGTGAGGATTGGGTATGGTTGAAGGTTAGAATTGGATTTTGGATTATATTTGAGTTTAGGGTCAGTGAAATGGGTGGTGTTGGGTCTAGAGTTAAGTTCGCCTGCTGCCTACTGTTTACTTAACCCCATCTTTCTTTAACCAATAATATTTAACTTCCTGTTTTCCACCCATTTAGCAGTCCCTCGTTTGTATCTTTTAAATTGCACTGTCTGATCTGGCGACTGATTGAAATAATCAAACAAGGATGCATCAGAAAGGCGAGTACTGTTAATATCTTTTACAGATACTATTAATTGTAGCGTTCATTTGTCTATGACTATATTTTCAAACCGAAGAAACCCCTAGTAGGCTTTAGTTCCACCTTATCTATTTGTCTTTCTGGAGGTATTCTAATTCCTAATGGGCTCTCTGTTTTTCTGCTGACAGACCAATGATTATGAGTACCAGCCGAAACCACTGGTGGTTTATAACGTTGACTGAAAGTTTATTCCTGCACGCTGGTAGTTGATCATTTGGTAAACAGAGCACCAGACCTCCTTTACGATTGCCTTATAATGTCCCCAAGAAAGCCCTGATGCGTGCAAAATCACAGCCCGAAGTTTGTGCCTTTCAAAGAGACTGCATACTCAATCCGTCAGACAAAGGATGGGAAGGTAACCAATATTATGATGATATAATCAGCTACACGTTGTCATTTTCTGAAGCATGTTTACTTCGTCTATTTTTAGCGTCATCGGTCGAGCATTTTATTTACGCTGATCACCAATTTCTATAGTTTTGCTAGTTCTGTTTTGAAATAACTTGATCTGTAAAGATAATCCCCCTGCAAAAAGTCGTCATTCTAAGGGAGTTTGTATTTTCAAATGTAACCGATGTTTGGAGTTATTTCCATAAATTTAGCATAAACAGTGGAAAATTCCTAATTCTTCACAACACCCAGAATGGTTAGAAGCAGCTTCTCGTAGTCTCCACTTGTATCACCCTTAATCCACTTCTCCAGGGACTGGTGATCGTGGTCAAATTGATCCTGGATGTTCTTGAGATCGATCTGGAAAAGATGCGTATTATGCAGGAAGGTGGATTTGCAAGCACTGAAACAGCAGTAATCAGGAAATTCGTTCTCAAATCGGTCTTACTTCAGATCTGAGGACCATGATTCGCATGAGAAGAAAGTCCCGAGTACCGCTTCCGTCCATGGATTTGAATAGCAGATCAGAATAGAATTTCGGACGGTTGGTGGCGTGTTGAACTAAAGTAGGCAGAAGTCTGAGCTATATACTCTTGGACTTTATTCAGTTTTTAACTTAATAGTATAACATTTGTGCAGGCAAGCTATAGAGACAGAAGAGTTTGTGGGGTGGAATTGCCCACAGAAGTAAGCTTGCATAAAAATTCGGCCTCCATAGAGGCCTACATAGAAAACTTCAGCACCATCATGAATTTAAGTGTTTTTTTGCAAAACCGTGCCTTTATTAATTTGCCTTATAGTCTGCGCAACTATAGCAGTGTATAAAAATTGCGAAACGGAAATAATATACGTTGACTTATGAATGTGAGCCCATGTTACCTTAAATACTCGGATTTCATGTATAGAAAGCACAAATGTTTTACTTACTCAGGGCCTGAAGAAGGGCTTCGTAATCTCCATCAGTCTGCTCCTCAATGAGCTTCGACAGGGATTTTTTATTTTTCTATGGAGGCGAAGAGGAAAAAAGGACATTAGTCACGGTTTTTCACGGCACAAAAGGCTGATAGACCACAATTCTAGGTTGCATTTTGAATAGAGCATGCAATCTAGCAATCACAAATGTTTCTTTGGACTCGCCGGTCACAACTTCATCTAAAGGACGTTATCGTCAGCCTCACAGAATACCGCTCGTCAGTCAAGAACTCAGAAACTGACAATAATTCCTCGCAACCTTAAAATAAGCCTTAGATAAATTTCTTTTGAATTCATACTACAAGTCGCTCTGTGACGAAAAGAGGCAATAAGTGCTACCTGTTCGTATAGGTAAGCGATAGAAGCCAGATCCCAGACATTCTTGTCCGTCAAAGCATCCATAAAGATCTTATCGTTGGCACCAGGCTTCCTATAAGTTAAAAAAAACAGTTCATTTAACGTTATGCCATTTTAAGAAGACTTATTTTTTCAAAAGTGAGGATTAGAGCACAGGCCCTCTGAAGGATCAAGGCTAACGTGAAAGAGTATTGTTATCTGTAGGTATGGGCAAAGCGTTGGTTTGGTATGACAGTGCTTTCCTGACCGGTTGAACAGTATCTTTTTTTAGAAAATGTTCATCTAGTTTGTGTTTGAATGCCACTGTTGTGTCTGCCATTACAACGTCCTCGGGAAGTCTGCTCCAAGTGCAAATGGCTCGCCGTGAAAACGAGTATCTACGAACACCTAGATGTGACAAAGCTCTTAAATGTTTGATGGAGGTCCCGAGCATGTTTTTTGTTGTGGCCAATGCAGAGTAATGCCCGAAATGCACAACGAAGTCCCTATTCCTGGCAATACGGTAGGTCCATGGGTCTGCCTGTGCTCTAGGGGAAATAGCTTAAGCGCATCATATCTGCAATTGTATGATAAAGTATTTAAACCTTTCACACTTTTCGTTGTCATTCTATGAACCCTTGCAAGCAAATTATAATCTTTTTTCAGTCAGGGGCGCCACGTTTGCATTCCATATTCCAGTCGCGAACGATTAAAGTTTCTGTATACTTTTCCAAATTTTTCCTTATCCGCATTCGTTGATGAACGCTCACTGATTGCTACTAGATTTCACTTGTCCCGTTCTGCCTTGAGGCTCACTCTTGTCGGCTTCGGAGATGACAAAATTGTTATTCAAAGATCTTTTTGTTAATTTGGTAAAAATTTTATGTGCAGTCGGAATGGCATGTTTTCACTGCAATGTGGGAAACAGTCTGGGCGCGAAAATGATCTTTCGAACTCAAGGATTAGCCGATATGCAAGACTTTTGTTAAGAGAAAAACGTTATAGTCTGTAGTGTTGAGCACCATAAGAGGCCGAAGCTGGGTAAGTAGGTTTCGTGGAATCGAAGCTACGAGGTGACCTGATACAAACATTCCGTATCATGTGTGGTCAGGGCTACTGCCTCATACCTGGAGACTTCTTCCAGTTAGCAACAACCCCGAACTTGAGAGGTCATCCACTCAAACTACGTGTAACTGGGGCCAGACTGGATACACGAAAGTTCTTCTTCTCCAAGAGAGCGGTCGACGCTTGGAATGCTCTGCCTCTGGATGTTGTTATGGCTACTTCCGTTGAGCTTTTGAGAAAAACCTGGACCAGTATACCAGTGCCCACTGTAATATCCCCAGATCTTCTTAGTCACGTCCCAGTTGAATCACACTTTTATTATTACAATACTACTTTCTATATTTCAGTACCAATTTTATAGCATTATATTATCTCAAACTCTTCGCATATGCCTCACTCACGAGAATCTTGTCAACAACAATAGCATGTCATCATCCTACTCGTAATATGCGAGTACACATTTATGTTTACTCTCTTCGATTAGCCAACAGCTGCTTATTTTCCGAACGCTATTATGTGAACCAACTTTTTTTACATTTTCATGATATACCAGAGCCTTTTTAGCCATACTGTAACCAAGAGGGAGTTCAAAGGCGTTTGCCTATCTTTTCCTTAAAAAAATTGAACTGAACTGATTGTTTGGTCATTCTTCAGCACATGGCTGAACTCGGTTGCATCGAATGTTCCATAGCTGTTGTATATGAACCCGTAGTGGACATCATTTTCCTGACCGCTTGCTTACTCGTGTTTATTTTTACAAAAGCCATTTCTTTGGCGTAGCTACACGCCTACTTTGGTCTAGCCAAGGAGTACTGCGGCAGACCGTTTACACGCTTGCCGCTTCTGTCATGCCAACGGCATGATCGTCTCACGATCCTGGTCGATTCGCTGTTTTAGCCAAATCCAGTACTTTTAGCGGAAAAAAAATTTTTAAGCAGGTTTCGCATAAACAAATACACCAATTTTACATAACTAAAAGCACTCTCAGGTGGTTTTCAGAGTGTTTATGTGCGATTTTCTCAAATGCACAACGGATGTAATAATCTGTGGTTGTTTGGGTTTGCACCTGGAAAAACGATTGCACCATATGTGTGTGGTGGTAGTGGTGGCACTGCAATGAGAGCCTTGAAACATCTCCATTTCAGTCAGTGGCCGATCTCATTAAATGTTAACCGAAATTTAGAAACGCTTTCCCGGTTCGTACGTATTCCATAAGTGGAGCTGTATCATTCACTATCTTGCAGCAATTTTCCACAATATTTCAGACACGCCATGATGCCAGCTTTAAAATGCATACTTTTCGACCACTTGTGAAAACTGGCGTTGGCAAAATTGCCTACATAAGTAGTAGAGGTTTTTTCTATTGATTTCCAAGTTCCTTGTAAATGGCCTCATGTCTCCCTTGTCTTTGTCGGCCTTGTTCATCTGCCTATACTAATAGCCACTGTGCGGCTTCTGGTGGAGTCGAGAGTAAGCTCCAAGGCAGAAAGGAATGAGTGAGTCCTGTAACCGATCAGTGAGAGGTCCATCCTCCAAGGTTATTCAGTCTACAAAGTCTACGTTTTCGGTGTAAGGAACACCCTACATTCCTGTATTTCATAAACAAAATACCATAGAGTGTTCATAAGACTTTGTAATCGATGGGAATTATGTTGTAAACTGCATGGGAGAAATTAATAAAAGAATGACTACAATGCTATATGAATGGACATTTTCGGTCTTAAAAAACCTCATGAAACATTTTCAAATTCCTGAATAATTTTGAGCCCCGCATGCCTAAACATTCGATTTTAGGTATGTTAATCTACAGACTATATGCTTCCCGTGCGGGGGAAGGCATACGATCCTCTATGGTATTAGGAAAAATCCCTATAATGTTCATAAAATCCTTCAATGGACATGGAATACTTTCCATACTGAAAATGGAGAAGAAATGAACGGACAGATAAGATTCCACTTGAGTAGAAATTTCATGGTTTTAAAAACCTTATCATTTGAAATATTTTTTTAAACTGTTAGTTATCCTTTGTTCAATAACAATGATTAATGCTTCTCAAGCAGCCCTAAAAGATGTGCTTTCTAAAGCCGGCAATCTGGCCTGTCTGTAATATAATGGGATACGGCCACACAATTATCGATCTTACAGCCACCTACTTAAAAAGACCCTTCAGCATTTCCGTTAAAACTTTACGACATGTGTCACTGACTGCAAAAATGGAAGCATTATAAATAAAAGGTTGCTGTACTACTTGATCATACTTACTTAAGTTCAAGCTTGCTTAGCTGCTCAACAATCTTCTGCACCTCCGGCAGATTCACTATAGCGTTTGGACCCTGCTTCAATTTTTCGGGTGTTGGATCAGGAGCACTTGCCTGCAGGATCTTCAGAAGAGCCTTGCAAAAGAAGCCCTTTGTTTCGGCGTGGATGTCGCTCTCCAGAGTACGGCTAGGATCTGGTAAAACAAATCAAGCCGGTGATATGACTGCCAGATGAAAGGAGACTTTGCGCCTCGAACGCAAGCGGTTAGCCATAGTGCCGTGCTAAGGGAGCGTATTATCAGTTTCTGTACCTTTCAATGCGCCTCCCAGTAGGATGCTTTCACCTACAGATAGGACTTCGTACGTGGCCTGGGACACAATGTCTAACTGTAGAAACTTACTTTTCTTCATTAACTTATGCGTTAGACGGTAGACCGGAAGAAATCGTTCAAAACCCGGCACGCAGTCACACATTTAGTTTTTGAGCAAAATCCTGTTCATTCTGTGCACAGCAGGTGGTTGATTCCTGCATCAAGTTGTTTTAGATTATGCATCATAAACTTTGCTTTTGATGGCATGTGGGAATTATCACCAATTTTTGGCAAATGGTGGCCCTATTATGATAAACGCCAGAATTAATGCAAAGACAATACTTTACCGAATCCGCTTAATTACATGCGCTTCCGTTGAGTAAATAGCAAACCCCAATGAGACCATAGCAAACATAATGGTTGAACTACGCATCGGTGAGTAACACTCTATTATTAATAGCATGAATTAATGATACCTGTTCAAAACCAGTCTTACCTTTTATTCCTTTGTCCCGAAGAACTGTAAGAGGAAAAATTCGGGTTAGGTTGAAGCCAATTAATTAAAGCAAATGTATGTTTCGTTTTTTCCAGGGAAAATAATGTGTGAAATCCAAGTAAATCCACCGGAGCAAACCTTTTTTGGCTCAATTCAAAAGTGCTATTAATATTTGAAATCTATCAGCTAATGCGGAAGAACCGCGTTATCTTAGAAGGCTCCCAAAAGGTAATCAGTAGTATACAATTACGTGATTATTTATCGTATGGACAACACAGGTAACTTGTTTTTTTTGTTACAGTATGACTGTCTGAAATGCAACTGGCAATCTCACCGTATATGTAGGCTTCTTTGACCTTTTTCAGTTCATCATTGGTGCAGCCAACAATGATTTCAATGATGGTGTTCTCGTTGGTACCACATCCCTTCATGGCATAGTAGAGGGATTTGGCCATCAGATACATTGGTGACTCTGTGAGGAGAATGCACAGATCGCGAAAGTGACCGCTAAGGTCCCCATTGAGATCGCTTGCAAGCTCCTATAAGGCAGAATATTCACACCATGTTTAGGCCTTCGTTACTTTAAAGTAAGCTATGCTAATTCTTCGGAGATTACTTAAGTAGACACGCACATATTGAAACAGAATCAACGTTCCGGGGAGCAAACTCAGCATTTCTGTTTTGTATGATGTTGGTATCAGGTATGCCAGTCAAAAAAATAAATTATTTATCGTTGAGGGGTTGAAAAGGCGGAAGAACGATGTTTGTTGTTCACCTTCTATGAATTATAGGCTCCTACACTTCAAAGGGCAAACAAGAAACCGATTGAAAACGTAAAACTGGATCAATGCATGGCAGGGAACCCCGCCAGTAGTTGTTTTTTTCTGAATCGGCCTCCTAGGTTTATCTACAGTTGACTTGAATCTGCATTCGCCACAGCGAGTACTAGGGTTCCGCAGCTGATTTTCGACCTGAAATTACTTCAGCTCATAATTCTCCAGCATGCTCAGTTTAAATGAATTGAAATCTAGGATGGAGGATTATTAGTCGGAAAGCCGAAGACGTCAATTATTCGATTGGAGCTTTTATGTAAACTCTACTTTCTTAAATTTTATTAATACTGTCTATATCGTAGTCACTCCGACCAATGTCTATAACCACCTTCAGTGAGAGACAGTGACAAACCGGACGTTTTCGGAGAAAATAGCTAATGCATAGTTTGTGAACAATAAGGACTAATGAAAATATAGAAAATTTATTTGAAATCCTCGCAAATACCTTAACGCTTAAATCAAATAATCACTTATTTACAGCAAATTACATGCATTTCTATATAGGTTTTGTTCCCCATCCTTTCCGGGCGATATTATTTAATTGGCAATAACGGCGGCTAATCGTAGCTTGGAAAATACGTTACTAGGAAAAGTTTTGTAAGATTTATCGAGAGGGTGGTTGGAAGGATTTTTGAGTCGGATAATCTTCCACTTGAAATGTTAATGGAAATATTCTAACGTGTTATTGTCCATGAATCTATAAAAATGCATTGCTGACATTAAAGCTGTGACTTGATGATTTATTTGAACCTTTGCTGTTTTAGCTTTTACATCTGCCGAGTGAAATTTCCTGATCGAGACATTTTAAATTAATTAATCAGGATCGGAATAATCATATGAAATACTTACTGCCTAATCAAATGGGATTGTGGAAATGTCGCTCGCTAGATATAAAGTTTGGCCAATTTTGGTTAAGTAGTTGGACTGGGTTTACCATGCAAGACGCGCTATTAACTTTATTTAAGTAGGCGTTATTTGGTTGAGTTTTCCTCGGGTCAGGGGTGGGGTTAGAGTTAGGGGTGGGGTTAAAGTTAAGTTTACAGTTGAGGTTCGGCTTAGGGTTAGGCGCGTGCGTCCAAACTGCCACCCATATAACCCTATTACCACAAATTCGGTAAGACCCATCCCACAGTTTATCTGTTACTGACCCCGACTTCATACCGTATTCATGCCAAATGTTTCAGGGAAAAGTAAACATTCTCCCATTTTATTAACACTTTAACGTTCCTATAGTTCCAATTCAACTCAGGTTGTGTAAATGGGACGTTACCGTTGCGGTCTTTTTTGCTTGATTAATAAAAATTATACCAGGGAAATCAGATCACACAAAATGATGGAGATTTGGCTTTCAATAAAAAATAATTTCAAGCATGCTGCTTATACAGTTGAGTCGCTAAGCAATTTCTTCGCTTACTCAAAAACCTGCTGTCTATTGCGAAAATGTACGGCAGGTGTGAGGGCAATTGCAACTAGTTAGCACACTTTGAGAGTAGATGTAAGAGTAAATCCCACTTACGCGGTTATACTCCTTCTTGTAGGTTTCCTTTATCTGTTGACGTTCGTCACTAGTTCTGCGACCGAGGATGCGAATGATCTGGTCTTCATCAGTGCCTTTTAAAAGTGAACTTAAGGTGTCAGGATGTTTGATGAACGCCAAATCTTATGGCAGCAAGCGATATCCTCAAAAGCATTTAAGTTAATAACTTCGATGGCTCGTCGGTGAGGAGCACTTCTATTTAACTGGACTTAAACCAATAGTTATATGTAATAATCCAGAATTTTAATGAGGTCTTATAAGATAAAGGAAGCAGTCACAATGCACCCCCAGTTGAACCTTTATACAAAACATGTAAATTTTGGCACATTGCTATCTTTCGTCGGTAGGAAACAACCATAGTAGTTGTACTATGGTGCCCCTGTCAGTGTGTTTACTCGTAGTTTGTTAATTAGCACATATTCGGCAAAATATGAACTCTCTACTGGTGGTTGTTTGCATGACTGCTCACGTTTTCGAAAACGGGTCTGCCTTCCTTGCGGTAGGAAAATCCTTTCTGCCTCCGAACTAGTGCCTGAAATGAGAAGCTTCATTTTAACCTGCATTTTGAGGTTAAGCTCTCCGATTCCCGGGAGGAGTATGTTTACAAATATATGGGAGCTATGCATGCCTTTTGATCCGAAAGTGTTATTGACAGGGATAGAAGTGACTATCATGGCAATTTAGTAGCCGTCGTGACTTCGTCATACGTCAACGATAGCCAAAAATGACCTGAGATTTGAATTGGGTTGCATTTGTTTATGGAGTTTAGACGTTTACCGGTCGGGGCGAGGTCTGTTGCAAACTCTTTTCTACCCTAAGAAGCAAACACTTGGGGTAGAAAAGGTCATTATGCATAGACAGTATAATGGTGGTGACTTGCAATCAGCATTAACTGGTGGTCTAACTTGAGACCGCATCATGTTACCAAATGGGTATTTATCTTAGTGCTGGCTAATGTACTAGAAGCCTATTTTCTGCCTAGCGTATTTGCAAATAATTGGTATGCTAACAGAATGGTTGTCATTGTATGGCCTTACTTACCCCAGCATCTCATCGATTTGCACAGGATCGCGGCATCATTCTTCGCGTTAAAGTTTGGGGTCGGGGTAATGGTTGGTCGAAAGCGTTCTCCCTTGTTGCTTATGTATTGGCTAGGTGAACGTGTGGCTGTGAAAGGAAAGAGAAAGAGAGCGGAATACGAAGTTATAAGCACTCTTCTTCTACCTTGATTGAGCAATCATTGGTCTAGGGGACTTCATAACCATCTCCTCAAAGTTTACCTACTATCTCGTCTCTGCGATTAATGCTTTGACAGGCAACTAGTATAGCAAGATGTGTGTGATAGAATTTGTGTCGGAGGTGTGCCTCCTAAACCCCCGGGCAGAGGCAGGTAAGGGATGAGAGAGTGTGGTAGATGCAGTGCAAGTACACTATCATCTTTAGTTAATTCGTGCACAAGTCACCGCCTTCTCACTTCATTTTTGTGGAGCATACGGTGGACATCGTCAGAATACGATGGTCGAACTCACGGAAGCATTAGTATGGTTTCGAAAGTTTTGATGATATTCACGGTAGATATCTGTCATGGTAAGGAGGCGCAATGGGAAAGCTGGATCGTACATTGTTTTCGAGGTATACACTGAATCATACAGCTGAGGTTAATAAAATTGAAATTTCCTGAATTTTTAGTTCGCGTCACACCACCGTCCCTGTACCACCCTTTTGTGGAGCATACGGTAGACCTCGTCAGGCTACGACGGTTGCACTGACGTGTCGAAGATAGGCGACGACTGTGTTTAGGGGGTACAGCCGATCCCTACAAATTGTAAAACCCAGTTTCCAACAGACAACAGCAGACTCTTGGCCAGATATTGACGCTTGTACTCGGTTTGATGGTAATAAATGCTAAGGTATCATGAGAGGATTGCATTACTGCTGTCGGAATTATTCGAGCATGGTAGCGTTATAAAGGCATTTCAGTAGAAGGACAACAGCAACCAATGCTATTACTAAACAGCCGTTGTAAAAAGATTGAGAAAACCTTCAAAGACTTCAAATGCTCAGCTAATAAGAAGGGAGCTCTTTCCTCTTTTACTTTTCAAAGAGGCCGAAAATGTTTCGCGAAGCAATTAGCCCGAGAACATTAACAAGTTTTTTTACTTTTTCGAAGACTAGTAATACCTAGCCTGCTACTAGCAGGCTTTATTGGGCATATGGATAATCCGCAGGTTAACCACTCATTACTCCGCTAGCAAGTCTTTATTAATTGAATCTATGGGCTTAACACTTATCTGTAATTTTTAGCAGAAACTAGCACTGCTCGTTGCGCTACCCCCTTTTTCTTGAAGAAATACCATTCGGGAAGCCTAGAGTGCATCCAGTATGAAAAGTTGGTGACTGAAATCATTCTCTAGCGGACATATTCTGTACTAAGAAGCAAGGAACCGTTGTATATCTTCTTTAAAATTAGAACACGTCCATGTGAGAAAGATTTTTAGTCCTGAAAAGGTCAGATGGGCCACATTTGGTTACTTCAAAAACTAGTTTCAGATTACAAATCAGTTCCCTCTAACTGATCGCAGAGCAAGGAATTATCAGACCTGATTATTTTCCTGCAGAATTTAAACAAATACCCAAAGCCGAAGACTATAGCAATGAAATGCTTCCTTTAGGATTATGCATTCTTAAGGATAGGTTAAACCAAATAGCTTATTCATAATGTTGTGTGAGAAATTTTCTTTCCGATAAATTTTGACTTCACCTCTACAACTATTTAGTGAGTTTAACTATGGGAAGTAATCGTGATAACTGAAACAATATTACGGCGTCTGAAAGTCACCTCAGTGGCTATGTAATTGCAAATGCAAATTTGCTTACTGTGTTCGAGATCTGCCTTCAATTGAACCAGAGAATGCCGCTTGTTCTTTTTTCATAACACTGATCCGAAACACTTAGTTTCTTCTATACAAATATACGTGTAGAACCTGGAACCGATCTCCCTGTAACAACATATTAATTAACCCACTTTCGTAAGGCAGCAAACCTTGATTAGAGGTGATTTTGTGCAAAACTATTCGACATTATTTGGGAAGATTTGTGCTGCAGCATTCAAAGCGGCTTTACTAAAAAAAAAACAGTTTTGTATCAGAAGCTCCAACATTTGAGATTCCGAATAAAACCCTTATTTGTCCTTTTTAATTATAATCTAATCAACTATCCTGCCATAACCACTTAAATCCAGTTGCTCAAAAATTGTCCACTGAGCTTATCAATTATCAGGGGATTAATTTCGGGGAACTTCTGCAATAGTAGCAATGTTCAGCCCCCTACGACAAGGCTTTACGTTGCATGAAATTAAAAAAAAAGCAATTTATGTTTCACTTCTCTGTCTAACTTACACATTTTTGAGCGAAGTTTGCAGGAGGAGGCTAGAGTTGCTTGGAGTTGCTGAAGTGCGGCGTCCTGAAGCCGACTCGGCCTAATAAAGGTTCATCCATTCTCGCCGCACCACGATGTAGGATCGTGGGGAGACGATTAGCGTGCACTCTACCCCCCTGTTCTATCACCTTCCGCCTCAATTTCGCTTTTCAGGAGGACTGCATGCGTGCGCGGGTGTATGTGCAACCGCGCACGAGAGCTTGAGTGCTACTCTCGGAGCATCTTCGTCATCCAGATGAGTAATTCCACCCGCATAAATGCGAGCACTTGCGCATTGATCGGGCGATACGATGCCAAGTGAGAGTGCCTTGCATGCGCGCCGCCTGCAGACCAATCAATTCACAGTATTGGTGTGCCTTGGCATTTCGGTCGCTTGCCAATTACTTGGAAAGTACTCAATCGCAGAGGTCGGGGCAGGTAGAGATCCCCAAATGCGGTATACAAGAAATATGCAAGAAATAAGCTGCATCCTCGATCAAAATTAAATGCTAAGCGCTATCGAAGCGTTTAGGAAACTTTGTAGATAGTGCTTGCATCTTTCCATGTTGTTTCAGGTTCTAACCCGAGTGACGCCTGGAAGATCTCCGCCACTTTTCGGATACACCTAGGCACTCTGGATGTTAGGTTAGTACTTTTACAAATTCGATTAGTAAAATTGGCTTAATGTGCGTCACTCCCTCGATGCCTCTTTCTGCCCTGTAGGCACACGCTGTTACGCCGTTGCAGCCAGTTGCCCTCTTTCTCTCTCCTCCCGGAGCCCCTCCTAAGCTTGTAACGAGACCCCACACTTGTTTTTGGCAATGGCGCGGTTTTGGTTACAGTTATTCTGGTTGGAACCCCCTCGAAAGTTTGAATAGTAAAAATATTGATATCGTAGGCATAGGTTTCACTCGTCTTAGCAGGGTTCATTGAAATACAGATGTCTTACTCACAGGATGAGTTATAATAAGGAGATTTGCCGAGTATTCGTCTTCGTTTCTCATCCAAAACTGGCAGGGTTCTGGCTAGGTAAAGACGATAGGTTGTCAGATAAGGCTTTGCGCTGATAAGGTAAAAGAACCCCTCATGAGCGCATCAAAGATGGCTGGTTCTACTCCCATAACTGCACCCAATTCCCCACTAAATTTCTTGGACGAAACGAGGCAGCTGTTCTTATCTGCTTAGGTCCGTACGGTGCAGCGTTTATTATATTATGGACACCAAGTTCAGCAGAGGTTTTTTTTTGAATTTAGCGAATATTATGGGGAATCCTTTGGTAATTACTACCTCGCGCAGTCAGCTACTCGATTGAACGTCAATGCGCAAGCTCCTAAATGCCCCCGAAATTTCAATGCAGCTATGTGATATATCTTCACGCAGTTCAAAAGCTAAATATTTACCTAAAGTCTGGAACCAGAAGGAAAAATTCCGCTTCCAACCGCGGTGGGAAACGAGTGTTCTCGGGCAGAATTCCAGGAAGGGTTAATAGACCTGCGTAATAATACCAAACCTGGTGATAGTTTTAACTCAACCGCGCACCTTAAACCCTACTTTAAACTTGGCTATACCTCTAGCCAAGTGGGTTACTATTCCCATTTCTTACCCAGTGACCTGGACTCAAGGTGCCTCTAATAACTTCCAACTAAATTGGCTAGGTTCATTGGGAAGCAAACTTTATGCCTAAAATCACAGGGAAAACGCTGAAGACATTTAATCCGCCCAACCCCATGTGTCGGGATACGAACTCACTCATGGGGCCAGCCAAGGCATAGTGCCACACTCCACGGCTTCCAAGTTCTCGTGGTTCAAGCATGAGACACTTTTGCTACGGCTTGACAGAATTCATCCGCGAATCTCGTTCTAATCACTCGGCTTTACCGCAACGACCTTGACAAAATAAACTTCATACAGGACTGCCGTGGGCTTCGCTTATTCAAGGACCCAAAAACGAGGTCCTACAAGCCAATGTGTCAAAAGCAATAAAGACATAAAAACCTATATAAGCTGACCTGTGAACTTTCCATTTACTCCGAGCTTTGTACGTACACTTGAGATTCTGAAACTTAAAGGCCGCATTTAGAGTAAATGCAGTGTACCAGAAGGTTCATAAATGACTTTTCTAAAGTTTTTGTTCTGATATTTTCTGAATAACACACGATGGAATATAAAGAACTTGCATAATATCCATGAATTCGAAGATAGCCGGAGATACAAAAAGAAATAAGAAGCAACTACATTCCTGGGAATCGAAAATGTTGAAACAGGTGAAGGTAAGTGATCTGCGGGCAAATAATTATAGCCTTATAGATATTATATTGACCCGCGTCCAGTTAGCTATTTCAGCACATGACACCCTCGGTGGCTCACCAAGTAAAATGCCAAAACTAACAACCATTATCCAAATCAAGCAACTCCGACTTCTCCACAAGTGGACGCAGATGTGGGCTAGCTGACCGGCTATTTCGGTGGTCATTTTGAAGATATTCACAACCACCTGTGATTGGATTTCATGAAAGGTATACTTGAAGAGAAACGTATGTCGTATTTAACCGCACAGTGTTTGTCATGCATTGCTCCAGAAGACCTGTGAGCATACCGCCCGACTTTCAATTTAGCTGTCCATTCTCGAGACATTTATATAAACAATAAAATACGGCCTCTTTTCCACGAAATTTGGTACAATTTCTAGAGGTAACTACAATCAGTGGTAATGTAAATGCAACAGAAATTACTAATTTTTCTGAGTGTCATTTTTTTCTAACAACTTAGGAGATGCTTCACAGTGAGAAGTTGGCGTGCAACTTTGTGGGAGTTTTCGTTGAAGTATTTTTGCAGCTAACCTGTTGCCAAATTCACTCATGCAAAATTCTCAATTCAAAGGCATCTATAAGGATGTACCTCAATACCTTGTGAGTGTGCGTGTTGTATTCTCATGAAAGCTAGTTTCGTTTGAGAAGACTGGAATTGGTTGACTTGACCACATCGTTTCAGAGTACAAACTTCAAAAATTGTTTCTCTCGTAATTCAGTTCTGAACTGCACATTTTACTATTTTTCCGTGACTGCTGAAGGCATTTCAAAGTTCAGACGCTACTTGAGGATATATAGACCAAGAAAAGGTACCTTGGGGTTCATGTGGTGTTTTTGGTCACTGCGCGAAAAAAAACCGGGTGGTAACTGTTTAACGTAACGATCGAAAAAGACATTCAGATTCGATAAGACGACCTATTCGGACTAAAACTCAAGACAAAAACTTATGAACTAACTCCCTGAAGTGTGTATAAATCATGCAGCGAAATCTCATACGGTTTGCACAGTTGTCACCAAAAAGGTTACTAAATCTGCATTCAGAGATTAGTCACTTGGTGTTGAATCATACGACACGAACAACGTTTGGTCCTATCGACTAAAATGAAAACTGACCGAAGGGGGATTACTTCAATCCCGTCGAAAAAAGGTGTAACGCACATGGCTGAAAAATGTGCTAATAAATCATTTTTTATACTTGTTTCACTGCCAATTGATATGATGCCTGAAAATCACAATTATTACTGTGAATGCTAATTTTCCTTGGCATACAATGCTATAAAAGCTACATGCTGTTAAAGGGTACAACCCTACTGCTTCTGATGCCATCTCCGATGATGGGTGCGTAAATAAGATGCCTGTTCTAGCGAGCGTGTCTTGTGCTTCGCAGTTTACTCTCTGTGTTGGTCGTCTTCCGTCATCTGACCCAGTTTAAGCAGTTCTCATCCTTGCGGGAACGATTAGGAAGTTGCTGCCTACAAACTAACGGAAAGGTCAGTAGATGACTTGTTTAATTAGATATTAATTTTTTTCAAAACCATTTGCGTTATAATTGACAGCGAGGAAGACTGTGAGCGCACGCCAAGTTGGCAAGTAGCAAGCAGAAAAAAATATGAGGCTAAAATAAATTTCACCTGAATTTAGTATGCTATACGCACAATTATACCTTTTAGTATTCATCAGCTCGTGGGGTGTATTGGCACAAACGACAGTTGGAGGGCGGAGCATCTACCGTGAAGATCCCATTCATAAATCATTGTACCTGCTAATAAAGTGTTCAACCAGGTCAACATCTGTTTTATGAGCAGTATGTGACATCTCCCTCGTAGTTTAGCGAGACTTTTGATTTTCCTTAGATGTAATGTGTACCGCATACTGTTTGGAAGCCCGGAATGCAAATGTAAAGGCAGGCCGAAGGCAAAAGTTTTGGCAATGAAAACTTTTTCCGGAAACCGAAAGACACCATTTCTTAAAGTATAAAATGTAAAGAAGACGTTGCTTGTCAACAAATGAAAAAAAGAAAGAATATCTCCATGCATTTTTTTCAAAAAAATATTTCCATTCAGTAGGGCGTTAAAAATCAAGGAGAAAATGCATACTACTTCAGTATTCATTTTGACGGATGGTAGGACGGAAACTCGTTCAAAAACCGGTATCTTGACGTGACTGATACATCCTTTGCCTTATAATGCAGGATAATAAATATAACATTCCTCCTTACGGAGTCTTTTTGAAACGAAAGGTAATTTTGGAATGTTGGTTAACATTTCATGAGGTAGCACACCTAATGTACATTTGAGTATTAATCATTTTTGTGGCTATTTTGTAACGGACGGCTGTTTGCTGTTTGAGCATTTTCCATGGCCTTCCGTTTCCGTGTAGAAGAGAGGAGCTGAATTACCGTTAAACAACGGAAGCTGAGTTTCGATGAATTGGGGCTCGTGAGGGATAAACGATCGAAGAGAAGAGTTCAATTTGCGACCCTTCAGATCCCAAAAAGATTGATAAGTGTTACATCGCTTATTGGGTTCGCAAGGAGGGAGGTTTCTAAAAAGGGTTTGATACATTTGTAAGGTCCCAACTAATGCATGCGCTCCAAAGCTTGAGACTCTGGATTCACCAGTTTAAACCTAATCGAAAGAGGGAACAAGCAGATTATCCTAGTCGTCCGAGGTTGAAAAAAACCTTAACACGCCATCCCCATGAATAACCTTATCCACTCTCTACGTGGTGTAAAACTATGCCCTTCTACTTGCCTTTACGTCACACCTCTGTGACCATTCCTTTAAAACTACAGGCATCTCAAGGAAGACTGGGGCAAGGACGTTATTTTCCCGAATTGCCGGGTGGAACCAGAATACGACCTTTTTGTGGCTACGGTGACCGCTGTCCGTAGGAATCCTAAAACGCAGTCTTGACGGATGCATTTTGCAGCGAAAAGTGTATCGTTGCGTTGTGCAAAGCAGGGATTGTTTTACACTTGAGAAACTCTGTCTAGTATCCGTGCTCACTTCACGTTTCGTACACAGTCCCCCAAGGATTCCGGTTTGTATGTGACAAATAGGATGTGAACAGTTTCAGACGTAGTTGTTCCCTGAAACACGCCAAACTTATCTTAATCATTGTGAACGAGAATATAACCAAATGACTTTTTACAGTATTGTGAAACGGATGCTCAAGTTTGCGTTAAAATGTGATGCACTTGGAGGACGTTGTTTTTACTTTCCAAAACCTACGGTGCGATTATGGCACTCTGCGTCAACATCTCAAGAGACCTATCTGATCGCTAGCTTGAAGATGTATTATTGGAGGCCAAGTGATTTTTATTGCAGTTTACCATGTTATTAAGGCAGCTTGTGTTTACCTCCTGATTCGGTATCCAATTAAAAGAACATCTACTGTCATGTGACTGCACACAGAAATAATTTTGATGTACGCAACTGTTTCATGATTTGATCAATTGCTCAATAACCTTACGTTTTTTTCTCCTGAGAACGGTCTTAAACACCAGATCGTTGTTCAAATGTTTCCAACTCACAACCAGCTATAACCACCTCAGATGGCTCGGTAATTTTGCTTTCTCGTGTTTTCACGCACACAGATCAATATGTGCAATCAATGGAATTCGGATAGTGGAGAGTTACTCGATTCATGTTCGTTTATAGTCAGTTGGTACTGCATGCGGTTGGCTGTTTGGTAAAAGGTAATAGACATACATCCACTGCGTCTTATATTTCTCCCACCATGCAGCCAGTTTTGGCGCAAGAATAATTACCCAAAACACTACGTGTGGTCTTGTGCTATCTTTCAGGCGGTACTCATTTCAGTGTCCCAATCATGACACTAACCTCGTAATCCCCTCCTGGAATTTATCGCAACGCCATTTGAAACACGGGGTACTTGTAATCGTGCTCCACCCTTAGATCTTGGTGGTGAAGTTACTCGGGGCTTTCATATAAACTTGTAGGCTTCGGGTTCCCTTGTCTAGCCATGTATGCCGTTACCAGGAGGCAGTTTATATGTCGCTAGTGAACAGAAATAGCGCTTACAACTCAGAGCCGACCCTTCAAAATGAAGATTTCACTAAAGCCGTGTAGTGTCATAAAGTCTGAAAGGCATTCGGTCGGAAATGGGGATGAGTGTGCACAGCCGCACATTTTTCCGTGGTTGTGGTGTCTGGGTTTAACTCCCTGTAGCATAGTTGAGGTCTTTAGGCAGAAGCGTTCACAGTTCCAGCCTCTAATGCCCTAGTTTTGGCAAGCAGTTCAGAGCAGTTTCAACTTCTAAGCAGTGACCTTGCAAATTTTATTTCCACCTGTGCCAGCGCAGAAAAACAAATCACCGCCGATTGTAGCACCATGGTGGCAAAGGTTGCTTGTTTACAGTCGGCGGCAGGGAAGGGGTGTCGTGGCAACTTAAGCCATTAGGGAAGACCTTAACAGCTAGGACCAGCAGACCCGGTTCCGTATAATAAGAGTAGATGTGGGACGTCAGTTAGGAGGATAATGTATTCGGTACATAGGAGGTTAGAAAAATTTGGCGGCCAAAGGAGGCCACGTTCGGAGACGCGAGAGCGGTGTCCCAAGTGTGAGACCGTGAGGTGTCGTCTCAGCGCCTTAAGCCAGCTCATGTATGAGTCAACCTTGAAGGTTATTTGTCGGTTTGTACAGCCAGGGTTGGCCGGGAAGTAGGCTGCCACTGTAGCCCACGTGCACATGATCGCTGTAAGTTCAGTGTTGCAACATGCCCCCAAAGTTGGGCCATTACGAGGGAATAATTAACCACGTATTCCGGGGTTTTCGATTGGGGCTGAGGTTAAAGTCAGAGCGAAGGACTAGGTACACCCCCTAGAATTTAGTGCAAGGCTGGGAATTACGGATATTCGTGCTGACGTTAGTTGGCCATGCATTTCGAATAAATGCCAGCAAAACTGACATCGGATGTGCCAGCTCATTAAATGTTGTCTTTAATTCTAAAATGCTTTTTTGACTCGAAAGGGCTACTTAATTTGGGTTGTAATATTTAGTATTGCGCAGCATAATTCTAAGGAATTTCAGTCACTTCAGGATCGCCGCTTTTCAGTAAGATTCTTTGCAAAAAGTACACTCCATACAACAAACCATGTATGAAATATTCCTATTGATTTTCGAAGCCTTTATAAGTATTAAAATAACTTTAAAATGTATGCGGGATAATATTCTTTCTTATGCTCATTTTGGGTCAAATTACGGATGCCTGGATTTTCTGCTTAGTGAAAGGGAAAAGGTCAATTGCAGAATAAGTTTACAATCGGACTAGCCGTTGCAGTTTAATTTAAGGTTGCCCAACTACGTGCTGTATACATTCTTTTTAAGGCAAATCTCAAAGTTATCTGTGTTATTAGGAAGTCGTCAAACAGTGTTAATTAAATTTTCAATTAATATGGACCATCTGGTATAAGTAGCATTTATAAACGTACAGATGCTATGCTGTATGAAGGGATATACAGTCTTAAAAAATTTCATAGTGATATAACTTTTTAAGCTGAAAGATACGCTTTCTTCAAGTTTGCAGTTTTAAGAAGACGTAATTTGCTACCAAGTAACTACAGGAACAAATATTTTGTGCATGATTTTCATAAAATATATTTGAAGTTAAAATGGCATCCAAAATGAACGGAAACAGTCGTCATATTACTAAAGTAACCATTTTTTACAGATTGCAATTTTTGTAGACAACGGGAAAGATTCTCGTGGAAAAAGATAACATCCTGATGTGACTAAAATACCTTAGGATTATAGAGCCAATAACTAATTTTAAAACCCTATTTAAGTAAGTTTTTCGAATTGAAAAAAAAACATTTTACGAGATAGAAAAGGTTCGAATATTGTTAAGCCTGTGACTAGGATGAATCTCCCCATTTTCCCAAACAGATTGAAGGTGCCTTTGATATCCACCAGAATCGCAAATTGACACAACTTGTACTGATAAAATCTCAACGCCGATCTGATTACCGTAGGCTGCAATGCAAACTCGAGCTGAATTCTACGTAACAATGCGCGAGTAGTAACTGTCTTTAGCATTCCAGTAGTAGCCTTTTCTACGGCAACATAGTGCGCAGAGGCTGGAGTATGCCACTCCAGATGGCGGACACCCAGCGCATCGATCCTCTGCGTACAGGGCACCCCTATACTTTCTTCTCTCTCTCTCCGTTGATGGCGTACGATGGACTTAGCGAAACTTAATACTGACGGTCAAATCAGAGGCTGGAGTACGCCACTCCAGATGGCGGACACCCAGCGCATCGATCCTCTGCGTACAGGGCACCCCTATACTTTCTTCTCTCTCTCTCCGTTGATGGCGTACGATGGACTTAGTGAAACTTAATACTGACGGTCAAATCAACGCGAAGCATCGAGGGACACTTCCAGGTATGAAATACAGCACAAATGAGAGGAAGTTCTATCGCTCTCAGTCACTAGAGTGCACTTATTTGCGTGAGCCCACAGATAAAAGCTATACTAGTGCACGTCAGACTTCGAGCGATGAAGTACTATGAGTTTATTGAACAGGCATAAGCTTTGGAAGTGGCGTCACTGTGCCCTTTTTCTGGTGAAAGCCTCACCAGGTCAAACAAATAAGCCTACTGCTACTTTTCAACCCTCTTCCTAGAGCATATTAACTGATCGCTGACAGTTATTATCCTTTCAGAATATCGTCTAGGGATTTGAACTGACACCTGTTCTACATGCTAAAATATTAGGAAAGTGATGTAAAATGTAATTTGAAGCAGCTACAATGTATGTTAAGGGATCGGTATAGCAGATGAGATCCGAGCAACCCATCTCCTTGGTGTGAATGTCGGGCATTCTGTGTGGGGAGCAAGAAAGTGTGTGTGGGAGGTGCAAACGGACTGCTTAGCTCTGATCTCTACTGTGCCCTCTCTTAGCTCTGACTATCGACTCGCGCACGGGAGAGGGCTAACGAGGTAGACTCTCAGTGCATACTGCCCATCATAACCAATCTGAAAGGCTTTAATATATTCCGGTGTCTTGGCAGGTTGCCGACTGATGGGTTCATTCGGTACTCCTCTGCGGACGAACAAGCAGGCAGCAGTGGCCTCTGTGGCACTCCCATTATGTGATCTGTGCTCCACCCCCTTTGTGGTCGTGGGTGAAATCTTCGTTCTTTGTAAGTGGAACCGGGTTTGCGGTGGTAGAACTCGGTGCGGAGTCAAGCCATGCCAACTACCTGCGTCTGACTCAGCCTCCAGTCTTATTGACTTAGTCATGACACCAGGCCCAGGTGGGTGAGGAAGAGAGAGTGCAGTAGGTACTACGCAAGTCGACTATCCTTATGCGCAAGTCAACGTGCCTGAGCCCACCACCGTGTGGGGTACACATTGCACATCCTCGGCAAAGACATTTTAACTGTCACCACACAAGCACCTCCGCTACTAGCACCAAATCAACATGCCGCTCGAACATGTGGGTTTCCTGGGACTTGCTACTTAGTGCGTCATTTTCAGCCGAAAGATTTCGATATAGCTATTATCGACCCTCTCCACAAATTTAAACTTTGCTCCACCAGGCAGACTGTGGATGTTTAGATCTCCGCAAGATTTTGATTGCTTCCTCGTTATTAATACTGCCATAAACCTAATACTTACTCTAAGAGCGAGAACCTGTAACAAAGAAGTTAGATCACAAAAGCAATGGTCCAGACATCAATGTTATTACCGTTCTATACACCATATGCTTCGATATCAGGGAAAGTTAAGGACGGCCTGCATGCCTGCTTGGATTGAGCATACATAAACGTAAGCTGGCTGTGAGACGAGATGACAGATTACCCCAAGTGCTGGCCTACACGTACGAAATGGGTCAGGAGTTTAACTTCGCAGCCACAAAGATCACCACCCACACCAGAAGCAAGCCAAGTCGGGAATTAACCGAAGTCTGGGCCTCCAATGAGAACTCAGTCAATTGATAAATTGATCTGGAGCCCTGTGTAGTCACCTCAGGACTGGCGTTACTAGGGTTTGATTGGCCCCTTACCGCCTATAACTGTTGCTTTTTTCTTGTTGCTGCTTTTATCACTGAAAATAGAGTCCAGTAAGAATGCCAAGTTTCCGATTCTGGGGTACGAACAACCTTCTTCCTTACTGAAGTTAAAAGAATTGAAATATAATAATGTTATGGTTATTAATCTAGACATTCATCAACTGAGTTAAATAATAGCTGGGGACGTAGGTATCTTCGTTACTTATATGATAGTACGATCGTTGCAACCGACAGCTACCACAAGCCCTAACGGAAAAAAGCAAACTATGATCTCAACTAGGACTACCGGATATTGAAGTATAACTAAGCAGGATCCTCCGAACTCGATCCCCCCTCACACATCTTACATAAATTTAAAATCAAAGCCAAGATTACCGAACGTGCATGAGGGTAACGTAGCTAACAAGGTTAAGAAGCTGTCTGCCCGCACCACACAAAAGACACAGTCCCCACTCCAGATGTATTAGGGTCGCGTAACGGCTGTTCAGGTACATAACCTGGAGTTGGGTAGGGCTAGCTGATGAGGGCCAATGGGCCAGAAATGACCATTCCAGTCTCCCAGTGTTTCGGTCGGCAATATTCATCTGCCTATAATACTAGCCGCTGTGTGGCTACTCCCGATCCTTGAGAGAGAATCTTCAGGTAGAACGGAACGGGTAAGACCCGTGACCGGTCGGTGAGCGTTTATCAACCAAGACCGCAAGCTATGGACTGTCGAACTTACATGAATATTGCGACGAGAGTGCCATCTGCTCTAGAGCGCAGTGCAGGCATTCAAGGCTGTCAAATGCCTCAGGCGTCCGGGTGTCACGGAGGCTCGATCATCGCACATTTTTGAAGAAGCGATACAACTAGCTTCAGGTTGGTAATTGTCTTGCAGGATAATCTCCCAAGGCATTGCGGTCAGGCCAGGATGCAGAATATTGGATGAGCTTCTTCCTGGCCATCTCCAAAATCCATATCCAATAAAAATAGCTACTTAAGTATGAAGTGTTGCCACTTATTTTCGAAACTTTTAGAAATTCAAAGTTTATTAAGTTGACGTTCTTTGGAAATAAACTATATATTGTGTAATTTTTCAAATCTAGTGCCTCAGTTCGTCTTCAGACAAATGGGAATGTATAGAAAACAGTTAACCTTAAGCAATGCCTAACACGAGATAATGGGTTTGGCTAAAGTTTGAGCCAATTGACGTCCAGAGATTTAATTTATCCGGTCGACAGTGGCAGGCATCTAAATCTTTGTGCCTTTAATGCATGCGTCGTCTGAGTGCATTGCCTCCAGGCATTCACGGCCCTTCCTTGTTTGGCAGGCGCCAACGATGTGGGTATCCTCCCATGCAAATAAGTGTCCTGTGTCCAGTGTGTGCACCGCTACCTGAAATAAGGGGTCTCGTCTCCTCACCGCTAACTGATGTTTATGTAAATAGGTGGATAGGGATTTACCGGTTTGGCCACAATAAACTGCATCACAACTGATACCAGGTATTTTGTAGACGACTCCTTTTATGTTGAAATAGCCAATCCTGTCCTTAGGGTGTACAAGCTGGGTGCGCAAAAGTTGTTGTAGGTTTGTGCGCTATTTGTATATGATGTTTCTTGAGCTATCTTTCAACGAGCTCAGACACATTCTTTGCATACGGTAGGGTTCGCCAGTTTGCTGCTTTCGACGCCTGGGAGGTCATAGCTCTGGAAGTACCTTTTTCTTTTTAACTGTTGTCCTCACATGCATCGACAGACAAAGTGAGGAGGATATCCATTTTGGGACAATGATTTGAAAAGGTATTTCATTTCTGTTTGATATATTTCTTCATCATCGCATTCATTTTTTGCTCGACTTAGCAAGCTGTTAACAGAGCTGCATTTGTGAGACATGGGGTGGTTACTCCCAAAATTTAAAATGACCTCGGAGTATGTATCTTTACTATAGACTGAGGCATGTACTGTCCCGTATTTCTTTCTATGTACGAGGACATCTAAAAAAGGGAGTTTCTAAGGTGAATTGAATTCCTGGGAATGTGGAGTTCGGGTTTTTGTGGAGTTAATTAAGTTGTTCTTTTTCGTCTTTTTGTTGTCGAAAATAATTTTCGGCAAAGGAAAAGTTTGTTTCAAGGCAAATATTGAGGTGTTCCAGGAAGAGGTCAGCAGGTAAATCGATAGAGTAGGTCTGTTGGAGTTCTGCAGTACAGGTCCTCACTAAGTTCACAGGGGTCAACGTAGATAAAGAAAGAATGTCAAATGACACCATTATTTCGTCATTTGCCATTTTAAAGTCTTTTATCTTCTTCAGGAACTGTAGCGAGTCTTGGATAGAGGAGTCAGAGTTTTTTGTAAGTGGGTTGAGTTGATGAAATAGCCATTTGTAAATCTTATAGTTTGGTACAGCAACTAGAGGCTACAGCTCTACCCAGAATTAACCCGAGATTGTGGGTACGCTAGGTAGACGATAAATTTTGTTATCGTCAAAAAAGAACAATTTGAACCACTACACGAAAACGTAGGGTGGACATGCAGAAATGTCTTCGGGCTTATACTAATTTGGTAGCCCATTAAATCGGGTGGACATGCAGAAATGTCTTCGGGTGGACATGCAGAAATGTCTTCGGGCTTATACTAATTTGGTAGCCCATTAAATCTTTAAATTTTATACTCGAAGAGTAGCGTTCAGTTGAAATCTAGTATACCAGTATGAGGTTTTCAGGACTGAAATGTCCATATGCACTGCATCGTATGTGTCTCTTTATTAGAGTTGCTTATGCAGTATATAAGATGATCAGGATCCACTGAGAAAGTTTATGAGGTCTATAAGATATCGTCTTAACAGCATAGAGAAATAGATTTTCATAAACGGGATAATATCGTAATCGGTTTTAAAACCCTCCATAGGAGTGCAACTACAGGTCAGAGTCAAAATTAATCAGGAGCATAAAGCTTGGAGACGTAAGTTGTTACTAATAAGCGCAGGGACGATTACCTCTGTGCATGTTGAACACAAAATTTCCAAGGAAATTGAAAATCGGTGGAAAAATGCAGTTCTTAAGTAGTAATTTTTAACGTGTGTGGACTTCGAGGCAGTGGAAAATCAGCTAATTCAAAAGCCGCCAGCCTTGTGTGATTTAAATATCGTGCAGCATTGTCATTGTTAGAAGCCCATCAACGTAATCTATTCTAAACCAAAGGCAAAAGGTTAACAGGTCCTCATATCGGTGCTGTGTCCGCTTCGTGGAGCACGCGCGGTAGACGTCGTTACTTGTGACTGCCGAACTTCCAGATGTCTGATGGAGCCTGATGAAAGAATCAGTATGGCAGATGGGCGCTCACTGATCGATAGTGAGGATTCACCCGTCCCCTTGTGTATTGGGACTCACTTTAGAACCCCCTAACCGATCGGTGAGTGCCTATCTCCCCTTGTTGATATTTCTAATCGAAAACAGCAGGACATCGAGCCCTTCGGCGTAATGGGATAGAGCATTGCTCGCGGATTTGAGCCTGGCTGGCAGACGACAGCTAATAAGCCACAAATAGCCACTCCAGGCCCGGCTTTGTCTTTCTCGGTAATGTCGTTCTGAATGTAGTAAGTTTATACTGCCCACAATATATCGACACTGTTCCGTAAATGCATGTCTTTAAAATAGTATCTATTCAGTGTCAAAAGACAACTCATGAATGAAAGGCACCCCTCAATGTAAGACGCGAAGATTCAGAAATGCAGAACGTGGTCGGCAAACCGGAAGTTTGAACTGCTGCGCATAGGAGGCTTAAATGAAAACGCCAGCTAGGTAACGCAAAAGAAAACGCAGCCAAACGATGCACAGTGGAGTGGAGCCTACCCAAACACCGACTGGTGCAAAGGAAATCTTCAAAAATGCGGGCACCCACAGCTGAGCGAATGAATCACACAAGAAGGAAGAATTTAATGTAAAACATTTGAGTTATAAAATGTCAGCCACATGGAAAAACCATATCCATCGACCGATGCACAAGCATATAAGAAGACGAGACCGAGGCATGCAGATCGCATCGAGGTCGCAGAACCGTAGTAAGCTGCCACCGTAACTGCTACTCCAGGTCATCAAGCTAAAAACCAGGGATAGAGAAAGATAGAGACATGAGTAGCCGTCTTGAGGCAGATACCGCAACCTATGCGTAGAAAGAGTGAGAAAGTCGAGTGTGCGAAAAAGCACTTAAAAGGACTGACTCACCAGGGGAAATTTGAGAACTTGACAAGCAAAACAACAGATGACAGGACGAGCGATTATCGTTCTAGAAGATCGAACCCGCACCTCAACCCCCCTCTCACCCCCCCCCCCCCCGCTATGTTGACCTATTTAAACTTTAACAACGAAAGGGGTTCGAGGTGTTAGACGTCAGCCCAAACGAAGGATGATATGGGCGCAAAGCCCAGTCGCAGACACCGCGTCATGGCCAATGCATTTAAGTCAACCTGCTTAAGGACGCGTAACATGGACGTTTCTGTTAGCCAGAAGGTCATTTTGGTTCGTTTCTGTTCTGTGACCCCTCCCCCCCCCCCCCCCCACCTCGGGCAGGTCAGAGGATAAAACCGATTCCCGCTGGTACCGTGCTTCTAGTTTGTTCCTTTTAGATCCTCGAGCTTTTTAAGATACAAGATAGCTGTGAACAAAAGGCAAACCTGAGAAGGTAGCACCAGTGGGACACTGAAGACTCATATGTGAAAACCGTTAATGAAGAATAGATCATCTCAAGTTTATCTTTCAAGTACGCTTCATGCAAAGCGAGAGGTAAAGAGATAGGCGAACGAACTGACACAGTTGACGCAAAAGTCCCGTGGTTGAGATGCCTAACGTCGTGGACCGATCTCATTAAATGGAAACCGAAATTTGGAACGCATTTTTGATTATAAAGGATTACTTAAGTAGGGCTGTAATACGAATCACATTGCGGCATAATCCCGTGCTATTTCAGACACGTCCGGATTTTGAAGGCAATTCCCCTCAGCCGCCTGCAACAACCACACCCGGTGGAAGAGGAATTCTTAAGTAGTATGGTTTTTTTCTTTTTGATTTTCGTGGCCCGTATAAAATAAAATAAATTTTATAA
Source organism: Schistocephalus solidus (assembly GCA_017591395.1). Taxonomy (NCBI): domain Eukaryota; kingdom Metazoa; phylum Platyhelminthes; class Cestoda; order Diphyllobothriidea; family Diphyllobothriidae; genus Schistocephalus; species Schistocephalus solidus. Next base: position 40,682 of record WEDG01000466.1, on the reverse strand, counting down.
AGAAAATACCCCTAAATACAGTTTGGTAGAAAATCACTTCTTCAACTCTTATATCCCAAGGCAGATTAAAGTTAGGTTTTCAAAAAGGCTTCCACGTCTACAATAATTTTGCAACATATCTGCAGATGTATTCACGTTTAGGGTTTTCAGTCTACTGTGCGGAAAACGAGAAACATACATTCCTTTAAAAAATATTTAATGAGTGCGTACTATCCTGTACACTTGAAAAGAGACATTAATAAACGGACAAATACGATCCTACTTGAATGGATATTTCGCTGCTTTAAAAAGATTGTAATTATAAGCTTTTCTAAAACCAAAAGATAGCTTTTCTTCGAGCATAAAATACAAAGAAATAATTATTGGCTATCAAGTTAGCATAAGATGGGATATATTTCTGTGATTTTTCTATAAGATATATTTGAATTTATAAGAATACTGAAAATTAATAGTAAAAATGGCAGGCCACTGAACTCTGCATTTTTTTACGGTTTTTGCGGGCGGCCAAAAAGAAACGCAGGCTAAGGCCGGAATCCTGACGTGTCTGAAATAACATGGGACGAGGCCATCCAATGGTCGATATGACAAACCCACCCTAACCGGAGAAAACATTTTACAGTTTCGGTTAACATTGCATAAAATTGGTCACTGGCCGTACCTGCATTGCGGGACAAAACGGAGGCAACTTTTAGGTTCAAGAACTAGTCGAAGGTTTATGCGGAAAATGACCCTGGAGGATGTGCGCCGGATTGGGAGCTTTGGTCTAAACGGGAAGCTGGTCATAAAGGAGCCTGCCCAAACCCGAAAATTGATGCTGCTGTACGCGCGAAATAGAATGAGGCAAGAAGGTAGGGTCATTCTCGTCCTCAAATGCTGATTGGCCGAAAGTTGCAAGCATTTATATACCAATTTACCTTCCAAAATGCTTCGGGCTGTAAGTCGTTTAGGAGAGTTTGAGAAAATTTTAAATAGATAAAGTACATTGCGATAGAATAATAGTCAGGCAGTTTTCCCTTGGAACTACACAAGCAAGACATTATGCAAAGAAGGCATTCGTTAGAGAATGCGTCCTGTGTGAGCAAGATCGTGTAGAGTTCAAGCCTTCACTTATGAAGTGACATTTCCAAGGTGATGGCCTAAAACTGGCATCCATAGAGCAGATTTCCGTGAACAGGCCACAGCTTTTCCCGACTTTGGATAGCGTAAACCGCAAGGATGCCCTGATACCTCAACAGTATCATCGATAACCCAAGCAAAAAAGGTTTTCCCTTAAAAAATCAAAGGCGTATGCGGAAGGCTGTCTGGTCATAGTTTCCTTAACTAATTATGTCTCCTTTCTGTTGGTGACCGTTCGTCCAAAGGGTAGCCATACTGCCGCTGATATATGTGTACTCACACATAGTGTACTCTAATGTGATATCTGTAGAGAAAAATTTGATCTTTGCGGGTGGGCGGGCGAGTGAGGGGGAGGGTGATTGAGAAGACACTAACGCAACGCACATTAAATCCAGTGCAAACTACAAAAAAACTGCAGATGTAGAAGCAGCAACACACTCCAACGGCAGACGAAGGATGGAGCTACGGTTCAGTGAGTCGCAAAGACAGCACGCACGTACACGCACATCTAGGCCATGTCATCTGCAGCAGTCAAGCGTGCCAAAATGCCCACTGTGTGTGTGTGTGTGTGTGTGTGCCAGGGTGCGGTGCGCTGCCTGCTCACTGAGGCGAGGCGACCGACATCAAAGACGCCTCGTGTGTCATGCACACAGAAACGACAGGTGAAGCTGGGCAGACCAACCGGTATCAACGGGAGACTACCAGTCCTGACAGCATAAGCAAAAAACTCGATCAATGTAGCCCTCCAGGCGTACAAACACACGTGGAGCGTGCCAAAACAAACTGTGGGGCTGCGCGTCGACACGCTCCTGAAACAGTCAGTAGCAATTCTGATAAAATGGTCTAAAATCAGTCAGGGGTGACGAGAAAGGCAGAAGCCTGCTTCATAACATCTTGGCTGAAGTTCTGGCAGCGTTGGCGATTCTGAGAAAAAGTCGTTGGCTCGACGGTATTGCATGCAAGCCAACGCTGCACTGACAGGGGGACTATGCATTGCCTGTCGATTCGCTAAAGCGTCTTTACGGGCTACCGGTGGAGGAGATGATGTGGCGCAAGGAGGACGGTGAATAGGAGAAGCGAATTGGTAGGGACGCAAATGTAAGCGGGAATGACGGTTCAGTAATGGAATTGAGGAGGGGCATGCAGTAGGAAAAGGCTGAAAGTTAAACCTACCCCCGTTCCATATGATGAAAGACCAAAATAAAAAATGGTATGGCACATTAAATCTTCACACAGCATCCAGTTGGTGAGTTAACGCATGCAAATAACATCTTGTTTAGAAGGGATTACAGACATACAGTTTGGGCCGCATCACATGCAAAGTGCCGAAATTAACGAAAGTTTGATAATCACTCGCAAACCGGCACTAACGCAAGTTCAAAATCTTTTAAATACTAGTAAACAACTCAATAGGAATGAAAACCGCAAAGGAATTATAAAAATTTATATTTCTCCGTTAAGAAATATCAACTATTTTAAAAAAGCGGCCTATGTCCAAAATGGGGTAAATCGCTGAAACTGCGACATATAAATTTAAATATAATTATCGCCTTATAACATAAACATACTATTTTGTGTATTAAGAGAACTTGCCATGAGCTAAATTTCTTCATTGGTATTTTTTAATATTGAATTATAATTAGTGTCAGCTCGTCCTTGAAATACCGGTGAAAATTTCACGATTTTCTGTGTTTTCAGTCACTTGGACAGTAATTTAGATTCTGTCTTACATGTTCATCGAACCCTTCAAACAAAGATAGTTCTTAAAAGTATTTACCGAAGAGGCGAGATTTTGGATCTCCGTTTTACTGCAGATGACCGTTGAAGTCATATTTGTAGGTCCACCCAAACATGAAAAGTCATTGCAGACAAAAATGAACGTACACAACAAAAGTTCGCAATTAATCTGATCAAGATCGATTAAGGAACTTTTTATTATAAGGTACCTCTTTAAAAAGTGCTCGAAGTTGATAATTAGCTGTCAAGTATCTGCTTAATTTTTTTAAAGTTGAAGAAGATAAAAATGTGAAATTTTGACCGGTTTCTTGACTTTCTTGAAAATAAGTGAAACGTTTTCTGCTGAATAGGAAAGAACTCATTTTTAGCTTAATATTGGAACGTATTCCACTGTATTTGTTTACCTTAGTGCCCCATCCTAAGATTTTAAATACACACCACCGTGGCCGAATATATAGTATTATTTTGCGAAAACTGGTAATCTTCTGCCATTGCGTTTCTAATTTCTAGATTAGCGGATAGTGTATTACGAAGAAAGTACCTTATCCTATGCTTCAAATTTAAGATAGCATTTATTTATATTAATATTTAAGGCTACCTGTATGTATCTTGTAATCGTTCCACGTTGTCATCATATTATAGCAAAAATATACTGGCACACAAGTTTATTCTTGCGTTTGGCGGCAACTAACGTCAGAAAGTTGCAAAAGTTAGTTTACTACGCTGAAGTATTTGCTTGTATTTCGAAAAAAACAATTTGATTCCTCACACTTGCCTCCACCTGATTTTCAGTAAATCAAGATCTTGTTTTCCGATAACAGAAATGATTTTTGAAACTATCTTACTTGTATTAATGTTCTTTCATATAACAATGCACAAAAACTATGGTCTTTGCTCTGTGATATTAAATAGCATAGGAAATTTCTTGAATGTCCGGCAACCTCCAACTTCACCCAATTCTTGTCTGCTTTTCCTAAAAAAACTGCAGTAAACATTAAGCGTTCTTTAACAGAAGGCCTTCTAAACATTAAATCCACTCAACAACCAAAAATAACAACACAACTTGTAGGCCAAACTTCTCGATCAAAGTTTGATCAAACATTGCGTGACTTATGTCACCTACTGTACCATTATCCCATGAAATTTCAGCAATATTAAGAGGATCGTTTTTCAATTAGTCTGCCCCGCAGACTTCAAAAACCACATTCTAAGGAAGGCTAATTACGTAAAATTCATGTTTTTCACTGCCTTTCGATATGTTTATTAATCCAAATATACAGTCGATCCCCTATCTCATGAAATGTCAGCCTAAATTGCGTTTTCGATTCAAACCAATGGCTTAAGTAGGGTTGTCGTATTGATTTTCATGTAGCCTAGTCCTAATATATATCAGTCACAATAGAATGCCAGCTTTCAAATGAGCTTCTTTTTAACCACCTACGAAAAGTAAACAATGTACCAAAAGGGCTACTTAAGTAGTATATCTTTGTCTTGCTGATTTTCACTGCCCTTATAAATTCAAGTATATTTTATAGAAAACATGCACAAAATATTATTTATTTTACTCACTGGGTAGCAAGTGGCGTGGTCTTCAAATTTTTAACTTGAAGAAAGGGTAACTTTCGGTTTTAAAATGTTTTCACTCAAGGTTTACAAACTAAGTGTTGTACACAATCAGTGTAAGGAAAATCACACATTTCGCTACTCTATGAGGAGGAGGTCACACATTTCTCATAATATTTTGCAATGGATATGGGTCATCTTGCATACATTATAGACGATGCAGTATGAATAAACATTTCACGGTCTTAAAAAATCTCATAAGTAGAAACTTCTTTAAACATAAAGTTGCCCTTTTTCAAGGATAAAATTGGAAGAAGATGCAATTCATTACCTAAGAAGTAAAAGAAAGTATATTTTCGTACATGTATTCTATAAAATATATTTTAATTTATGATGATAATGAAAATCATTGAAAAAATGCATACTACTTAAGTAGCCCTTTTTTACAGACTGTACATTTTGCAAGCGGTCAGAAAAAAGCGGTCGTGCAAAAGCTGGCATCCTTCTCTGACAGAAATATCTTGGCTGCAAGATAGTCAATATAACAACCCTACTTAAGGAAGTTATTTGAAGCAAAAACCAATTTCAGAATTTCTCTCGACCTTTATGAAATAAGGAAGCTACTTTACTTTATAGAAAGAATGTATAAAGGGCCTCTTCTTTAAAAATTTTGAGGAAATTCATGCAACTTTTAAATTTTCTACTCAAAGAAACGGACGGCTTCGATTGCATGCAATTGTAATTGCCAGATCTTACAGGACTGTGAAACGGCTGTTCAAAACGCACCATATCTGCCTGTTTATCAGCGCTCCTTAAGGAATATAAAACGTGCTCTGTATCTATTAAGGAATTTTATGACCCTTTTAAAAGCATAAAAGAATGCACGTTTGTAAGTAAATGAAACAGAGCCGGTTCAGTTCAAAATCACACGGAACTTTAAAAAACCTGTTTTCAAAATTGAAAGACACTGTAAGGGGGGGAAAATAGAAGCTTTCAAGAAGACATGATTTTCAACAAAGAGTGCACGAAGGGATATTTAGTGTACGTTTTATAAAGAATAAGTTTTGGATTTATAAAGTTGTCCGAAAAGCAATGGCACAATGCATACTACTTAGATATTCATTTAAGGCAGTGTGAAGTCACAGGCGGAAACAAACTCGAATTCCAAAATCAACACAACAGCGCCACTGAAATGCCTCAATGCTGAATGGTTTTCGATATTATCGTTCTATATAAATAATCTTTTCTCACAAAAATAGCATTTCAAATCTCGGGTAGCGTTTTATGGGATACGTCATATGCTATCGCATGAAATGTTAACCAAAATTTTAAAGTGCGTCTTTGATTTAAAAAGTTTACTTAATTGGGGCTGTCAGTATTATTTTTTGCAGCCTAATTCCTAAGTATTTCAGTCATGTCAGGATTTCGGCATTGAAACCCGCTGGTTTTCGTCCGCATATGAAAACTATACGCTGTACTAGTTGACTACAAATACATGCATTTTCCCTTTGGATTTCTGATACCCTCCTAAATGCAAACATATTTTATAGAGAACTTGCGCGAAAATATTCTTTCTCGTCCTCGTTTGGTAGAAAATTGTGAATTCTTCAAATATCATCCCCGATTAATAGGAACTTATTTGGCTTCGCAGACTTTCTGACTATGAGATTTATTGAGACCCTGAAATGTCCGTTTATAAAACTCTGTAGCTGTCCATTTACTAATGCTGCTTCGAAAGTGTACAGCGGGATCCACGTCTACTGCGAAATTTTATACGGCCTATATGAAATATTTTTAATATTGAGCAAAAAATGCACGATTTTCCTTACATAAAAAATATACAGCCTGAAGTGTGGAAACCCTGAATGCAGATGCAGCACAGCTTGGGTTCAAAAGTATTTGGTAAGTTTTTTAGAACTGTTCTTCAAGCAACGAAATTGTACAAGACATACATGAGTAAAACATCGAATATTTTTGTGTATGTTTGCCATAAAATATATTTAAACTAATAAGACCATCCATAATCAATTTAAAAAATGCTACTACTTAAGTAGTCCGTTTTAGAGAGTGTGGTTTTTGAATGCGACGGTACAGAGGCTCATTCAAAGGCGGGCATCCTCTCATGATTGACGTGTTTGGGGATTATTCTGCACGATAGTTTATAAGTAAAACTCTACCTAAGCAAACTTGATTAATCAAAAACAAATTTTAAAAATTCGGTTAACATTTCATGGGGCAGCACATCAACGGTATGCCAAAGTAATTTCTAAATAGACATACTGAAGCGGTGATTATTTCTCGAGTGGTAAAGGTGGTAGAGAAAATTTTCAACTACGATTTAAAACGCTACGGTGCGTTGATTCACTTGGAATTATACTTAGTACTAGTTAACTTTAGACATCCTTTCCATTCAACACCATCGGTTGCACTTTCAATCATTGTAGCGCACATTGCAGCTTCAGAGACATAAGGCCCAATTATTAGCCTGTAGCAAAACAGCTACCTCTTTCATCGAAAGTTAGGGGCGTTAGAGAGAGTCTGTGATGTTTAAAACACGCTCGGGGAGGACCCTTCCGTTCATGAACGCGGGCAAGTTAATATTCCCGATCTAAACCGGCAAGACAACGAGCCCGAGCGTTGGACTCCTGATCAACGGGTCGAGGGTTGCATCCACATGGTATTGGGTATGACTGGCTGACGGACCTCGCATTGTCAGTGGAAAAAAAACCATATGATGACTCGGTTTAGAGGAAATTCGGGAGGGGGTGCCTGTGTTTGCGGGTCTACTCACCAGATTATCCAGAGCCGCCGATTCATTATTGGCCTGCTCCGGGCCGTGGATTGCCGCACTAACCGATCGAAGGGGCTCACGAACCAAGGCCTCAGCTTCCTGCTCACTAAGACCAACGGACGCCAAATCAGAGTTGGAGATAGGAGCTAGCAGAGGGTCTGAAAGGTTTTAGTATAACATCAGCGTTTCGCAGTGGCGAACCCGGGTTGGAGCAGAGCGAAAAAAGTAATAATTTGCTTTTAGAAGCAGTAAAAATGCATACGCTGGAAGACGAAAATGAGAATACCATTAGGACAGAATAACAATGACATAGATGAAACACGACTGGTAAATCGCAACTGCACATAAAATAGATGTGCTGCCGCATGAAATGTCATCATAAATCCTGGAGGCTGTTTTCGAGTCGAAAAGAGTACGCAAGTAGAATTTTAAATATTAATAATCGCGCAGCACAATCACAAAGATATTTCAATCACGTCAGAACACGTTTCGAACAAGCTTCATTGCAGCCGCCTATAAAAACTATACTATGTAAAAACGACAACATAATTAGTATGCATTGTTTACGTTAATTTACAATGCCCTTAAAAATTTTAATATATTTCAGAAACAAAATGCTCAAAAATAGTCTTATTCGTACTCATTTTTTGGCCAATTATTTTTTTCTACAAAGCATATAATTAAAAAGGGTATATTTCAGTTTAAAAAAAACTTTCCAAATTCCTGAATAATTTTGAACCCAAGCTGCTTTTATACCTGCATTTGGGGTTTCCAAGCTTCAAGCTGTATATTTTCCATGTTAGGCAGATATTGCATTTATATACGTTATTAAGATAGTATTACGTTATATTACGTTATTGCGTTATTAGTTAATGTAGTGTTCGGTAAACTTTGTAGTGAGCGTGGACCATATAGCATACTTTAAAGGCAGCACTGATAAATGGACAGGCATGATTCTTTGTGAATGGACATTTCATGGTTTTAAAAAGCTCATAAATAGAAAGTTTTTTTGAGCAAGCATAAACGTTAAAAAAGACGCATAGTTGCTATAAAGTGAGTCAACAAGGAAATTTAAATATATTTTATGGAAATCATGTCCTAAAATATTCTTTCTTGTACTCTTTTGGTAGCAAATTACGTCTTCCTTAATTTGTTTACTTTAAGAAAGGGTACCAGTCGGTTTCAAAATACTTCTGCAATTGCTGAATACTTTTGAACTCGAATTGCCGTTATACTTGCATTTACTAACTACATTTTGTATACATTCGTTTAAGGAAAATCTCTCATTTCTCAATGCTATGAGGAAGAGGTCACGTAGTCCTCATCAACTTTTGCATTGGATTTGTACCATGTTGTCGAGTTTCTCAGCAGCATTAACAAATGAACCGATATGATACTTTACGAATGGGCACTTCATGGTCTAAAAATCTTTCGATTAGAAACTTCTTAAAAACAAAAATATAGCCTTTCTTGAAGCATCAAATTCCAAGAAGATGTAATTTTCTACGAAATGAGCACGAGAAAGAATATGTTTTGTGCATCTTTTCTATAAAATTTATTCGAAATCATAAGGGCATTGAAAATCAACGGCAAAATGCATAATAATTAAGTATTTACTTTACTGTGTAGTTTTTAAAGGCGCCCGGAAAGGATCTTGTTCAAAAATGGCATCAGCGTGGTCTGAAATATCTGGGCATTATGCTGTACGGGAATTAGCATTACAAATATAATTAAGTAGTCGGTTTAAATCGAAATAAAATTTCAAATTTTCAATCAATATTTTATGAAATAGCACATCTACTACACGTGCAAAACTGTCACGCTTTCGTAATGCCCTAAAACCAGGACCCACAGATACAAATATTGTATCTGTCTGTCTCTCTCGTTCCATACTTCTGGGTCTATTGTTAGATAACCCACAGCACGCTCTTGTCCTCAGCGAATATGATTTCAGTTGGGAAAGATTACTTGGGTGTGGAGAGACAATGAGTTTCATTAGCATACAGCATACTTCTACAATATTTCAGTCGCGCCAGAATGTCGACTTTTGAATTCTCCTCTTTCTGACACCCTGCAAAAGACGTGTTCCTTAAAAACTAATTGCTCAAACGATATGATTTTTCTATTTACTTTGGACGCCTTTGTGACTCGAAACATATTTTTTAGCATGCATGCACAAAACATTGAGTAGCAAAGTAGGCGCTCGTTAAAGTTTCCAAACAAGGAAAGGACATCTTCCAGTTCAACAGTTTATAAATTGACTTTTTAAGAGCGCGAAATATCCGGTCGAATAGCAGCCTACTTGTCTATTGTTCTTTATAAGGTAAGCAACACGGTCCACAATTATTGCGAAATTGTAAACCTTCTATGGGTAGTTCGTAATGATAGAAGAAGATAAGAGTGAAAAGTGCGAAGGTCGAGTAAAAAATCATTCAGGAATCTAAAAATCTTTTTCAAACTAGAAGACGCCTTTTTTGGTTATCAAAATTTTAAGAAGACATACTTTAAGTCAAAATAAGGCCAAAAAAAGTTGTATTTTCGCATATGATTTCTGTGGAATATGTTTTAATGTGTTGGCGCGTCGCACACTAATCGACAATAATTCACAATAAGTAAATAGTGATTTGTGAACTGTTGTTTTTGCAAGCAGCCCTAAAGAATAATTTAGAAACCGGCATCTTGAATTGACTGAAATATGTTAGGATTATATCGCATGGTAAATAATACTACCGCCAAACGTACGTAATCCTTTCCAAGTGGAATTACTTGTCAGAATTACAATGACTGGTTTATTAAAGATGTCATCTCTTGTAGCTCCCAAAATCAGACAACCCCTCCACCCCCGAAATACGAAGGCACTCTACCTGTCCTCTAGACAGAACTAACAAAGATTGTCATTGGCCAAGCACTCCAACTCCATCTCGTACTTCTTTGCTTCCGATTGCAGATAAAGCCTTTAAAAGGTTGATTTCTTAACAGGAAAAATACAGTGAGGCTTAACGGAAACCTTTTTTTCTATTTTATGTTTCCATGGAGACTGAAACTTTGAAAAGATTAAAACGTAAACAAATAAGTTGTTTGCTGTTTAGCCACGCTCATCAGGAGGTCCATTTGCCGTCGGTTCTGAAGCAGAGGTTAACGGGAGCAGGACGTGTTGTTTTCTGCTATGCTAGTCTTGGTTCATCGTGCAACACACCCGGATACGAGAGAAGTCAATAAGCCATCACAGCATGAGTGCTCTGGACTTCTCTGCACTTTTGCATTGAATGAAACCCCAAGCTGGCCAGATCAGGCTGCAGGCTGGGGTCAGGCCAAGTACAATGCCGAGGTAAAAGGCCACAACAGCCGTTCTTTCGAGGTCATGACTGCTGCCAGTTGTAGTCCATTCAGGGCCTGACTCAAGCCACCCCTCAGTCAGCAGCTTCAGTTGCACCTCGGTGCGCAACCTGAGAAAAGCAAACACCCTTGCCTGCCAAGCACCCAGTCAAAAACCTAAACGACAGTAGGCAGCTGCTGGCTGCCAAGTCGATGAGTCATGAAGGGGTATACAGGACTTCTTAATCTAACCCAATTGTGAAAAAAATCAGCGGGCTGGATGGGATGCAAACCCACAATAGCAAGAGGAAGGCGGCAGTACACCCAACGCCCCAAACCGCCTGGGTTACGCGGTCCCGCAAGGAACCGTGAGTTAAATCACGCTGGAGTCAAACCCAAGTAAGTGCGCCTGGTGGATTCTAGATTGATTGGTTAGGAAATCCTGCTTGAGCAGTGGCCAGCTTACTGTATCAGAATTGGTGGATTCCATACTTTGCAGTAGGCTGGGCGGGTAACTTGACACAGCTGGGATTAAATTCACGGCTCCCGGTGGGGGCCTCATAGCTCAGGTGGCTAGCACGTAAGTTGTATTGAAGTCTTCTTCTTGCTGTCGTGGGTTAGAATCCCACCAGGGTCGCCGAGTTTTCACAATATGCGACTTTCTTACCAGTGGAAATTACTTCCTGCCAGAGAGCGAGTCGGTTTGGGGCTGGCTGGCCACCGGGAGGCGGGTTTTCAAGAGCAGTACGTAAGCTGCGCAGGAAACGGTTGTAGGCCTGACCCATTTCAACGGACTCTCCTGCTGCCTTACGATAGCCGCGTAAACAAAAGATGACTTTGGGGCGGAGGAGGCTCGAGGTAAGGGGGTCGTCTACCAGGCGATAAATATGTTCCTCCAACTGTCGAGAGGCTGTAAGGCAAATGAAGCAACTACGAGCTGAATTAAATCAAGACACGGGTCATTTTTGTGAAAAAGAGGAGTTTAAGGAAGTTGTTGTATAATATGGCATTCAGGGCACAGTACTATAACATTTCTTAACTTTGTATTACGCTGTCAACGAATGAGAACATTATGTAGTAGAAATAAAGACAGTTTCCTCCCATCATAATACTCGCATTGACAAAATTCTGGGGAGCATGACGACTGAGCAAGAATTTATAGCAGAATTGGTGGTAGTATAAGTAGTAGTAGTAGTAGTAGTATTATTATTAGCAATAGTAGTAGAAGTAGAAATAGTAGTAGGAGTCGTAGAAATAGTAGTAGTAGCAGTAGAAATATTAGTTGGAGTAGAAGTAGTAGAAGCAGCAGCAGCAGTAGTAGTAGTAGTAGTAGTAGTAGTAGTAGTAGTAGTAGTAGTAGTAGTAGTAGTAGTAGAAGTAGTAGTAGTAGTATTAGTGGTAGTAATAGCAGTAGAAATAGTAGAAGTAGAAATAGTAGTAGGAGTAGTAGTATTAGTAAAACTATTAGAAATAGTAGTAGGAGTAGTAGTAGTAATAGAAGTAGTAGTATTATAAATATCAGTAGGGATAGAAGTATAAGCAATAGTAGAAGTAGAAATAGTAGTAGTAGTAGTAGTAGTAGTAGTAGTAGTAGTTGTAGTAGTGGTAGTAGTAGTAGTAGTGGTAGTAGTAGTAGTAGTGAGTAGTGGTAGTGGTAGTAGTGAGTAGTAGTAGTGGTATTAGTGGTAGTAGTAGTAGTATGTAGTAGTAAGTAGTGAGTAGTAGTAGTAGTGGTAGTAGTAGTGGTAGTAGTAGTAGTGAGTGAGTGAGTGAGTGAGTGGTGAGAGTGGTAGTGAGTAGTAGTGGTAGTAGTAGTAGTGTGGTAGTGAAGTGGTAGTATGCAGTGAAATGGTAGAGTAGAATGTAGTGGGGTAGTGGTATTAAAGTGTTAGGGGGAAATGAGTGGTGGGAATTAGTGATTAATAGATAGATTGAGTATTATAAATGTTAGTGGGTATGGGAAAGTATAAGCAATGGTAGAGTAGTGAGAAGTAGAATAGTAGTGGTAGTGAGTAGTGAGTAGTAGTAGTGAGTAGTGAGTAGTGAGTAGTGAGTAGTGAGTAGTGAGTGAGTGAGTAGTAGTAGTGGTAGAAGTAGTAGTAGTAGTAGTTATAGAAATAGTAGTATTAGAAATAGTAGTAGTAGTAGTATTAGGAGTAGTATTAGTAGTAGTAGTAGTAGTAGAAGTAATAATAGTAGTAGAACTAGTAGCAGTAGTGGTATTAGTAATATTAGTGAACTGAATAAGACACTATGTCAAGGTCGAACCAATCCCTAATGTAAGATGAAAATTTGCACTGTCATGAATAGATTAATAGAAGTTGCAGGAATAGGTGGTGTTATTACAGCTCGCTGCGCTTGTGATTTTCAATCTCAACCAAACGTTCATCAGTATGTCAAGGAAATAATAAATGTTTACGGAAACAAACGAATTACCCGTTTCATGCAGTCTTGCGCTTACGAGAGCATTGAAGTCTCCGACTGGGTCGACGGAACCAACATGAGTGACGGCAGCAGTCCGGGTGGCAAAGGGATTAAGACTGCCCGGCTGGTCCTCGCTAAGAATTAAAAAGTATGCGAACGAAAAGTTGTTATAAAAGTCGTCAAAAGACTTTTCCACGTCTAAAAACCACACCTTTCAGATAAATGTACGTGAAACCTTACTTAAATAGTTGTGAAAGGCAAACTGCGAAAACCAGCCTATGTATGCGGCATCATATTTTCTTTAAGAAGTGAAACTTTTTTACAGACATTGTAATTATATTTGATATTTATAATCCTCAGTGTGACCGTAAACACGTGCTTGTGGTGGTGCTGGTAGTGGTGGTGGTGGTGGTGGTGGTGGTGGTGGTGGTGGTGGTGGTGGGGTGGTGGTGGTGGTGGTGGTGGTGGTGGTGTGGTGGTGGTGGTGGTGGTGGTGGTGGTGGTGGTGGTGGTGGTGGTGGTGGTGGTGGTGGTGGTGGTGGTGGTGGTGGTGGTGGTGGTGGTGGTGGTGGTGGTGGTGGTGGTGGTGGTGGTAATGATGAGTATGATGGCGGTGGCGGTGGTGGCGCTGGTGGTGGCAGGAGACACTTTTTTACGTGAGATGAATTCGTCAACAGCAGTAGTGATCATGTCTTAACGTCGCCATTCTACACTTACCGACTGTTTAACGCGTAAAGAATTCGCCCCCCGACGGGCAAGGGAGGCCAGATTGAGTCACAGCAAGCGGAAAGAGTTTCTTTCTTGTACTCATTTGAAAGCAAATTACGTATTCTTCAATGTTTATTTTTGAAGTAAATGTAGTTTGCAGGTTAAAAAACTTTCTTATTATGAAATTTTTAAAACGTTGAAATGTCCATTTATAAAGCATCGTGTCTGTCCATTTATCAATGCTACTTGTAAAGTATAGAATAGAGTCCACGATTATTGCAAAATTTTCCGAACACTACATTATTTTTTCGTAATAACGTATAAAATGTAAAATTTGCCTAACAAGGAAAATAAAGAGCTTGAATTTTGGAAACCCTGCATCCAAAATTATTCAGCCATTTGGAAAGTTTTTTGAAACCGAAAGATACCATTTGTCATGTATAAAATTTTAAGAAGACGAAATTGAATGCCAAATTAGTACAAGATAGAATGTTTTCATGCTTCGCTTCTATAAAATGTATTTGAATTTATTAGATCATCGAAAATCAATTAGAAAATGGCATCCAATTTAAGGGGTCATTTTTTAGTGTACTTTTTTAAAAGAAACTCATCCAAAAGTCGACATCTTGATGAGATCCGAATAATTTGGCATTATGACGTAAGATAAATTATATTACAACTCTACTTAAGTAACATTTTCTAATCTAAAACAGATTTCAGAATTTCAGTTAACGTTTCAGGAGATAGGACATCCACTGTATATTAATACTCCAGGGAAATAAGGAGGTCTGTTCACACAACCATTGGAATAAATGTGAAATTGTTTTAACGCCGTTTTAGCACAGCAGGACATAGGACGACAGAGGCTTTGTACCCGAATAGACATAAATAACAGAATTGTGTAATGTTACATGGTTCTGTACGCCAAAACGCGACACTTCAGGAAAACAGATTTTCCCAAAAAATGAGTGCAAGGTAAATTTAAATCACATTCGGCAGTAACTTTATTTCAATGAAACCAGACATATTTAATTAATTAAGTAAGTAAGAAATTAAAATTAAATTAATTATCAATGGTAAAAAAAGCGCAGTGCACTTGACGTTGGTGGCTAATAAGTTGTCCGGTCGGAAGGCAGCCTGCTATCGTACATGAACTGACCTGGGGCTATTTGCCCTGGTAATTACTACCACAAACTTCGAAAACATTGTTAAGTTGAAGAGCTGAGTAAAAAAATACGACTAATGCCTCGTATGTTTTAGCGCACAATGTACATAGGGTCGTCAGATTGGTATTACCTACGTCGAGTCAATGTTATTACAAAGTAATGCAAGTAACTTAAAGTTCGACGAATCTATAGAACAGCAATTCTTAAATTTCTAAAGCTGTGCAATTTGTAACAAACAACACAAAAAACAAACATCTGTCCTCTCGCCACCCATTTTCCTCAGTCAATATTAGCATTATCAGAAACAGTAATGTGTCAGATTCTTGGAGGCATGAAAAATCACATACGAATTTGTTTGAAGACAAGCAGGAAAAAGTACTGGCAATCTGGCGGTTCACTCTGTTATTGACGTTGCACCTATCGCCTCAGTCAGGTAGGACTGGAAAACATGAATTGGTACGGAGACAGAAAGGCTTCCAACGGCATAACCAGTTAACCCAAAGGTCAGAACTTAATCGGTACACGTTCACGACGTGTTCCATTAAGAGTGAAGCTATAAATTCTCCTGCCCAGTAAGAGTCAGAAAAACGCCGAGCCCCTTTGAAAGAAAGGCAAAAACCGCGTCAAAAAGAGTCCATTTATACAGTTGTTTTGTATTTGAATTAACGATACCAATCCAGCAACCTTTTTTAAACTGATACAAAATTTCCGGCGGGTGAAACCGAAAGAACTGAAGCAGGTCCGATAAAATGCCTGAAACGATAACAAAACGACAAGGGGTAGAAACCAAATCAAATTGCACAACAGTGCAACCGTGACGGTCACGTGATTTTCAGACGATTGGAAACTCCCTAGCCTTGAGGCAAAGGGTTCACTATAAAAATTCACAAGCAGTGGTCTGCCAGGAAAAAAATACTGCCCCCAGTGCGACCTCCTGCTTCAAATGTCCTCTGCTTCTGGATGCAGCTTCACTCATTGGAATGTACGATAGTGGAAACATGTGCGTAGCAAAAAGGGTGGACATTGTTTATGGAGCATAGACGGCAGGCCCGCGGTCGGCTGGACTCGGGATTTTTAGCAGATATGAACAAATCAAAGGAAGCAAGCTGTTTGGCATACCTTAGCTCAGAAGTGGTTGGTTCGGTAGAAATGCCAAACAACTCGGAAGCCATCGCCCGCTTCTTTTTCTTTATGCGTTCGTTTTCATCTCCCTCGGCTGGTCTCTTTTTACCTGGCACTACCTCCGACTCAGTAGGAACTACCTCTGGCATGAGCTGATTGAGCTCACGCAAGGCCCGTCGCAACTCCGAGCTTGGTTCAGCCAGTGCACTCCTAATGGCCTGTACTACCGAGTCTAGGCCGGGAAGGTTGGCGGTGTTGAGGGTAGGCCAAGGATCACTTATAGCCGGAGTTGGTGGTGCTAAGCTGGCAGGGGTAGAGGAGGCAACCAAAGAAGTGCTTGCTAGACCGCGTTCTCGAACGCAGGTAAAAAGACGCTGTATCCAGGGGTTTGGGATCCGCTCGGGAGTCAGGCTGGCAAGAAGGCCTGAAACACTGTGGCGAGAAAATGTAAGAGATATAAACTACCTACTATTGTGTATTTAAGTAAGCTATTTTGTGATATTTAATGTACCTCGGTGGCTGGTCCCCTTGCCGCCCAGACTCGTTGGCCTGATTGTCATCCTCACAGTCGTCGTTGTCATCATCATTATCCATTATCATCATGGCATCCACAAACTTCTCCATTGCCGCAACCTGTTCTGGTGAAGGTCTGTGTTTGCTGTTAGTCCTTTTATCCAAACCATCTGAACTTGAAAGCGCGTTGACGACTGGGAGACTATTAAACGTGAATGTTCGAATGTCTTGTTGAAAGGCGAGCTCATGATAAACAAGGGAAGTCGACGTAGCTTGTATTCTAAAGGAAATAAGAGACTTACGGTTGAAGCTGTATGCTTAATTTTCACACATGAAAAAAATGACTGCTGTGCCTTCACCGAAGAAAATGTGAAGCAGTAATTAGAATTCAGGTCGGTTTCCAATACTACATTATTTGTCAGTATATTTAAACAAAACAGACGCAAGATTCATTTAGAAACAGTTTTTTTTATGCTCACTTATCTCCACTGAAAAAGCAAGTTCGTCATTGGCTCGGTATCGGCCAACCAGGCACCTCAGTTCATCTCATATGAAGCGGTTGAGGACCCCGAGGGAAAGCTTCTTTGTTTAAGGTGTCGAACGCTTTCATCTTCTGACAGATACTGCAACAAGCAGGCAGTGTTTAATCCACTTTTGGCCAATCGGCAGTCCGCCTGGTCTGCCTGAAAAGGCATTCTGAAGACCTGGTACGTAAAGGGGACAAACTGAAGAGGCTAACCCGTTTGATTCGCGTTGGAGTCCAAAGTCTCAATGAATTACCGATATGCCCTTCGGGTGACGACCCAGGTAGGTATCCTTTTGTTATCGAAGCTAAAATTATGACTAATTTGCCGGGTGTGCGTGTCCAAATTAGATAACGGCTTATCCTCCTACACCGCCACTCTGCGCCCACGCAGTCAGGTCGAGAACATTTACGTTAGGTGGCTAATACACTTGTACAGTAACTATGACAGGAAATATTAAAAATCAAACCAAAACTAGACCAGGCCAAAATGGCCTTCAATCGGGACTACCAACAAAGGCAGGGGAATCTAAAGTTGCCATTTCGGGCTTACTAGCTATCATCAGCCAGTCAGTTATACCCCAACTCCAGGCCTGGATAACACAAATAGCATGTTCGACTTAACGCTCAATGAGCAGAGTATGGGTATCTTTCTGTAGCATTTTTCATCCCTATATGACCACCTGCGGACGCCCCAGATTGAACTTCGAGGAGAAAAATGGATGGAAACGCACTTTGCGATTACCTGGTTGACGCTGACGATTGGGCTTCGCAGGATTAACCAAGACCACTAAACAACAGTGATATTTATGCCAATACATACGAGAATGCGAATGTCAGGAAGCAGTTGGCAAGAAGATGGGATCGCTGGAAAAGGACTGACGTTTCGGATTCATGTTTGAAGTCATGATCAGGGGCAGCATCAGATACTGGTAATTCATGCATAAACTTCTTGCTGCAGCCATCGCGTCTACTTCTTCTCACCAGTAAAATATGGCCCGGCAGAAATTATAGCACACAGCAAAGAAAATCATAGCTTCCGTGAGCTTCTAATTTGACTTCTTCGATTTTCGCAGACTTATGTGTAGATTTTGCGGAGAAAGTGGTCAGAGAGCCTGGGAACTTTGTGTACTCACTTCCATGGACCGTTTCGGTGCAATTTAAGGCAAGGGTAGGGTAGGTAACCCCATTAAGCAAACGGTAGGGAAGGGAAAGTGTGATACGCGGCAGCAAACGGCAAAGGATGCGAGCTGTCTACTGTAAGACCTGAAAATTACACTTTAGTTCTCTTGTGTATGTTTTTCAGTTAACTCTGAATTGGGGAAGACGGATTACGCGTTAGCCTTGCTGCTGGCCGCCCGGCACCTCCACAGGTGGCAGATATTGGAACGACCTTCAGTGGAGGTTAGCTGCGAAACAAGCAGACTCTCGGGTCCGGCGAATGAGCAGTCGCAAACCAGCAGCAACAGTGCTACAAGGGCGTGGAGGGCTGAGGTCTGGCACGCCGACTGCCTTTTAAAATGCCGCAAATCCCGATGACGGCACTGTGACATGGCGACCGTGAACCGCCATCAAATAAGTTCGCTTGCCAACGCTGCCTTGTGGTAAGGTTCTTGAGCCATAGCGCTAGAGAATACAACCTCGAACAAACAATACCAGCGGCTGTTGGGGATCCGCTTGTATTCAAAATCCCCAAGAAAATGTCCGATTACAGTACTACGATCCATGCTATGGCGTCCGCGGGAACCGACGCGCTCCGCAACCCTGGTTCAGCGGTACCGGCGAATAGTATACGAGCTGGATTATTCAACCGGTAACTAACTCTTCGTATTGGATGCTGAAATGTGCTAACTTTTCTGAACCCACGTACCCAAAGTCTGACGGCCCACAGTCTTCATCAGTACCACGTGGATGTCTGCTGCCTGTCAGAAGTCCGAATAACTGAATCAGGCTCTTTGAAAATAAACATCTCGGGAGCCAACTGAAACTTCCCCCTGTACCCACAGTGGTCGTCGCGACTTTTCTGGTTGACAGGGTGTGGCGAGTGCACTCTCGCAACAAGCGAACCGTGCACTGCTTGCTTGAGAACCAGGCAACGAACGGATGGTTTATGTGCGACTTACAGGTCACTTCACAAACATCTCTATCGTCTCCGTGTAAGCACCAACTTCCGCTGCCGAACAGTGTGACAAAGAGACGTTTTACTCGCAACTGCAAGCGTTAACTGAAAGAATCCCGCGCCACGATCTGTTAATAGTTGCTGGAAACTGGAAGGGCCGGACTGGAATGGCCAGGCTGGAAGTGGTGACTCCACGAACAGTCATCTTGTTGGCCGTTTTGGGCTTGGTTCTCGATGTGAAAATGGTGAGAGACGGCTAAACTTTTGCTAACCAGAACCGACTGTTTGTCACGAACACAGGCTTTCAGCACCGCAACAAACACCTGCTAACCTGGTATTCAAACGACGGTCATACGACCAGTCAGATTGACTACATCCTAGTCAGTTCACGGTTCCGCAGCTGGGTTCATGAGAGCAGATCGATGTGTGGAGCCGAGACTGGTAATGCCTATGGGTCTGACCATCTTCTCGTCCGTACACGCCTGAAAGTGCACCTTTCATCCGCACACAACATTTCACGTGCTAGACCCCTTTATGTCGCCAAAATCCGGCAATCCGGCACTGCCGAGGCCCTGGACTGAGAAATCTGGTCCTGTTTTACTACACAAACAGACGGACAAGGCAGTAGTGAGTGGTCATCACTGAAGGCATTGGTCTATGGGGCAGCTGAGAAAAACCTTTGATATACTCAGCGACGCCGCAGTTATTGGATCAGCGGAAGAACCCTGCAGTTGTCTGCCCAGACGGCTCGAGCCAGGTCACGCAACGATGCTCCCTTCCGCCAACGCCGAAAGATGATGGCAAACTCGGCTAGGGAAGACCGGAAGAAATACTGGGATGAAATAGCAACCTCGATGGAGCAGGCCTCAAGCGTAAGTAACACTCAAAAACTCTACCAAATTATCCGCCAAGTTAGTGGTACACCTCCTATACTGAGCGACTCTGTTCGCGATGTGAATGGTGGCTTTATTGCTGAGAACTTGGCCAAGGTCGATAGTTGGTGTGAGCACTTCCAGAACCTTCTCAATTTTGATACCGAGCCCAGGACCCCCTTACCACGTGCAACGGAGTCTCCTCCCGCTCCTGCTTATGCAGTTTCATGCGACCCACCCCCTCTGAAGGAGAAGTCATTGATGCCATAAGAAGGTTGCGAAACAACAAGGCACCTAGAGAAGACGGTATACCCTCTGAAATCCACAAATCTTGTGTCGATCCACTGGCGCCCTGGTTCCATGAAGTGATTGCACAAGCGTGCAGAGACGAGGTTGTTCCTGTTGACTGGGGCTCAGGCATCCTTGTGCCTTTATACAAGAAGGGAGACAAAACGAGAGGCGAACACGTTGCTGCTAAAATCTTCGCAATTGTCCTTCTCAGGCGATTTCAGGCTGTGCGCGACTCTAGGACGAGGCGTGGATTTGCGGACCAGATATTCACACTAAGGCGCATCCTTGAGTCCCGCCATAGTTACCAGCAACCGAGGGCCGTCTGCTTTGTCGATTTCACCGCTGCGTTCGATTCCGTCCATCGTGAATCCTTATGGCGGATAATGGCACTAGATGGTCTACCATCGAAAATCATCGCCATGATCAAGGCCTATTACAGCTCAACCACTGTGCGAGTTTTGTTCCATAACAATCTTTCACTATCATTCGGTATTCGGTCTGGCGTTCGACAAGGTTGTATTTTGTCACCCATCCTGTTCAACTACACTATCTACTGGATTCTTGGGAAGGCCCTGCATGAAGAGGACACTGTTGAGCTTGCACCCGGACGCCGACTGGCTGATCTCGACTACGCAGATGATATCGCCTTAAAAGCTTCCAGCTTTGGTGATCTGCAGTCTATGGTATCGCGGGTGAATGAAGTCGCTAAATCGGTTGGCATATCCATAAACGCGGGGAAGACCAAAGTTTTTTCAAGCTGCATCCCTGTCCAGGAGAAGGCACCTCTCGAGCATGATGGCTTTATAATTGAACAGGTATACAATTTAAGATACCTTGGGGCGAGGTTGCTACCGAATGGACAGAGTAAGGATGACATTGTCTCTCAAATCGATGTTGCTTGTCGGGTTTTCTCAAGCCTTAGAAATGGCCTGTGGACACGATGCGACATTTCTATCACCACAAATATTCGCGTATACCGTGTGTTTGTCCGGTCCGTCCTTCTCCATGGCTGTGAATGCTGAGCTACACGCGTGGAAGATGAGCGAAAACTGGAGACATTTGATTATCACTGCTTGAGGACCATTCTCCAAGTGAAGTACACAGACTTCGTCTCAAATGAGACAGTCCGCACTCGCTGCGAAAACATCGCAAGAACGACGAATGAGGTGGTTTGGGCACTTCTTCGTCACCCACCCTACGAGCTGTGTTGCTGCCCTTGAACCGGCCTCACTGCCCAATTGGAGGTGTCGAAGAGGGGGTCAGCTCAAAACCCGGCTCGACACGGTTCGCAGGACATGGAAGTTGTTCTTGGACCTTCGGTATTCAGCGTCCGTCGTTGGCGAAGAGAATAGATTGAACTGTCCAGGTCTGCTGCCGCGGATCATCGCGCGTGGAGGGGCAGAATCCGTGACATAATTGATGCCGGCTAGATCAAGCATGATCACAGCCGTAACAAGCACAATTACAAGCAATAGATTGTCACTGTGACTAAGGATAGGCATCTTATTAGTAGCTTTTTGTTTATAGGCAGCTATAGGAAATGAAAGGCTGTGGAGCATTAACTTTAAACTCTGGTGATCCGAGAAACCTTCCCCCGGGCTTTCAACTAAGGTCGTTTTGATCACAATTTAAGTCTGACACACACGGAATTCGTAAATTTTCTAAAAGGAAGCATTTAATAGAGCAGTTTTGGGCGAAACGCAGGCTTTAAAATAAATTTATATGCGGGGATATCGAAGTGCTAGGCTGCTACGCCTCTCTGAATAGCCACTAGTAGCAAATCAGCTAAGCGTACCGATGTTTCACCTGTTCGGCTCTTTTAACCGAGTGCACTGAAAGACATAAAACTGACTGACCTAAAAGACGTGATTTCAAGTAACTAACATGATTGAAATAGAGTTTCACAGAAAAAAAGATATACGTATGAATTCAACTCTCGAGATAAGCCACCTACAGGGTTGTACGATTGCTCTTCAAGTGCAAATATTGACACTCTAATACAGCAGGAAGTCCAGCGTAAAAACTAATCAATGAAGCAGCACAAGGAGAACTACGCTCGAAAATAGTCCTTTAGTGAATTTCGTACACACATATTCTGCCAAATTACGGGCAATTCAAAGTATGGTCGTTAACTAACAGCCTAAATTTCGAGTATGCATTCAATAAGGAAGCGGGGTCGTTGTGGATGGGGGGGAGGGACGGAGTTACCCACGCACCTCGGAGTCAACACGCCAAGAACGGGAGCTGTGCTGCGGGAGTAGACACGACGAACCAACGCCACGGCGTCCAGTTCGAAGAGAGCCTGGGCAAGGGCCGAGAACGCGGTGGAGGCAGCATCTCCGGTGTCAGAGGAGTGGGCTGGTGTGTCGGCAACAAAGAACATCACACTGTTGCCCACATAGAGGTGCCGCGGAACCTACGAGATGGAGCACGTGGAAAAAATCGCTGGCTGGCATTGGCAAAAAAACGCGGGTGAAAAAAAATAAAGAACACGAGTAAAAGGTGTGAGCCAGGAGATAGGATGCCTGACACTGCATTTTATCCGATAGGGATGTCTTAAGGCTACACAATTGTATAGCCGTCGAAACAGGACACGGGAACCGGAACCACCCACAACACACGTGGTTTTGCGGCCAATTCCAGGGAACTTAGATTTAGGATTAAGGTGGGTGTTAGGGCCAAGTTTAGGATTAGGATTAAGATTAGAGTTAAGGTCAGAAGTATGTTATGGGTTAAGGCTTTGATTCGTGTTGTCTGCGGAGTTAAGGTTTAGGGAGGGATAGGGTTAAGGTAAAGGTTAGCGATCATTTTTGCTTTGCATTTGGTGTTAGGGTTAATACACGAGAATATTTACTCGTCCTGACATTGATCGCAAGGCCATCTACTTTAAGTGAACGGGGCGGCTCCCATTCCCGTGTCCTGTTTAGACGGCGGCCATACAAGGCATCCTTACCTATTATCCACCTGCGTCTCCAAGTCTCACTTGAGTCCATCACCAGAGACAGCAGAGGCTACAGTTACGGCCCCAGTCTATTGAAAAGCGCAGCGATCCCTCTCCTACATATTCAGAGAGGGGACTTTGTCTAAAATGAGTAATTGGTCACCCGGGGAGCACGCAGAATAACACCGTTTCCTGTGTCTGTGCCGCTGAGCGAAATGATGGAATAGCGATCAAACCATTATGGCATGGTGACAATGAGCCGCACGGATATGAGTGGGCCAGCAATCGTTGAACTAACTAGTGGGTTGAACTAACTCTATACTTTATTTTGAAAGCAAAAAACATTCACCGTGGATAAAAATGTACACAACCGAGATAAAACCGGAAGACAACAAACCATACACAGTGGCCGAAAGCTGTAACTTTCAGCATCTTGAAGGGTCGTCCGTGAATAAGTCGCGAAACTTGCGCCAAATTTTCTTTCTTTAAAACGGTACTGGTGTCGTTTGCAAATAACCTCATCATTATATATAAAATGTACAGTGCTAAATAACAGTATTTAATGAGCAAAATGGGCCAGCCCACGTATATATAAGAAAATTGGCACGTAAATGGAGGATAAAAAATGGCGACCGCTCGGACAATCTGCGATGAATGTTGGATATAATACTTATGATAAGCATGCAGTGGGTGAAACTTCATCCTATGCAACCTGAAGGCCGTGTGCGTTCATGACCCTTATCTGCGACTGTCTCTAATGATGGGGTCGAGTGAAAAGCCGAAGCGTCAGACGAATAAAATTCGTCTTCAAGCTAACCTGTCACGACAACCAAAATTACCATGTCCTCGTTAAAAATCTGCTGCCTCACTGTTATTCACCTTCGGAGTGAGCGGTTCCAGGCTGACTAACCTGCAGCCATTTGGTCGAGTTCAGCTCGGCTACACACGTGTGTCAAGGTAGTCGCGGCTGCCCGAGCGCCCCTTAAACGCCACCCCTTGGCCAATACAGCATACAGTCATGAGATCTCTAGGGTGCTGCAACACACACCCGACTTAGTAAAGCAGCTGCCACCACGCTCTCCGATATGGTTGGACGCAGTCAACAGTATCCCCAACTTCGCCAGGTGCCTGAGACAGCAACACAGAATTTCTCCTACGTTTGCCTTCCATCTTCTCCCTCAATACGGAATTTGGCCAGTAAAGTTTAGCGCTCCGAGTACAAAGACTGCTTGGATGCTACCAGGATACCTCTTTATCTCTCTCCCTCTTTCTTCTCAATTTCTTCCAGGAACTCACCTTCACGCTGGGTACGGACAGAGTTCTTTCGGGCAGCGACGGTCACTACTTCGATCGGGCGACGGCAGGATATTGTACGTTACAGCTGTACCAGCTGTAAGCATGCAATCATCAACGCGGGAAAGGAGACTGTCCACTGATAAGTTGCCCGTTGTTCTCGTCGGCAACTTACTCTGATTGCTTCACACAACCAGCATAATTTTAAAGATTGAGTAAAGACACATTTTCCAAAATGATGACCC
Organism: Schistocephalus solidus; assembly: GCA_017591395.1. Classification (NCBI taxonomy): domain Eukaryota; kingdom Metazoa; phylum Platyhelminthes; class Cestoda; order Diphyllobothriidea; family Diphyllobothriidae; genus Schistocephalus; species Schistocephalus solidus. Next base: position 15,943 of record WEDG01000466.1, on the reverse strand, counting down.
TATTCTGCCCCTTTATTCTGTTTTCCGACTTACTGAGCAAGGATGCTACCCCTATTTAACTCTTCATCTGTAGTCTGGGCGATGGGTACGTTATTATCACTTTTGATCTCTAGCACGGTCACAAAGCGTAAATTTCCTGGTCTGCATACCCTCCGTTTATGCCGTCCCTTCGATGCATGTATGTTTGTAAAGCAATCAGTGTGTCTGTTCCATTGAGCGGATTCCTTTTCATCTGTAGGTTTGCGATGCATGCCTCCAAAAACACTCATACAAATCCACATGCCGTTCCTGAACAAAGCCCCTGCAGGAGTCATACCAGTAAGGGAAACTTCTAGTAGCATGGCTTTGTTCCTACCTTCTTTAATTTCCTCGTGAGTAGCAGCAATACTAGCCTTGTCCTGCAGAGACTAAAACAGCCGCACAGGTGTGACACATAGTATGTAAACCGACTTCACCTATAAGTCGACCGTTCGACCGTCGATTCCAACGATAGGCGCCATGCGCCCCCCAAAGCACGCTGGGCGCAGGAACGGTGACTTGCGTGTGAATTAGGTCATAGTGATAGTTGACGAGTGCTGCAGTAGCCTCGCCCATCTGGGCAGGGCGTCAAGACAGAGGCAAGGAGATCAAAGGCGGGATCGGGCGCAGGTGGCGAGCATGACCCCAGCCGGCGCCTAGGCGTGCCACGACACTCCCCACCTTCCCCTCATGTGTGGCATTTGTTGTGGTTGCGTATCCCACTAACACCTATCGTGCCGGGATCTGGCGCCTGTGTGACCCGCGTTGCATGGCGGTCTATCAGCCGCCTGCCGCCGCCCTCGCGACAGGGTAGGCAGTATGACCGTTTACTCACCTCCCTCCACCCTCAGCTTCATCGTCTACAAATTGAAACCGCGTACGTCACACTTATTAAATAAAACCAGATAGTGCAGTAAAACTTGACAACAGTTTCTTATAAATAGGCAGCCGAGCACCTTGCTCTATACGAAGCCAATTCTAATGACAGCAGTAGACCGCTCGTTGTTGCGGTAGCGGTGGTAGTGTCAATACTAGTAGCAGTTGTTGTTGTAAAAGTGATAGTAGTAGTAGTAGTAGTATTCGTCGTTATAGTAGTAATAGTAATAGTAATAATAGTAGTAGTAGTAGTAGTGAGTAGTAGTAGTAGTAGTAGTAGTGGTAGTAGTAGTAGTAGTAGTAGTAGTAGTAGTAGAGTAGTAGTAGCAGTAGCAGTAGTAGTAGTAGTAGTAGTAGTAGTAGTAGTAGTAGTAGTAGTAGTAGTAGTAGTAGTAGTAGTAGTAGTGGTAGTAGTAGTAGTAGTAGAAGTAGTAGTAGTAGTAGTAGTAGTAGTAGCAGTAGTAGTAGTAGTAGTAGTAGTAAGTAGTAGTAGTAGTAGTAGTAGTAGAAGTAGTAGTAGTAGTAGTAGTAGTAGTAGTAGTAGTAGTAGTAGCAGTAGTAGTAGTAGTAGTAGTGGTAGAGAGTGGTAGTGGTAGTGGTGGTGGTGGTAGTGGTAGTGGTGAGTAGTAGTAGTGGTGAGTAGTGGTAGTGAGTAGTGGTAGTCGGTAGTGGTAGTGGTGGTGGTAGTGGTAGTAGTAGTAGTATTAGTAGTGGTAGTGGTAGCAGTGGTAGTCGTAGTAGTAGTGGTAGTGGTAGTGAGTGATGGGTAGTGAGTGGTGGTGAGTAGTGGTGAGTAGTGAGTGGTAGTGAGTAGTAGTAGTGGTAGTGGTCAGTAGTGGTAGTGATGATGGTAGGGAGTAGAGTAGTAGTAGTGGTGGTAGTAGTAGTAGTAGTGGTAGAGATGAGTAGTAGTGGGAGGAGTAGTGGTAGTAGTAGTAGTAGTAGTAGTAGTAGTAGTAGTAGTAGTAGTAGTAGTAGTAGTAGTAGTAGTAGTAGTAGTAGTAGTAGTAGTAGTAGTAGTAGTAGTAGTAGTAGTAGTAGTAGTAGTAGAAGTAGCAGTGTGCCCCCTAAACGGGCCACGTGGTAGATGCGTTCGACCAACACGGGGGCCACATTAGGGCACGGCAGGCGTTATTCGGGTTGCGCTCCCATAACAAATGCCGAACATGGAGGTGTGGTGGCACGCCTAGGGGCGGCTAGGACTTAGGCGACCCAGTCGCGCCAGTCACCTGCGTCCTCTCCCGCCTCCGGTCTTCTTGACTCTGTCTTGACACCGGGCTCAGGTGGGGGAGGAGGAAAGAGTGCGGTAGATGCAGCACAAGTCTACTATCAATTTAAACTAAATCACGCGCAAGTCACCGTCCCTGCTCCACTTTCCCATGGAGCATACGGTGGACATCGTCGGACTACGACGGTCGAACTGTTATATGACCGTCCCCGCGGACAGACCAGTCGCATTGCCTTTCGTTGCTTGTCTCCACTTCGATGGACGACGCACCACAGACAGGGTTTCTCACATCTGCTGGCGGCTAACGGGCAAAGATTACTTAGATGGCCCCGTAAACAGAACATGTAAGAGGGAACCACCCACACTACAGGTTACGGTCAGGGTAAATGCTAACTGTAGTGTTCGAGTTTAGAGGAGGGTCAGGGTTAAGATTAGGGTTAAGATAGGGGCAAAAGTTTAGGTTTGGGCCGTGTTAGGGTTAGGACACGAGAATATGTACCTTTCCTAGAATTATTCACAGGGACACTTTCATTACTCGGGCGGACGTTCCAATTGCCACGCGCATGTTTAGGGGGGCCATATAAATATTTCTTACCGGCTGTCGTTCAGTTACTAACTCCTAAAACGCACAACATGCAATAAGCATGTCTCCTTCTAGCTCCCACCTTATGCCCCAGGTTTGATGAATAACAGTGCTACGCTTCACGAACCCCAAAACCGTTGCAAATAAAGTTCGTTGCAGAAAAACCAAATCTTACATTTTCGGACCGAGTGAAGCCAATCACAGAAAAGCACTTTTCTTCCAGTTCCTTAATCTTCTCCAGATCTTCGTCGGAGAAGGGGACAAGGCTAGCACCGTAGCGATAAGCTTAAACAAAAGAGAGAAGGTTTGAATGATCAAGTTAGTAGTAGGCCAAAAATAGCGCAATACGACATCTCGAAGTGAGACAAAAAAACGTAAAAATCGCGTAGCCGCCATTGCCCTGTTTAAATCTACTACGGTGCTTTAAACGTAATGACCGCACTGAATGAAATACGCCCATTAAATTTCTGGCGTTGTCATGAACCTCAGGTTGTGCACCTTTGGTCTATATATACTCAGGGAATTGAGCAAATCACCCACCCACCCAATCGCAGGGACGATTAAAATGCAAGCCAAGACGGTCGATGATATGTAGTAACATTGACACCAAACCCTGCCTACTCCGACGGTAAAAACGTAAGTGACATATGATCACCGTGGAAGACGCTGTATGCCATAAGCAAGAAACAACCCACTGAATCACGTCAGAGGAAGAAATATGCATAGCGGATCTGTCTTCCGGAAACTGACGATGGGTGTAACACATGCTGGCCCATGTTACTGGACACAAAATAGCAAGAAATGACCAGACGCAAGTAGTGCGTGTGTGTATGTCCACTGACCAGTTCAGACGGTGGATGGGGTCTGGGAATGGGAAAAGAGAGGTCGACATCTCAGCGCATATTCCTCACTGTAAACAATCTGGCGCATTTGAAACTATCACGGTGCTAAAAGCCATGGCTTGGAAGGTTGCCAGCTGACGGGATAACTCGGACCGCGTGGTCAGCCCAATGTGTGTTTTGTATGGAGTGGCTGACTGGCGAACTGAGAGTCAGGCTGCAATAGCTTATTCTTAATTTGGTCTCTACGACACTTCACGCCGTGGGATCCGAGTCAGGTGTGGCGGCACGCTTGGGGCCGGCTCCGGCCATGTCAGCCCCTACGCCCTCTCCCGCCTCCGGTTTCTGTCATTACACCGGGCTCAGATGGGAGAGGGGAGAGACAGCGGTAGTTGCAGCGCAAAGTCTACGATCACTTAAAATTAATCCACGCGCAAGTCACCGTCCCTGCACCGCCATGATGTGAAGCGTACGGTGGACATCATCGGATTACGACGGTCGAGCTGTCGGTTGTTGGAAGATATCAGCAGGCAAAGGGGGCGGAGATAGGGATGTCCGAAAGCACACAACAATATGGTACAGAATGCAGAATGATGTACGTTAAGTCCGAAGGTCGAAACCGGAGGACTGACTGAAAGAACATACACGAGTATGTCGGGCTGGTGGTCGGGATTCGGGTAGGAGAACGTCATCGTATCACACAAACACAGTCGATATATATATATATATGAAGGCCAAGGATAGAACTCGAACTAACACCAGCCGCAAACTTCAGTGAATAGGCCTGACGACCGCGAGAGCATATCTGATGGGTCCAACCATCGCGGGAGCTGGAAGGTTAATGCAGTAAGTTGAATGAGGGAGGAGAGAGTGCGGTATTTTCTGGGCAAACCTGAACCACTGTAAACATGCGCATAGCATCATTGCTACTCACTCCGAGGGACATGCGACAGACGTTGTCGCTTTAAAAAGTCAAAAGGCAAGTTCAAAAGCAGCGGTTTCCCATACGTACGAATGAACAGGCTAGATTTTTTATGTTTTTTGCAAGCTTAACCCTCCAAAACCGGTTTATGTCCACCACTGCTCAATGTTCTGTCAGGATCATGGAATACCCCAGCATTCAGGATATCATGATCATTTGGGAGTAACAGGCGATATTCTAGACCGTCACCTGGACCGTAACCGCGGAAGGAGAATGAAGAAACAAATAACCCACGTCAACCGAGATGGTGTTGTACTCGGATGTCCGCACCACAAGAGTACCAAGTCAGTGAGGATCGGTTCCACTTTAACAAGCAGTGTGTGTCTACCTCTGCAAGCATGAATGCCTTCTGGTGGTTTAACTCCAAACTGCCTGTTCGCCACCGTAGGCAATCAGTCTGAAGTCAACAACTAGGCGACACATTGTCTGCCAAAACACTATTTTGCGCGAAGTACGCTAACTGGGAGGGAGCCGGGAGTAGACGATTGGGTAGACTAGACCCAGAAGAATAGGAGAGAGTACAAACGGTAGAACTAGGGTGTATGGTACTCCCCAAAGGAGAGCTGCATTCAAACAGCGGAGTCAGAGAAATTGGTAGGTGTTAAGTGGGCAATCGTGGGTAGCATAACCCTAACTGACGAATAGGATGGTTGCCCAGAACTCTCAAGCCTTGGTTAGTCCACTCCCTCACTCCCAAATTGTAAATCATTCCTAAACATTTGTGGATGCCAAACCAGGGAGTCATACTAGAGTTAGCTGAAGTGCCCTTTGCGATGAACCGGGTCAGCATGCCGCACAACTCAGTGGGCACATTTCTTGTAAGTCGTACTACGTTTGCACGGCATGGGATACTGTCCTAACTCATGTAACTGTACAATATCACGTGAATCTGATATGCCCCAACAGAATTCTAACGCTCATTGAATGCTCCATGTAGTACTTTAAATAACGGTTCCAGCGGAACCAACTTGCAAAAGTTTCCCGTCACGCTAATCCGCGGAATGGTTAAATTGTTTGCTATTCCCGTGAAAGTATATCCCTCCTAAAGAAGTTGCCATGTTTCATTTTTGGGGTTTCATAACGTCCGCTGCGTCCAAGAAAATGCATAACGGTAATTTGTTACCGAAATGTCCTTTCTCATATTTAGCAACCGCACGCAAACGTCCACTTAACAGTAACAACACTGTCAACTTCGGAAGCACAGATACCACTTTCCAACGGTGTGAATTTAATGCACTACCGCAATCTTATTATTTCAACTTACTAACGCAAAACAAGTAGCAAGCACATAAACGGTCACTTCACTGGCGGGTGGTTATTAGTTAATCTTGCCAAAAAAAAATAGCCAGGGGTAGAAGGATGAGGCTTTATCCGCGATAGCAGCGCAAAAAAATTGCTTTTTCCAAATTTTCATGGTGAAGTCGAGATACAGACCAGGTACTTCTAATCTGCTGGCAAGAGAATTCAAGGTAGATACGACAGTGTGACCGTCGCATCCGACGTGGTCTACAGCATGGTGGCGCAGGGACAGTGACTTTCACGTTAATTATATTATGCTGAGAGTCAACTTACGTTGTATCTACGACACTCTTTTCTCACCTCTCCCACCCAACCTGAGCCCGGTGTCCTGAACAAGTCAAGAAGACTGGAGGCGGGAGAGGTTACAGGTGGCTGGCGCGACCGGAACAGCTCGTAAGCGGATCGCACGGAGTTTGAGTGCCATAGAGATCCCATTAATACGGAGCAATTGCAGCCTGAGTCTCAGTCCAACATTTGGTCACTTCACACAGCACACACACACTGAGCTGACTACTAGGTTAGAGTTATCCCGTCAGTTGAGAACTTTCTAAGCCACGGCTTTGAGTGCATCGTGATAGCTCCAAGCGTGTCAGGTTTTTGCAATGAGAAAAATGCGCTGAACTGTCGAACTCACTCTTTATTCCAATTCTCAGGAGCCAGTCACTGTCCGAGTCGGTCAGTTGACCGGTGCGGGGAATGGGCGCAGCTGCGGCCACACCTAATGACCTCGTCTGCGCGTACCACACGCAAGCCCTGACCCCCCCACAAATATAAGCATCTGGATTTCACACAGGGGGAGTGAGCGGCTCCCATAGCACATGTGTGAGAGTGCCCGAGGTCACATCTACTAGTCGGCCACTCTAAACAAACACATATTGGGTTGACTGCGGGGTCTGAGTGCACTCGTTAGTTGTTAACTTTCCAAGCCACGGCGCTTAGCGCACCAGGACAGTCTCAGGCCCGGATCACACATGCAGCAGAGTAGCCACATGAGGAGGGAGCCGAGGATCACACTTCCCACTTATGGTGATACAGGACAGGTAACACAGTATCCGAACAGATCATGGCTCCTACTTGGCCGTACTTTCGGACCTAGGTGGAAGTCAACGCGAGGTCGACCAGGGCCCATCATGCCATGACGAATGGATTAACTTGAGATCCTCTAGCACTGCTATACTTATTCTCAAGTAAGATCCGCCGTTTTAAGACCGAACTACCAGACATTTTGATGCAACTTTTGCACACTGCTTGTTGGTGGCAATGCAGTTTGGAAGAGGCCGCGTGAAAGCTGAACTAAAAGCAGGTTGGAACAGGAAAACATGACTACACAAGACGTAAATATCACGCACTACACACTCTAAGAAGACAAATACATGTACTTAGCGGTTATGATTGATGTCAATAGAACGAACTGTTAGGGCCATGCTGGATCCACAAGTGTTCTGAATGAGTTTAAAACGAATGACGCACGCAGGGGACACCAGAAAATTTGAGTAAGGAAACTTCATGGGGAGACATTTGGACCGGCTGCATACGTACGATTATGCCACCAGCCTTAATCAGTGGCGTGAATAGCAAAGAACCAACGATTGTCGAATGCTGATGGAAGCAGCCGACATCCAAGACTATAAAAGATCCTAAACGTATGTATTCAAGGTGAAGCAGTAGACAGAAAGTGGAAATGCCACGTCACGACACCCGCTTTTCAGCAGTCACAACGGTAAGGATGACTGATATGACCCTCTAAGCAGGACACTGGCATAGGTACGCCTCGCCCAAGCAAGAAAGGTGGTCTTGCGCAGAATTCCAGAATCGGTAAATATTCGTGTGTCCTAACCCTAACACTAACCAGGCCAGGCCGTAGTCCTAAGCTTAGCACTAAGCCTACCCTAGATCCAAACCCTACAGCTAGCACTAACCCTAACCTTAACCCCCAACTTAACCTTAACTTGCCTTAACGTGTATCTTAGTCCTAACCCTAAAGCCAACCCCATCCCCAAACAGTAACCTAACCCTGGAATTTGTCGCAAAGTCACCTGCATTGCGGGTGGTTCCTGTTCTCACGCCATGTTTACAGCGCACAATAACTTAAATTCTCCAACTTTTCCTGCAAGCAATTTCTAATTGGATGCATTGTGGTTATTTCAAAAAAATCGTCTATATAGGGAAAGCATCAATGTGAACTACATTCCTGTTAACTATTTTAAGGTTTTTACAGTTTAGAGAATTAAAAAGTTCTTCTAAACGTCGCTTAGCTATGTAGCTAGTGTGGGCCAGCTGTGTGAAGTATTTGATATTTCACTAGCCCTGGCTTATAGGTCACTTCTAGTGTAGTCTGAGCGACACATATTCTGCCTACCTGCGATCTCCATCGGTTTTGAATGGCGCAATCACATACAACGGCAAGTAACTGTCAATTGCAAGGATAACTCAGCAAGCACGCTGTAGGGAAATCCTATAACAAGGCCGCAAGCGCTTTCAGTGGGCATGTAAGAGCCAGTGGGATAAAAGGGCGGCACCACTATACCTCTCACGGTTTCAGAAATGTCAACAGGTGTCTGAAGTTCGTCGTTCAGGTGATAGGTTGTGACTGCGCGAACGGGTACGCTGGGGTCAGGAGCGTACATGTCGCGCATTGGCGGAGGTCGGGCCTCACGAACGGCAGTGTAGCCCGCGACCGGGATGCTGAAGGAGTCGCCAATGGTGAGGGGGGCCTTCCAGGCTCGCTGACTCACTCCTCGTGTCTCGAACAAGGCCAGCGCCGGTATTGCGTCTCTGCGAGGAGGACGAAGAGGAGAAAGGACAGTAACTGCAAGTGAAATCACTTGCCTACAAAGTTGAAAAGCCATGCCAACTGCAACATGGAAGGGCGGGTGCTTATGTAGTCGTCTTCTTAGGAATTGGCAATTACGTCAAATTTGCATAACGCGTGCGGCAAAGCGAATGACGGGCGGTTTTAACGCTTGAAATTTTAACCGAAATTCCGAAACACGTTTTCGATCAGGAAAGATAACGATAGTGGGGTTGTAATATTGATCATTTGGCGGCACGGATGCGCAAGGATGCCGGCTTTTGAAGTTGTGTGTATTTTCGGCCACCTGGAAAAACCGCACTAAGTAAAAATGACTACCTAAGTAGTATGCATACTTTTCTGTTTATTTTCGATGCCTTTATAAATTCAAATGTGTTTTATGGAAACCCAAAATATCCTTTTTGTACAAGCACGTTCTTATCACATTTTCTAAGCGAAGAGAGGCTACATTTTGGTTTTAAAAAGGTTGCTCATTATGATATCTTTAAGACCGTGCAATGTTCATCCAAAAAGCATTGTATCTGGCCGTTTATTAATGCTCCTATGCAAGTATACAACACAGCCCACGTCCATTGAAAAATATTGTGTGTAAAGCAGCGTATGCTTCTTCTTATATCAAAAGTAAACAGTTGGTAAACCGGAACTTCTAAATGCAAATGCAACGGCAGCTCGGCCTTAATATTCTTCAGTAATTTGAAAATTGTTTAAAGCTTAAATATTCCCTCCTCTTGAGTATCAAATTTTGAGAAGAAAGGAAGAAGAAGAAGAAGAAGAAGAAGAACTGGCCTTCTGCAAATGAGAACAAGTAAGATTGTTTGTTCGTCTTCTATAAAATATATACGAATTCATAAATGCATCAAAATATAGAAAAAATGCATACTACTTAAGTGGTCATTTTTATCGAGTGTGGTTTTCGCAGACGGCCGAAAATAATTGCATTTAAAAGCCAACATCCCTGCGTGGCTGAAATATCGCTGGACTAAACCGCAAGATGGTTAATGTTACATACCCATTAATTTAATCCTTCCTTACTGAAAATGCGGCCAACGTCGCATCTCTGAAAGCAAATGGTTAGGTAAATGGCCAATTTTTAGGGTTAATACCGCGGCTTAAAGTATGGCGCGACAGTTTAGTCCGTGGACCTCAATCAAGTGAGGAAGACGATGTAATAAAACAGGCGAAACAAAACGAAGGTCACAATGAGCATTGTACCATTCAGATGGCAACTCGTTTGAATTCCACCAAAGAAGTATGGTCCATGTAGCGTCAGTAGGATTGAGTCCGATTGAGTCCAAGTCCCTAAAAAGGGGGGCGTCATACGGATATGCTCTAATCACATTCATATATCTCAACCCACAGCCCTAAGGAATCTCTCCTTCCATGGCCAGAGAATAAAGAGAGGTCACTATGCGTGGCGGAGTCGGATATTAAAAGAGGTAGACAATAATGGGCGAATAGAGGCGTTAAATTGCAACCGTCTGAGTGGAAGTAAAAAGTCATGACTTTGACAGACTTCGGCCACACAGTTCTACTTGAGAGCTAAATTTGAGTCAGTGCAGAACGACCGCGGATTATCAGGGAACAAAAAGAGAGAAGTCAAAATCCTCTCCTGGGGTGAATGTGCGCTGAGCATAGCAATCATAAATTAAACATTTACAATTAAAGTGACATCGCGTCCGGCGACGGATATGAATAATGACCAGTTAATTATTTAGAATTGAACCCACGCAGTCTAGCGCTCCAGTTTCAAATGGCGTTCATAGAACATTTCGATAAATTTCTTCCTATACAGTGCGAAAAAATGCTAACCCAGTTTTGTACACGAGTATTGCATGATTTGTGGTTCCATACCAATCGTTATCAGCCAGGTGGCCATCAAAAGACTGATTTCTTGTTGTGGAAATTTTGTTAACTTGCGTTTTGTTCCCAAAATGTGACTCGAGCCAACCATCAGAGCTCGATAAGGAGACTGTGGTTTTACGGTTCTAATTTCGTGTTTTTTGCAATTTTGGGGAAACAATCGCGCCTTTGATAGATTTTCTTCTAGGAAGTCTCCAAGTAGGAATACATTTTCCCTGTTCCCATCGTTGCACACTTATTCCAATAGCCACAAATGGATCTTTGCATCAAAAATTTGGATATGCCGGACATCTATGAAACAGATAAATTTTGATTACAATCGAGATAAGGAGATCGTCTGTATTCAGTAAATGATTTTGTGGTGAGGATTGCAGTGGCTCCTTCTTAAAGTAGTTTGTGTGACACCCTCATTGGTGTGAACTCCAAGCTACCCCTCCATCGTTAGGTCTGGGTTCGTTTTGTGGGGAACTGGTCGTGTGCGATACGCGTATACGGGTTGTTAAGCTAGGTCGGTCACTGCGCCAAATCCCACCAACAGCTGACAGACAGGTTCGAATAATCAGCTAGAGGAAACAGAAATGTCAAGACTGAGGAATACCTCCTCCCGGCAACTCAGCGCATTTCTCAGTTTAATAAATCTAACACGGTTTCGTCTATCACGACGGGCTAACAGCTTCGATTTGAACGGTTGCCAACTGACCGTAAAAGTCGGTCCTCTTTGGAGTACTTTAGATTAAACTGAATGGTTGAACGTCAGGCTATAGCGACTTCATCTTCGTTATATGGTCTTATGGAACCTTCATGCATGTGAGATCCCAGTCGATCCTTATGAGTCGGAAACCACCGCTGATTTTCTTGGCATTGTTTTGTCGGAGCGAGTGCGGTAGATGCTGCGCAAGTCTGCCTCAATACAAACTAATTAACGCTCAAGCCACGAATGCTACGCCCACTCAGTGCAGTACACGGTAGACGTCGTCGGTCGCGACATTTGAACTCTAATCTTCTAGGGGGTGGATGCATTGCTACCCTCCATCTGCCGTCAAGGGGGTGTCAAATCAACTGTCTGAGGTATTATTGTCTAAGGGAGAAAAGAGTGCGGTAGACTTTTGTAAGCGTCCACTTCACTATAAACTAATTGACGCGGTAGAGGTCGCTCGCCACGTTCGAAATATCACCCACCAACTGCGACACGCGAGCAAAAGCTGACTCTAAATGACGACGCATATGATGATTTTTTATGGTTGAATGAATTAATCGGGCTAATGCAAAGCAAACAGGATCTCGATTAGAAGGGATTACTTAGATGGGGCTGTAATATGTAAATCATGGCAGAATACCGGCTTTTGAATGTGCAGTTATCATGCCGCCTGCAAAAGTCACCTGCTAAAGAGGTTTAACTAAGTTGTGTACATTTTTTCATTGCTTTGCGCTTCCTGAGATAATCCAAAGATATTTAATAGATAACATGCATAGAAAATATCCTGTTTGCACTTGTTTTGTAGTGAACTACGCCTCCTTTGAAGTTTTACCGGATAAACGGGTAGCTTCCAGGCTCAAAAAGGCTTTTAAAAACTAAACTTTGTGCATTAATATTTAGCAAAAATCATAAATTATTCTATTTTATTATAAGGGTGTCATGTAGCGTTCGTAAAATTACGCGAAGAATATGAACCCCATTGTAATCTTCATTAAACGAACTAATACGGTGTTACTTTAATAAGCAATTTTTCCTCCTAAAAAATCTCGTCACTACAAACTTCAAGTCGAAAATTTGAATAGGATATAATTTACTACAAAATGAGCTTAACAAATATTGTTTTTCATGCACGCTTTCTGTGAATTATATTTGAATTTTTATAAGTATTCAATATCAATGGAAAATACCCACTACTTAAGCAAGCACTTTCTCATGACTCAAAGGCTGAAATCCATGGTTTGATAGAAATATTTTGGAAGTAGACAGTATTATAATAAATAGTGCAATCTAACGTAAGTAATCCCTCCTAAAATCAATTAAAATAAGGGCCACTAACGTAAAATCGAAGCTCTCTCCATCCAAGGCATCTAGAATTTGGCCAAACGCCTGAACACGTTGTAGCATCGCCCCTACGAATGATTTGCCATCAGAGTCCGTGGGAGCTGTAGATGGGCCGGCAGAATCTCCAGCTGGGGCGTCGGTATCACCCTCAGGAGGAATGTGAAGGCCGATGAGGTTGAGAAGGACTTCAGCCTTCTGCAACCTATCGATTACTTCGTCTAATTGACTAATGTCAGTTTCACCCTCCAGATTGCTCACCACCAAAACATGCTTCTCCGGTTTACCTTTAGCCGTCCTGGACAAATGCGTTTAAGAAAAGAAGCGGTGTTTTGTAGACTTACTTAGCTTTCTTCATGAGATGATCAACCCCAACAAAGATGGCATCAATCACTGATGAGGTGTGAGAAACGTAAATTATTAACTTACGATCTCCGTTGCAGTTAGTGGCCTCAATACCGCTATTAAGGAATTCCAATATGTCCCAGTCAAAGGGGGCTAATTTTCGAACAAGGGAAATATTGACAAAGTTCCCATCCTCGTCGGCGAGTGTATTGTCAGTGGCTTCCGTGCCAGCCAGGACCAGAGAAAACTGTTCTTTAGACTGGGAGAAGAACTGTCCAAGGCAATCGAAACTAAAAATAACTTGCCTTTCGTTGGACAAACAGTTTCAGACATTCAAGCGCAGTTTGGAGTGGGGGACCATTCATATGACTCCCGACATCAAGAATGGCGCATAAGAGGGCCTAGGAAATGTGTTGCTATTAAAATGTAGTCCAACGTTTACGATCAGCATATCAAAAAAATCAAAAAGTACTAAATGGCTCTTGTCATACAAGCTCTGAAGAAACTAAATAAACAGGATAGAGAAAAATAATTGATACCTGCCTTTATAGTTATATACCTTTATATATATAAGGTGGTATCGCCGAAGATAAGAGAGGCCAGCATAGTGATTTTTGACTTATCAGCCGTCGTATGCCAGTCATATGTAACCAAAAGGTCAGGCTCAGTGGCAAACGTTGGAAATCATAACGTTTAAAAGACCAGAGAACCAGGATCCCAATCCCAAATAATTCAGACACAGGATTTCGCATGGTTGGTTGACGAGCTATAATAAACCGGAAATAGTCATTCTGGTCTCCTTTGCGTTCGTAGACACCGTCTTTATTTACATATACTACTGGTCGCTATTGAACTGCCAACGAGGGGTCTATATAGGTCTCGAAGGCATAACGGAACAAACGCCTCGTAAACTGTCTGGTAACCATTCATCATAAATCGTTATCTGACATCGTTTACGGTGTAACAAATAATACGTGTGCAGTTCAATTAGTGGAACGGGAGGAAGGAAGTCAGACCCAACCCCAGTAAGGGCAGGTAAAGGGGAATCTAGAGTGAACACAAAACCACAAAAACTTCTTATCGGACTTGGTAAATAGCGACTTTGAGCACAACTCGCGCATGAACGTCGATAACGGCACAGCTCTGCAGCTGACTGAAATTTATACTTTCCCATACAGTGAGGCACGGTGGATAGCCATGCTCAGAGGTTACCGAACCCCAACCCAACTTTTAGGCGTCTTTAGCATCTTCGTCAAGCAGAGTCCATCAAGCCCAGCGCCAAATTCGAAATTGAAGCACATAAGTAGAAAATAGCCATTCTGTGACCATGCCAATATTCCACAAAATGCTCTGGGTCCAAGCTGGAGGTTGAGAATAAAACAGCCAACTGCAACTGGAAAATTCTTACACAAAGAAATGACTGCAGACCTGCGTTGACTGAAAATATAGCCTTTGATTTATTCAAAAGAAATTCTGCATCTACATGAAGATATTTTCTACGTCAAACTGCTGAAAAGCGATTGGTGGCAAGCGTAGTCATTTTAGGATCCTAGTCTTATGGAACATGCAGCTACATTTATCGGGAAGAAGAGCTGTATTCAAAAAGCAAACTATATTTTTGCGCTTAAAGTTATGGCCTTCAGGCTCGTCGAAACAGAAGTATGCCGATAATTTTAGAAAGACGATGGTGGTTTTGTCTTCAAAAGTTGGTGAATTGTTTATGAATATGGTTTGCTTGAAACAACCTCACACGTGATGTTTTCTTCCACATTACACTTGATCCCTATCGAGGTAGGTCATTCCAATTCAATCAGCTCCGAAAAAGGGAACTAGGCACCGAGATCACGCAGATTACGCAAACACTATCAAAGGTGACCCGCAGCGTGTGATTTAGTGCATCTGAGCCGAATTCTGCTTCGTATAATGCAAGGCGAAAATCTTTATAAAAATGAAAATTAGTTTGAAGATATTTATAAAAATATTGAATTTTTCTTGTCTAAAGAAGAGTAACTTGTTTTGTCAGAGAAGAAATAAAAATTATTAATTAAAAACCATAAGGGAAAATCTGAGAAGGGAGAGTAAAAAGACGAGAAACGAGATCGTGAGTCATCAAGAGAGGAAATTTCTAAGACGTACGATTTCACACAGGATAACGAAAGTCTTAATGAATAAAGAACCAACAGCCGTACTGCATTTAATCAGTGACATGCAAAAATATATTATCGGATTAGCACTAGCGCTAATGTTTATCGTCAGGCAGCGTCTTCAGGACAGGACAACTTTCCACACTAAACATAAGCAGATATTAGAAACCAACAAAAGGAGTCAGAATGATGGGTTTATAAAATCATAACAACGGCAGATAAGGTTCCCAGACAGCTCTATATGATACTGAATTGTGAAGGTATCAAAACGAGCGAATAACAAGGTCTACGCTAAGAATCTCCACGATAATAAAGCGCGAAAATCGCTTCATTCAAAAATTAAAGTCAATACAAACTTTAAACGCTTCATTTAAAAACAAAATAACGAAATTAATGCTTCTTTTTTCTGGAGACTATATTCGTCCGACGGTGTTTAAGATCAATCTGACTACCCAGTAATGGCATATCGGTTTTAAGGTTTGGATTATAAATAATTAAACCAAAGTTGGTGGACTGGCTAAAAATTTGCAAATAACACATGAAAACCTCGTGGTATACCACGAGCTCATATTCGAGTATGAAAAACATATTGGAAATTCGAATAGCAGACTTCCATTTCACCAGTAAAAAATAAATGGTAATTAAGGTACCAAGAATAATATTAAATCTTTCAAACCAGACAATTTTTTCGTTAAAATACATGCTTAGAGAAAATATCATGCTAGATAATACTATCCAATAAAATAAACACGTTTTCAAAGTGTCCGACATTTAGATCCCAAAGGTCATCCAGAGCTTCGATTGGAAACTTGTCACCGCGAACTCAAGGTAAATGGCTCTTTCTAGCGCGTTTAGTTCAGTTCAGTTCAGTGTATTTGAATAAAATAGGCTTCTGCCTTTGAAATCCCTATTTGTTGCATAA